>OY365811.1:2146246-2268746 GCA_959347315.1 Bimastos eiseni
AGGTGGAGCTGGTGAATATGCGGACTACCTTCCTAGCAATCGGTGGCAGATCGTCGAGATACCCTGCCAGGACCCTGATCAGCCTCTGGTCGATCTCCTTCCCCGATCCCCCTTCCTCTTCCTCCTCCTCCATCAACACATCTCCCTCTTCGATGTCCGACTCAACGGGAGACGGACCGGCATCCTCCATCATGGCCCCGTCGGCGTCCCCTCCTGCGGTCGCCGATGCGTCCACGCCCGCTGCCTTCGCCTCCTGTACATGGTCTGCAACATTTCCAAAGGGTTTCAACGCGTCTGAGGTTCGATCATTGAAAGGCGGTTCCTGCCTTCCTATCCCAGATCTCGCCGCTCGAGTTACTGGAGCGGGTGACGGCTTCTGGTGGTAAGAGCCAGGTTGTTCCAGATTGGCAGTGCTCGCCCCTCTGTTGGAAGAGTTTAGTTGATCGGCGCTCGCTCTCACTGGCTTCGAAAGCGATTTTCCGACGGAGCTACGACGTCGGCCACTTCCTTTCGGATCAACCGACGTCCGACCAACATCCGACTTTCGCTTCCGCTCCGAAAACACTTCCGGTTTCTCTTCAACGTCAGCGAACGACGTCTTCTTCTTCACCGTCGCGACGGAACCCCTTTTACCGTTGTCTACCGTCGTTTGCTGACCGCTATCGTCGTCCCGGTTCGCGCCTGGATCATCGCCATGCTCATCGGGAGGATCGTTTCTCGTCGACACGAACACTCTGCTCTCGGTCCTCTGAAGTGGTCCAGCGCCCCTTACTTCCGGGGGACCCTGCCCTGAGACCGGAAGTGTCGGGTCGATCGTATTCCGCTGTTTCTCGATCGCCATAACTCGGCTGTGTTCGTAGGATAGTACGTATCGCGACCCCGCTCTTGCCGCCCTTTCACTGTCTACCCACATGTTGTACATGTGGCGGCGCAGGATGCCTCTGGCTGCGATCAGGGCACCTGCCTCCCTCGACAGCCTCACTTCGCTGGATGTGTTCTTCTTGAGCGCCGCCGGAAGGAGCTGGAGAGAGGACGGCTGGAAGATGTCCATCGCCTGCTTGTAGGTTTCGTTTCGTTCGGTGGTTGATAGCGTTTTTAGCGACTTTGGTCGGTTGCAGGAGCCCAGGATATGTCGGCGCGTCCAACCCTTCTCAGGGGCAGAGGAAGTCCTCGCTCGGGGTCTCTGATCTGGGATGAAATATGATGACATCGTTCGAAAGGAGGAACTCGCGATGAACCTTCCAAACTTACTCTGAATAGTATTGAAACAGGCAGAGGTCTTTAGGACAGTTCAATTGTAATCTGTTTTTAAATTACAGTATACCAGTAATGCAAAGATTATCATGCTCAGGTAGAACACGAGGAAAAGAAAGAACTGGGCCTTGATTAATTATTAATGACGTAATGTAGTTTAAGCAATAAAATAATAATAATTTTATATAGCAGGATAAGTCAATCAGAATAATAGAAAGTGATTCATTGACATCTACTGCCACACCTTTTATCAACTAGGCCAGTCTCGAAACTTGTTCATATGCAAATTGGACATCGATTTATTATTAATGAACCTAATGTAGGCCTATCTTGTACAATAATAATAATTATAATTGCTAATGGTCGGCTAGAACAATTAGAATAATTGAACATTGACACTTATTGAAGATATGCTGCAGTGATTCCAATGACTAGTAATTATGATTCTTAACAGTTCTAGGTATTGCTTAGAATGAATATTTATATAGCGCCGTTTGTAGAGAATCAACTCAGGAGCGCCACGATTCTACTTATCATCAGTAGTATTTGTCTAAGATCTTAAACGAATATTCTATATAAATTAGCGCTAAATATACGGTACATTAAACACATTGATTTAATAATGAAAGAGAACGTCATTAGGAAAACATGGTTCTACAATCGATTATCAGGAAGACAATAGGTCGCCCGAGGATCCGTTAATTGCTTAACGATTTAATTGTTCGAAACCGTAATCGCAAGCATAATCGTAAGCGTAAATCGTAAGCGCGATCGAAGTCATAATTTTTCGTAACCGCTATAGTATTCGTAACCGTAATCGTACTCGCAATCGTTGGCGTAACCGCTATCGTAATCGTAACCGTAATGGTAGTCGTATTTGTAGCCGCAATCGTAATTGTAATCCGAAATTCCTAATGCTAAGAGCGTTATTCCACCGCTGAGCACAAATCACCGCACGAGTTTATTCAAACCACTCCTCAATAATTCTCAACGACGTTTTCCCCGATGCAACCCCATCCCCTTGTGTTCACGTCCGCCTCTAGCCCAATGCATCCATATAGATATCTTCAAGGAAGGCGAACCAACCAGGTATGTAGGTAAATAATATCCAGAGCAATGTCTCCACCGCAGATGTCCTCCTTGCCTCAAAACAAATTCCGTTACGGAAACGCCATCCACTTAGCAACGCGAGTCACTCAAGATCCGATCATCCGGCGCCAGTCGATGCCGTGAAACCTGTTTCTTGCTACACCAGGTGCGATCGCCCTATCAACCGTGGCATCGCACACAACGACATTGCTTCCGGACAGACGTCATGGTCCCAGCGGAGTCACCGGTTCCCTGTTTAGACCATGGCCAGACCCACACCCATCGCCACGGAGACTGCTCTGTTAGCATATCGTATCGATCGAGTTGTGTCACTAGATGCGTGAAAATTGCACCAACGCTTCGATTGCCAATGAGACTCTTCGCCAACACTTATCAAATGTCCTAACGATTGGGACGCCGTCTGACTGACGACGTCAAACGTCAGAGGGCAGGGCTGAACTCCCGGAAAATACGGTAACGGAAAACTGTTTGTCTGTGCAGACGTTAATTGAAAATAAGATTATTGGACTCTGGAGTATGGACAGCGTAGTTACTGATTGGTTGTCTGTATTGGTTTTTAAATACACAATGGTATTGTTTCAGTTCAATTTGACAGAGAGGTAGACTATGACGAAGGTTGTTAAATCACCTGTGTGAAGTGGATTGGCAACAGAACCAGGATCACTCCTTGTCCGATAGCCAAGCCATATTCCTATATGAACTCTACTTTAACCGCATACCTCTAGCCCAACTCTATCTATAACAAAACAGGTCCTTCCCGCCCGAGTTCAAAGCTGCGGCAGCCCAAAGGGACCTTCTGGTCCTAACCAATCTCAAACCCTAACCAATTTCCAATTCAAACCAATTTCTAACCATTGTAAATCTATTACCCGAAGGATAACCACTCTATTCAAAGCTATCGTTAACTATAACTCCAGCCCAAGTCTTATCCTAACCAATCTCTGATCCTAAACTATTCCTAACCTTATCAATCTACAACCCGAATCGTAACCACTCTATTTCTACTCAAACCCAACGCTTATCCTAACCCCAACCTGAGTCTTACCCTAACCAATCGCTAACCCCGGACATAAGAACTCTCTTTCTACCCAATCTCCATCTCTCAATCATACTACACCCTTTCCCAATCGTAACACCTACCCTATCCCAATTAAATTCGATTGAACTCCTTTGGATTGGATTGAGTTAGATTGATTTATATTAAATTGGATTATAGGGATTATTACAATTAGGAAATTAGAAGCATATAATAAGACTAGATTACATGATATCAGATAAGAGTTCGATTTCATATCAGTTGACATGACACATCCCGTGACGTCTCTAACCTTAACCCTATTCCTAACCCAACTACCAGCCACAATCACACTCACTTTCAAGCATTCACGTCTTAAATCTCGTACAGTCACCACGTCGTCATCATCAGCATCATCATCATTTGACGCATCACTGACCGACATCCACTCGACCGTAACAATCGATGACTCAGTCCCTTATCGAGCGGTCTGCCAGCTCCACGCTCCATCGGCCGCGCACTCAGCCTTCCTTGACTACTCCACTTCAACTCGAGTTCAACTCTTTCGTCTGTAGAATTGCGATCAGCCGTAAACGCAGACGTTGCCACCAACGGATCGATAGCTATCGAACCGCGTCAGAAAGTCATTCGATATGTCGAGGCTAGAGTTCGTCCCAAACGCTGAATCTGTGTCAAGTGGTCGATCAAACGCGACCTCACGCGATATGTTATGTCAACTGAATCCAACTCTTATCTGATTCCATGTGATCTAGTCTTAATCGATGCTTCTCCTTTCCCATTTGTAATATTCACTCTAATTAAATACAATGTAACCCTATTCTTACTCAATCTAAACAAATCTAATCCAATATATTCAACTCTAACTCAATCAACTCAAATTCAATCCAATACAATTCAGTCTATTCCGATAGAACCTAAAATCCAGTCTAACCTACTCCAATCCAAGTCAACCTGAAGGCCTGTTCTTGCAGATCAACAACACAATCTTCACAAAACACAACCTAACAACACACTCATGACAAGTTCACTGATGGATCGCCTTCCCTGTATTTATATCAAGGCCTTTGGGTCGTGCGATATCAAATGCACCTCTAGTTATAGTTCATCGTACGTTATACATGCCGAGAGTTCGACGGTTCAAGTACCTCTATTTGATACAGTTTGAATCACGCCGTCATCTCTAGGGATGAACCGAAAAGCGACTTTTCGATTTTCTGTTTTGACGACGAAAACCGGATTTTTAAAATTTACAAAACAGCATTCGCATTAATTATTTTTATAACTTTAGCACGTTCATAGTCAAAAACAGAAATTATAAATTCAAATAAATTCATTCGTCTTCAAAAGTCTGATGTTTACTTTTTTCATCCAATATGGCAGACAACTTGTTTAACATACCCGAGCGCTCCGTTGCAGCGTGTTTATAAATCGTCAATAGGTAACTGGTCTCCGATCCGCGGTAATGAGGAAGGACAAGTCAAGTCAAGTCAAGTCAGGAAACCGAAGTCGCAAAACTCGTGCAAACTGCCAAACTAAAACTCAAGAGAATCAGACATTTTTAAAAAAATTCGAAACTCGGACTCAGTACAACTGACTCTCAAAACTCGGTACTCGGTAGGAAATTGACATTTGGTTCATCCCTAGGCCTAATCATCTCACGCCTCTGCCTAGACAGCCTGTGCTCTCTGGGATGCCTGCTTTGTCCTCTGTACCTCCCTGCACGGCCAGTCGATTCATCATAACATAAAGCACGTTCATTTTCACGGATCTCTAACCATAAGACGACGATTGACCGGATTCTACAGTCCGGATCATCGATCGTCTCATTCTCATAATCTATTCATTGCTCACTCACTAACGTACTTACTTACTTTAAAAAATTTCGTTTTAGGAGACGCGCAATAGTCAACTTACTCATTTATTTATGTTGCAATGTAAGCCTGTGCGTTCATGCATGCGCGTATTTATGCATACATGTATGTGTATGTATGTTTGCCTGCTTTCTACCCCAGTAATTTATAAGAACAGGCGTTATATAAATTCACGAATGAATAAGTGAATGAGTGTGCGTGTATGCATCAGACTATCAGATGCACGAATTTATTTATATCGTTCACTTGAAAATAGTGACGTCATTCAACCGTTAATCGTGACGTAAAGTAGTTGTCGTTCATGTCTAGCAACGTCGACATATACACGCCATGTGATTTGTTGTGTGCGGTAAGTTTTTATCACCAGCGATGTGCTATCTTAATTCTTTACAAATATCTTGCACTACATCATTTTAAACTTTAAAGTATTATTATCTGTAGTTAGTTTATACCCACTACGCCAAAAAAAATAATTATATTATTCTTAACGCGAATTTAGTGCAAGGTTCAGAGCAATGGCAACTTACCTGATGGACCGCTTGTCAACTGATGTTGAAGGCGCGGTGTATCTCTGCTTTCGTTCTGCTGAGAGGGCTTCATGTGGTTCTATTTGCTCATATAGCAGTCATGCAGACCCGTACATTCTCTGCGGTAGGCCTTGGGTTTTGGAATGACCATTCTCTGGGGTTACGTATGTTCCCTAAATCCTGAACTGGTACATTTTATGGTTGTTTGAAAACGTACTTTTAGTCCGGAAAGTAATTGGGGGCGTCTGTGAGAAATTGCCTGTAAGGGCGCTATATAAATTTTTGAATGAATGTTGAATGGGTTCAGTATTGACATAATCTACCGTAGAATCTGCCATCACCTGGGAAGACGTTTAAAAGATACGATTGTGGTCAAAAGGAATCAGTAACCTCAGCCTCTGATTTTTTTGGGTGTAATGAAACGTATCAAGTTGTCGTTGTTGTCCATGAATTTGGCTCTCTGTGTTGTCTTTACGTGATTGGCTAGCCTAATATGTTTCCGGTCTGTGATTGGTTGGCTTATAGTGTTTGCTATTCCGTGATTGGTCTACAGTATTACCACTCCGTGATTGGTTGGCTGACAGTGTTACTATTCTGTGATTGGCTAGCTGACAATGTCACCATTTCGTGTTTGGATAGCTGTAATTACAACCCTCATCACCCCTCAGAGGCTTTTCAATCTAGGCTGAAAACACTGCTTCTTCACAAATCCTATCTTGATACTCCTCTTCCTCCTATCTCCCTCGCTGCTTGAACTCTAAACACTAGCTACCATAGCCGTCTCTGTTGATTTTGTTTTGATTAGGCGCCTGTGAATAAGATGGTTCCCGAGACTTCGCAATATGAGCACTGTTGAAATTTCTACTTTGCGATTAGGCTATGTTTATGGTACTCGACGAATGGGCATGAACTGCAAACCTGGTCAGTCTGAAATTAAATTTATGATGTTAAAATTTATGACGTCAACTTTATCACGTTAAATTTATGACGTCAACTCTATTGCATTCAATCAATGAGGTCAACCTTTTACGCTGAATCTATGACGTCTACTTTATGACCCTGAATTTATGACGTAAACTTGTTACGGTCAATTTATGACGTTTACTTCATGACGCTTAATTTATGACGTCAACTTTACAACGCTCAATGTATAGCGTCATTTTCGTGACGCTCAATTTGCGACATCATCTTTTTGACGTAAAATTAACCACATTGAACTCCACGAGAATATCAGCAGCTCAACCGTAATGGAACTGTCGTGGTCCTCAGCCTGTGCAGGTCGACCGAGCTCGGTGCCACGTCGGTGAAGACCTCAACGTCGACGGCTGAGGCTTTCCTCGCCGGGTAGGACGACCGCCGCAACTCAACGGGCGGGCCGTGAAGGGCGGATCGGAGGGATGAAGCGAGGTTTGTCGACGGGGCAGCAGGGTCCCTGTCGGTCGTCTGGCGGCAGATGACGTAATTGCGGATGTGCTTGTTGAAGAGGAGGCAGATGAACGGATTGACGCAGCTGTTGAGGCTGGCGAGGTCCATGATGAGAACGACCAAGGCCCGGTCGTACACGGACGCTGAAAGCAGAAAGATTGATCAGTTAAAGAACCCTGTGTCGTTTCGTACGCCACTGCTCGCACTCTGGCATTGCCAGTCCCAAGCCTGACTAAAGGAGGAGGGTGACGCCAATGATCTTTGTTATCACACAGTATCGTTAAAACTGAAACTACTACGCCGCCACTGATTTGCACCTCCACTGATTTGCACCTCCACCGATTTGCACCTCCACTGATTTGCACCTCCACTGATTTGCACCTCCACTGATTTGCACCTCCACTGATTTGCACCTCCACTGATTTGCTCCGCCACTTTTCGCACTCTGGCAGTGTCAGTGACAATCAGCCCCAAGTATGAATAAAGGAAGAGGGTGCCGCAAATGATCTTTGCTCGCTAAAACTGCCTGCTACGACAGCGCTACATAAATGGTCGTAATTACAATTACAACACCAATGCACAGCTGTATTATATCAGGTACGGTTGTATTGAATCGTGCTGTAATGGTTTAGTTGGCTGTATTAGTGAGAGTTTGCGTCCCATGCAACACCGGGCTGCACGGCTCTTTGGGTGAACAGTTGAATTTTGGGCTATAGCAACGAATGGTCCGTAATAGGAAACCTTTATTAAGAATTTAAGACGTGGCTTCTATTCAAATGAGCAGCTGCGATGAGGGAAACATGCCTGATCAATTCACAGGAATAATTAACAGGGCCGAGACCATATATACGGTCGCTTTGTAAACACTTTTACATTTGCAATTAATGTAAATCTTCGAGACGTGTCAGCGCCGCAGCAAAAGCCTCGTCATTGAGACCGACTAGATAACGGGCGCTATATCAATTCAAGTCCGCAATAGGGAGGTTTTTTCGTTAGTTTTAAGTACCAGGTCAGATTCCGGGGAGGTCAAGACAGCATAGTGCAATGGCTGAAATTGGCGATGAATTTGGTCGTTTTATGGTTGTGCGGCTAGTGTTAAGATAGAGTAGCTTGAAGAGTTTGGTTTAAACATGTTAATCACTCTGCAGCGGAATTAACATGTGAACGATGTTGATACGACGGCAGATTTAACATGTGATCGACATAGCAGCTGGTTTTTTAACGCATGAATTAGGCCACGTTAGATTTAGCGCATGAATGATGTTGCAACAGGTTTTGCACGAGAACGATGGAGCAAATGGTTTGGCATGTAATTAACGTAATGATTTAAGAGACAGAGATATATAGACTGAGCGCCAGAGAGACAGACTGTGAGAGAGTGACAGAGAGACAGAGGTTACTATAGAGACACACAGCGAGACATAGAGAGTGAGGTTATGGTGCATTAAAAATCAGAACCACGACCATACTGACCCTAAGAGAGAGAGAGACAGACAGACAGACAGACAGACAGATAGAGAGAGCCAGACAGAGACAGATAGAGAGAGACGAGAGACAGAGATTAATGCAGAGATGCGCAGCGAGACATCCTGACCCTGATTGAAGCGACACGGATCCCAGGAGACGAGGATCGTGCAGACGAAGAAGGGTCCCCAGCAGAGGAAGTAACCGACGACGATCGCCAGGGTCAGCTTCACGGTCTTGACCTTGGCCTTCGACATCCGCTGCTGATGCATTCTGGGCAATCCGTTCATCCTTACTCCCTCCCCAGGACCAATTGCCAACAGGCAAGGACTTCCTGATGACTCATCTGACCTTCCACGAAGAGGGCGTGTCTCGTCCACCGCGACCCCTGTGACCTTCGACCTGGCTTCCGGCTGCGCATGCGCACTGTTCCTCCAGACAACGAGACAGATGCGAGTGTTGAGCACTCCGATGACAATGACGGGCGCTAGATATATCGTGAGGGCGTAGTATGCCGTGTAGAAGACCCTCTGCATTCCGCCGACGATAATGTAGCTACAGAACTCCGTCTGGACATCGTCCGAGGATGAGGTACTGGTAAGGACGATGGTCTGGGGAGTGGCCAGAATGGACGAAGCGACCCAGGCTGCGGCGATGAGGAAGGGCTGGCGGGCGACGACGTAGGCGTGGAAGCGAAGAGGGTGGCAGATGGCCAGGAATCGGTCAATGGAGGCTGCGATGAGCACGTAGGAGGAGGAGTACATCGCCACGATCTGATGCGAACAACAGATTCGTTGTGAGAGGATGTAAAGTAAGTGGGTAACTATGTGCGTTATTGAACACACGACGGGAACATCATATGTGAACGATCAAAGGGTAGACGCGTGTGTGCGATCATAGAATAATCATAATAAGCAATTTAAAAACAAAGGGAACAGTGATGGGTGCAGTTTACACATGTCGTGTGGTGCAATTATCTATAATAATTATAAGAAGCAAGGTTAGCAAATTTGCAGCCAGGTTAGGGTTTGCTTGCTTGCATCTATTACCCTATTTGTCAGTGTGCAGGCCTTTGTTTAATTGTGTATTGCAACTGCATATGTTTGCTTATATGTTTTTATACATCAATTAATCTATGTATGCATGTATACATTTATGTGTATATGTATGTATGTATATATATGTATGAATATATCTATGTAAGTGTATGTACAATAAGTATGTATGTATGTATGTTCGCATGCATCCATAATGAAACATGTATATATGCATGCTTGTATGTATGCTTGTATGACAATATATATATATACATAATATACATAGGCCTATATATATATATATATATATATATATATATACTCAGACGACAATGGCGCTGTAAAGTGTCTTTCGACAAAGCGCAAACATTGATTAAGGCATCTGCAGTCTGTCTTCAAATATTGATCTAGCGCCAGTGCCACGATCCTTGTTCGCAACCTAGTTTTTTAGGAGTTTCTGTTTTGCCCGAGGATAGGGAGTAGGCCAGGACATACATTCAAGCACACACACACAGTTACAAAGCAATATACTTACGCATACAAACGTGCAGTCACATTTGCTATAAAAGATACAGTCTTCGCTGAATGCTCTAAAAAGCCATTTGAAACTGAGCTTCTCTTTTGTGAACTTCATATCTTTGAGATGTAATCACTTGGGCTTATAATAATAATAAACGCTACTGTTCAGCTGCGAATTACGACTCTTTGGCTAAATCATAAATATCACGTTGAACACATTTGCTCTGTTTGCCCCAAACACATTTTATTATTTCTAAATTTTTTTCGGTCGTCTGCTCTGGTCTCTTCCTAATTGCATTTCAAAGAGCACTCGATTAATCTCAAAGTGCTAGAATCAAGTGTTAACAGTTTAGCTTCAAACTGGGAATATAATTATATGTTTATGGCATGTCTTCAATTCTTCTAGAGCATATATTGGCAGCCCAAAGAATTGGGAACAACTGGTCTAAAAGTGTATACAGGCCTCTGTCAACATTCGAAGTCTGGTCTGGCCATTACAATACATTGCTATACAATGCAATACATTACAGTGCAGTTAATACAACTCATCGGTCACAAGCCTATATCGGCGCCATCATCATAATAGTCGTCGTCATCATTGCCACATTCGTAATCATCATCATATTCGTCATCATCATCGTCGTCGTCTTTATTATCATGGACAGCAACAACACGATCATCATCATCGTCTTACAGGCTAACCAGCGGTAAATTCAGCAGCAAATTGCGCCTCATTAATAAATACTCGAGTTGGCGCCTACCTGAATGTAGGGCACGAATCCACAGACGAAGGGTCCGCCGTAGATGACGCCCCTCTGGTGGATAATGAAGAAGTGGGGTAGGACGTTTGCAAAGGTCACAAAGAGGTCAGCACAGGTCAGATGAACGATCATTCGATGCATACGATTGAGGTTCCTCACCCTTGACATGTTGAGTAGGGTTCCCAAGAGGAAACCGTTAAGGAAGAGAGCCAGCAGGAAGACCATTCCCACTGCGGTCTTCTGGACCTGCTCCAGGGCAACGCTATGCTCCGATTGGTTAAGACATGGAGTTATATCCACATTCACTTGGTCCGATCCTCGGTCCGTCGTAACGAGGGAGTCGCTCATTCCTCAGGTATTCTCCGGCAAGATGGCGCGAGATAGTACAAGGTATTAAGAGGCAATGAACGGTCGTGCAAGGTAATTCAAGGTAACGCAAGGCCACACAAGGTTATACAAGGCTGTACCATAGTTCATACAAGATCACGCAAGGTCATACAAGGTAATGCAAGGTAAATGAAGGTAACGCAAGGTCGTGCAAGATCATTCTATCGGTCATACAAGGTCATATATATAGGTAATACAAAGTCAAAAAATAATAAAAATAATAAAATTATAAAAAAATTATTAATGATAATTGCAATAGTAATACATAATACCGTCTCCAACCTGTCAAAATTTTAGGTTTACAACAATTACAACAGGCAAAGTGGGTCACTGAGGCCAAAATTCTTTTAACTGAGATGCAGAGAAACGATACAAACTATGATAAGCAAAGGTGAGAGAAGACTGTAATAGTAAGTACATCTCTCCATCTTTCTGGACTAAACTGTCCAACAGCCTGCTGAAGATCCTTTCCTCTATTCTGTGGAACCCACTCTATTCGATTGTCCTTGTATGGTAAGAATCACAGATGAGTTTTCAGTGGGGCAGTCACTGCGTCCAGGTTGGAATTCATGCCTGCAAAACGAAAAGGAACAAGAGGATAGACTATTTGCATTTGCAAGTGTGTGCTCTGAGGAAAGATTGAAGAGGGGTCGGCAATTATTGCATCGAGGTGAAGAAGGAGCAGAGGGTATGCCCAAGTGAAGCATATCGGATTATCAATGAATGGGTGACGGTAAAGTCTTTGAATTTATGACAGACAAAGTGCTTGGATGTCACAAATCTAAATTATTTATGAAGTCGATACATGATCACTTGGAAATATTTGAGAGCAACATTATGTGTTCACCTCGCAATAATCTTTATACGATGACACTGTCTCAGTCAATGCTTTTAAGAAGAATTTAAGTAGAAAATGATGCGAAGCATCCAGGACTACCTTCAGTGGTTCTTACTTAATTCCGAACCACCTAAGCACTTCTTAGTTCATGGTGTGTTATCAGGTATATAACATAGGACCATTTGGCAGTATAATGAAACTTAGTTGAAACTTAGTTGAAACTTAGTTGAAACTTAGTTGAAACTTAGTTGAAACTTAGTTGAAACTTAGCTGAAACTTAGTTGAAACTTAGTTAAAACTTAGTTGACTATCTGTTATGTGGTACAATCAAGACAGGAAGTTCCTTGTTGAATAAGCGGTCTAAAGTGTCTAACTATTTATGATTTCAGCTACACTATATTATACTCAGATCGAATGCAACAATATATGGGTCCGTCTGTGTCCTAGATAAAACTCAAGGATGCAGTCTGATCTCCGATATAGTGGGGTGGTGGGGGTTTAAGGAAGGGGTGAGGCTGGGGGAGGAGCAGGGTGGGGGGTAACGCAGCAATGTCATTCTATATTCTATATTTTTTTGCGTAGCCACACAACCATCTACTGAGAGGGTACTATTATTCTCCTTTTCAATTCTAACTGACAAATCGCTTAGCGGACGATGCGATTTAACGGACGCACCGAGGGAGCAGACTTTAAGGACCCGGTAGAGGATCAATACATAAATTACAAGGATCACGTTTACAACTGTATGATATCCAGCCAGCTAGGCGCCCATCCGTCTTACGGCTGCCAGGAGAGAGACAGGGCTGTCTCCCATCGTCTCCTAAAGAGGGTGAGGGTGAGACTGAGCCAGCCAACATTGTAGGACTGGAACGTATCGAATCCTCGTCGTTCTGCCCTTCTTGCCAGTATGTTATCACCATTCGACCATCACTCCATCCAAATGCCTTGAAAACAGAAAATGGAAACTAGTAATCCGTTCTTATTTTGGATTACTACACAAGAACCGATCGCTGCCGAATAAAAGGCAGACCACAGCGCAGTGGCGTAGCCTAAGGGGCAGAGGGGAACATGTGTTCCCGGGCGCCAAATTAGAGGGGCGACGAAATGAGGACTAAAACTATTATTTTTTTATTTTGATGCAAACTAATTTATCCCAACTAAGTTTGTAAGATTTAATTTTGGCGCTCCCTAAATATCCTCATTTGTAGACAGATTGTCAAGCATAATTTTGACGCCTACTGACCATATAAATATTATAGCTGATCAGTGATCACAAAGGGCCCCACAAGGGGCGACATAATACTCCTGGACGTATTTCAAATGTGCGCATTTCACTGAAAATTCTTCTAAAAATTGCTATTTCAAAATATTTGCAAGCTGTGAGCGGTTCATAAGAAAATTGAAGCTAATTTTGTCGTATTTGCGGGATTCAATGGGATAAGAACGTCTCAGCGATCTTACTCTTCTTAGCATCGAACAAGAAATTGGTCAATAGCGTTAAAATTGTTTTCTCCAATGTTTCCATTTCTTCGTTTGCGACTGCTATTTGCCATTAGTTTACGTTGCCGGCGTGCATCAGTTCTCTGTGGCCTGGTGCGTATTAGCCGAATAATTGATTCTTGCTTGTTGTTACAGAATACCTGCCTCACTTCCAAAACCCCAAAATTTGACACTGAGCGTAAAAGTAAACAATTTCAAAAATTTACAATGCGATAATCATAATTATTGTCGCTAAATTGTGATAAAAATTGCTGCTAGTTAAAGAGAAAACTTGTTTAATTGAGTAAATTCTTTTAATAAAATTACACACTTTGATGTGTTGATGTGATGTCAAATTTCTGAGACCCTCCCCTTAGAAGCGTGACGTCATTTATAGACGGCCCCAAATGGGCGCCAATTTTGTGGTTTGTCCCCGGGCGCAAAATACCTTAGCTACGCCTCTGCCACAGCGAAGTCCGTGCCTTGAATAATTAATTCGCTGGCACAGAGCTGAGTATTTATCCGGAAAACGTTACCGATATTGACGAATGTTACATGAATGGGAGGGGGGTTCGTCCGGTCGCTTTTTGAGTCAGTTGGCCAAATGTCTTTGCAGACATGGAACAGATGACAAGCCTTTTCTGGTTGCTTACTCACGAGCTCAGAACAACCTCTCAGTTTACATCGTTTGTTGTCACCTTACAACTCATTTTCAACTCGCTTTGGCGATGGCAAATAATCAAACGTTACTTGGCTGAGGAGGAAATGCCAAAATAATTCAGCGTTCAACAGACAAAGAAACATTTCGAGCTAAAACAGGCGCAATAAAAAAACTCATACGCATGCATGCATACATGCATAGTATACTTACACGCACATACACATAGGCCTACGTGCATTCAACCATATCAGGGGTGTAACAAGCGGGGGGCAAGGGGCACCTGCCCCCCCCCAGTTTCAAAACTGGAGGGGCAACGTCCCCCCCCCCAATTTTAGTGCTCAGTGCCCCCCATGTGCTCCCTAAAGCGATTCTTTTTTATGTTTATTCAATGGCTTTTTAAGATTACCTTTGTTAAAATAATTTGTGCCCCCATTTTTCAAATTTCTGGGAGGGCAAAATTCAAAAACTGGGGGGACAACAAAATTGATGGCGCTTCGCGCAATATATTTTTTGAATTCTGCCCCCCCCCCCACTTTTCAAAACCTTGTTACAACTCTGAACCATATATTTACACATGCATACATACATATATACATACATGAATACATACATGAATACATACATCATAGCCACTGTTTTATAATTGTTTCAGCATCATTATACAGATGTAGGTAAAAATTATCTGTGTACAATAATAGAAAACCCTTAAGGTACCGTGGTCACGCTAGCAGGGTCACGATACCAGGGTCACGATACCAGGGTCACGCTAGCAGGGTCGCCCAATTACGGAGATGAAATTAAGTAGTGGTTGTTGACGCATTTAGCATATTGAGCAATGTGGTAAACTTCTAGACTTAATTATTTAATTACTAAAAAATATACAGACTGAACAGATAGTAAGGAAATAGACATGTCATGTAGAGTGAGTCAATAGGTGGCTACGGAGTTGCCATTTAAGCCTTTCATATTGGTTTATATTCCGCATTTCGTATAGTAGGCAATTCCAGGCCATGGAATCTGTGTATACAATTGAGAATTTACGTGTTTTTGTGCGAGGAGAGATAATCACTAAAATTTCGAAGACAATATGGATTAGCTAAGTGAAGTGGTTTGAGGTAATGCTGAGAAGCAGAAGATAGTAATTTATTGATAAATCTGTATACAAATTCATTAGCCCCATATAGTGTTATTTGGATACTTGCAGTGAAAAAAATGTTGTGAAGAGAAGAGGTATCTGACAATGAGGTTTTCCTAATGATTTTAAATGCTCGGTTTTTAAGAATAACTAATCTATTCAACCGTGAGTGATAGTTTCCCGCCCAAATTACATCGCAGTAGGTTAAGTATGGATGGGTTAAAGAAAAGTAAAATGTTAGGCATATTTTTTAAGGTATTAGGTAGGCGATACGTGATATCATCCCAAAATGTTTAGCTATTTGTGAGGATATTTTTCAATATGCCTGTTCCAAGTAAGGAGTAATTGTCCGACATGTGTACCCCTAGAAAATTCGTAGCTTTTACTGCAAGTAAGGGTGTATCAGCAATTTTCAACTCGACTTCAAATATAGAAGGGATTGTTCTCGATGTGAGACAAAGCAGATTTGATTAGTTTTCGTTGCGTTAAGAGTAAATCTATGTGCAAGAAATCAGTCATTAACTAAAACAAGCTTTCGATCTAGGGATAACACATGAATTCATACAAGCAATACATAGCATATACATGCCTATACTAGTTTACTGCCTATTTTATCTCCTAAGCTATATGTCTACCATGATCTGTCTATACTGTTTATGTAATCATACTGCGTTGTTGTCAGTTTGATGGATAAGCGGAAATAACTATAATTATTATTACAAATAGCCTCCATTTTGTAACACCTACGCAATTCTGAGATACTTGAAACCCGCTACATGAAACGACTTGAAACACGTACATACTTCATCTAGGCGTCATATTCCACCTCTTAAGTGACCTAACTAATCTACGGATAAGTCTTACACGCATAATCAATTCCCAACTCCAGTTCAAAGCCAACTTTACGAGTCTAGGAATATTGATAAACTTATTGCCGTACAATGACTGCGCATCGGTGCTTTTGTGCATCGATTCATTAGGAAACTATTTCCATCGCTTACTTAGTGGACTATTTCCTCAGCTCATTCTATGTTCGAACCGATTAAATTAGCAAATATTATCTTCTGAAAGATTGCGTCAAGGATTTGCTCTCACAAACACCCGAACATTATAAACGTTGTACCAATTCATTCTCTGTTTGTGGTTAGAAAAATACTGAACGAACCACGATTGAATAAATGTTTAGAGCTATAATAGTCCAAATAATATAATACAAACTGTCTAATTAAAAGGTAGTTTCGCTAAGGTCAGATGCGATACCACTGCACCAGCATCTGTTCCTGATACCACTGTGCACCAATTGTGCACCCGCTAATCACTCCGTTTTTATTTTCATGTTTCTTTCGGCTGCACCTTTATAAAGGTATTCCATGCATACATTTTTAAATTATATTAATTTATTGGTTGATTGAGCAATCCTTTAACTGACATTAACATTTTGAACTCATGTACAACAACCATTTCTTAGAAATCGTCTCTGCCATAACGCTATACGATAATCTTGCTTGCAGGCTCAACTGTGCTTTTTAATATGTAGTTTTAAAGTACACATGCCTCTGTCTCTGTATTTGTCTGTCTGTCTGTCTGTCTGTCTCTCTCTCTCTCTCTGATCTCTGGTCTACGGGCAATCTGTCATGGGCTCCATTTGGTATATCTTCCTATCTACATGTGTACGACCTGATGAATCGCTCGTAAATAAGCCAGTGCCCTAGGATTAGCTTTCAAGTTTCGCTTCAGACTGGTGGAGATTGCAATAATAATTTCATATTAACTTTGATTTGAGGAATGTTTATACCAATTTGCTTAGCGCAACTTTTACGCACGGAAGGATAGGAAGCCTTAATCTGCGACGTGGAACAACTTCTGGCTAGTAAAGTGCCTCTAGTTTGGCTTGCACATTTATTGCTCAATTGCAACTCCAAGAAATCCAATCAGCTGGTGGTTGGAACCCGCAGTCGAAAATATGTACACTTACGATTACAAGAACAGTTACAATAACTTACATTACGTGTCGCAGCGTGCCGCAGTAAATACCACCCTGATACTCTTACGTTTCCTGAAGAAATGCACGAACTAATCCTCTCCATCCGCTTTTGCTATCCCATTCCGACGAACAAATGGCATTCAAGTATCCACCACGAGAGCCACCTGTATGAGAGATGGAATGCGCTCACAATTAAACCGATAGCGATCTATAACTGCACGCTCTCCACAGACTATGGGGAATGGAATCATAGAGAGAGAGAGAGAGAGAGAGAGAGAGAGAGAGAGAGAGAGAGAGAGAGAGAGAGAGAGAGAGAGAGAGAGAGAGAGAGAGAGAGAGAGAGAGAGAGAGAGAGAGAGAGAGAGAGAGAGAGAGAGAGAGAGAGAGAGAGAGAGAGAGAGAGAGAGAGAGAGAGAGAGACCGCTGCCTGCGTTGGGCTTACCGAGGCCCGAAGCAAGCGTTTGAAGCTGTCGGTTTGTCGATTGGCAAACGCAGGCATCGGGCGTCGGCAGCGACATGAGTAGAATCCCATCTGTCACACACGGGATGAGGAGCATTTTGTATCGGATAGATATTTTACCATAAGATATTTTTCCTCGACTGATATTGCTCGATTGATTTTCTGGCTGGACCTTGACTAATTGTTTTTGCAAATAGATATCCGGTATAGATGATACAATGCAGTACACAATACATTGGCTGTGTTTCATTTCGCCTTTCTTTTAGAGTGCAGAATTGCGCAGGTGACTCGCAAGAGTCATGGTACAGAGGAGTTGTGCGTGAAGGACTTTTCATGGTGGAAACTCGAATCCTTATCTTCCGCGCTATATACTCTGCTACATGGATTTTAATAGGCTACATATAATTTAGTAGATAAATTGTGCAGAATTGATAATGATGTACCTTCATAGTTTACTAAGTAAGTAAGTAAGTAAGTAAGTATATACTTTTTCCCGTTTGCAAACGCACTACCTGTATAGATGAAAAAAACATAAAATAATAACTGGAGTAAACATAGATTTTTCTAGTGTAAACACACATTTTTCTATAGTATAAATATAGACTTTTTTATGATCCATAGATTTTTCTGGATAGATTTTGATAAATACAGTTTAACGGATGTATTTTCTTGGATAAATTTGGATTGAGTTTGCATTGTTTGGATACTGTACGCCAATAAGTTAATTTTTATTCTCAGATTTAAAAAAATTGGTACCTTGGACCTTCCTGACCGGATGGATTCACATCCGCTGCATGACCGGAATAGATATTATTTTGACGATTGATATTCTTACAAAGCAACCATTGTAAGACTTGATTGCGGGACGGACTTTTTCCGAATAGATCTTTGCTGAGAAGCGCAAATTAATTGAAAATAAAGGTCTGAGCAATCACTGACTCTACTGTTCTAATCAACAATGAAAGGTTTCTGGACGATCCAAAAGCGACCGATTAGTCTAAATATAAGTTTCAGTTTATATAAATAGTGAGTTGTGACCGTCAGCTATGAAGATAGGTTTGAAATTGAATTTGTAAGATTCTCTTCATTTTTTCCTGACGTTTTTGACGCACGTGTCTATACTATTTCAGGAGCAACCTTGTGTGCGCTTCCTAACTATAGAATAGAGTCCAAAAAATAAGGATTTTATGATTACCTGTTTAAACTTGCTGTATAGTCATGAGCCGATATGTAGAACGCTTTTTGTGAGTTTCTGATCCTCTTTCATTGAAGTAGTAGGGCCTACGGCACAGTGACATGATGGCTCTTTGAAATATGACAATTAAGAGCCATAGGGTTTTTAAACGGAAGACAGGGTAGCGGAGATTTTAGAATTTGGACCACTCCACATGTAGGCCGTGGAAGATGAGTCTTCCAATTATCAAATCTTACCTCTATTTTGATAGAGCTTGTTGGATAAATTTACGAGACTGATATTGTCCAAAACGGTTTGATAGATAGATAGATAGACTTGCAGGTATTTTTCTATTAGAATTCAATAGTTAGACATTGCCGGATATTATTTGTCGCGTGGATTCTTTCTGAATAGCTAACCTGGGTAAATTTGCTGAATAGACTTTGTGAAGTAACTTTTCATAGACAGAGATTCTCGTTTCCTACCTCAGTAGGTTCATAATAAACAATGACTCAGCGTCACCGCTTCATATATTGAAGGTTGTAGAGAAAGAAGCTCCTTCCGTTGCGAAATGCGAAGCTGGCTGTGGAGCCAGCGCAAAGTCTTTTGCACATAATAGCAAGTCAAAGCTGGTGATTGGAGAAACCTGCAACAAGAAGGACTGTAGCGACATTGAGAAAATACTGAAGCCTCGCAATAACATCCATTGAAGGTCTATGAACGTAGGATTTGCACATCATAACAGTGATTTATAGACTGGTTCAGGAGCATTGCTCTATTTCTTCCTGCATCCTCCAACGTCCTATAATATTCAAATTTATTCAGCTTCATATTGAATGTAACAACCGAATTGACAGAAACAGTTCCATCATCCTGTTCATTTCAATTCACTTCATATCTTATACCACACTTATGAGACAGAATCCGATCCATGGAATTTTAGACTCAAATGCCACGAACTTAACCATTACGTTCATTTACTAATGGACGCATGATTTCGTGAGTCCATGATGGAGTTAATCGCTGAGGGATGATTAACTGCTGTGACGAAAGTCAAACTAATTAGAAAGATTCGCTGACTAACTAATTGTCAATTAATTCTAAATGGTCACAGAATAAATGAGTTGAAAGCATCGGCAGCTTCGTTTCGAATATTATATATGTATGCAGGTATATTTGCGAGTGTATATATACATAATTATATATATACATATATATATATATAACTTCGCTCTGCTTTGCAGGCTTAGCCTCTTGACCCTCGCTCTCGAACTATACTGCTTAGTTTGGGTTGGGACGGGAGCGCTCATGAGTAGATGTTCTTGAAGGGGCGCTCTGTAAATCCTCCCAACAAATATGTATGTGTGTATGTATAATTGCATTTGTATGTATATATATATGTATGCTTTGTATGTTTCTATCAATTTTACTGATAAAATTCAGATGTTTAGGGTCACCGCTGTTAAATTGCTTGGTATTCAGATTGACGAGTGTCTGCCTCGGATGGTTCAAGACTTCACGTTGCACACACACACACACACACACACACACACACACACATACACACACACACATATATATATATATCAACCATAAATTGAAAACTTAGATATTGTAACTAGAATAATATTGCTCATATTCAACCAACAGAATTTATTTTATTAAGTTTATAACGTTTCTTGAGTCATCCATACCTTTCCTATTGTTAGCCAGGACTAGCCAACGTTTGGGAGTCGATCTCGTGTGTTATTCATTATTCTATGGACAATATATACGCATGTATGTATGTATGCATGTATGTATGTATGTATGTATGTATGTATGTATGTATGTATGCATGTATGTATGTATGCATGTATGTATGTATGCATGTATGTATGTATGTATGTATGTATGCATGTATGTATGTATGTATGTATGTATGTATGTATGTATGTATGTATGTATGCATGTATGTATGTATGCATGTATGTATGTATGCATGTATGTATGTATGTATGCATGTATGTATGTATGTATGTATGTATGCATGTATGTATGTATGCATGTATGTATGTATGCATGTATGTATGTATGTATGCATGTATGTATGTATGTATGCATGAATGTATGTATGTATGTATGTATGTATGCATGTATGTATGTATGCATGTATGTATGTATGTATGTGCCTATGTAGGCCTATCGTGTATTTCTGTTAATATGAAGATGCTTCTTGATACAGCCTCTGTTGATTAAAAACCCTTCAAAACTGCTGCTCTAATGAGGCTTCGGATATTAAACTCCAAAATGACAGCTGAATATTTGTCGGATATAGTCCAGTAGTCATCGCTAGAAGCCGCTTCTCATTCATTAGTCCCACAATGCATTTCGACTAGACCGAGAGAAGAATACAGAGGAGAGACGGAGAGATATAGACAAACATAGACACAAACAGCAGCCGAAACACAGACAGCAACAGAGACACATACACAGACAGAGAGAAGGAGAGGGAGAGTGGGGTCGTTGAGTTTGACTGTTGCGATGCACTGCTGAATGAAGACGGAATGACAAAGCGAGAGAATGGTCAGAGTGTATATGAAATTCTTTTCCATTCTCCTCGGATCATTGAGTGCATTGGATTCTGCGATTCGGTTGAATGCACCGCAGTTGGATTGCGTTGAAAATATCAAATGGTTTCGAATTACATCACTCTCTCTCTCTCTCTCTCTCTATATATATATATATATATATACATATATATATATATATACATATATATATACATATATATATATATATCCCTCTGTCTCAGTTTATTTCTTTCTGTCTGTCCATCGCTCTCAATCTTTGAGTTCTCACTGTATATCTCTCCTTCTGCCTGTATCTGTCTGGCCATGTATGCCTGTTTGTCCACTTGTCTGTCTCTCCGTCCGTCCGTCCGTCTGTCCGCCCGTCTGTCTGTCTGTTTATCTGTCTATCTCAGTCAAATCACTCCAGCAAGGTCGTCAAGTGCGGGTATCTTGAGGATCCGATGGAATGCAGGATGAGATCAGCACATTCGATGACCTGTAAACGCTTCGCTTGGTGGCGTCTCTGCGCCATCTTGCCTCCGATGTTTTCTGTCACTGTCTATGGCTCGAACGATATCGCCATTTGTACCTCTCTCTCTCTCTCTCTCTCTCCCTCGCTCGCTCGCTCGCTCTTTCTCTGTCTGTCTCTCTCATCTGACCGTCTCTCCATTTGTCCATCTGATCGCTTCTCTTTTACAGTTCGACCGTCTTTGAAAGGGGTCTTAAAACAGCAACAACAGCAACAACAATAAAATGATGATGACGACGATGACAACGACGACGACGTAACGACGACGACGATGATGATGCTGATGATGATAATGATGATGATAATGACGACGACGACAATGATGATGATGGTGATGATGATGATGATGATTATTATTATTATTTTGACGATGACGTCGACGATGATGATATTGATAACTTTGATGACGTTAATAGCAACGATATTAAAAGTAACTGAAGCTCTTTGGCAAATTAAAAAGAAGCAAGTTGGACGCATTTGGAAAAACACAGCGATTCGCTTCCATTGAGCGGATTAACAGAAAGTAGATTTTTTAGATATGTGATTCTTGCACCGAAATGTCATTGATAACGAATGCAGTCGTTGTTTGTGCGAGGCAGGGCCATTCCACTTGACCTGGAGAATGAGATGCGGATTTGAAGGAGTCCATCGAGGAGTCAGGCAGTGCAGCATCTCATAAATATGTTGAAAGTGGAGGGAGATGAGGAAAGGAGGAAGAGAATGAGGAGGAGAAGGAGAAGGAGGAGAGGGGAGGGATAAGAGATGGAGGAGGAGGAGAAGGAGAAAAATGAAGCAGAAAGAAAAGGAGGAGCAGAGGGAAGAGCAGAAGGAGAAAGAGGGGTGAAAGGAAGAGGAGAATGAAAAAAAGAAGAATGGAGAGAGATGAAAAAGAGGAAGAGGAGAAGACAGAAAGGAGCAGAAAAACAGGAGGAGGACAATGTCGAAACAGTAATGACAGAAAGATTTGGAATTAGTCCACTGCTAAGTGCTAAGGAATGATCAGCCTACATACTCTTGATTTGATTTTTGAATGAGTTGGTAGCCAGGGATGATGATCAGTACCGAATATGTTCAGTACAACTAATTTTGAGTTTGGGCTTGCGTAGAAACAGATCGAAGAGTAAGCCACTCAGTGATTTCATTCACTTATGTTAGGGTACTTAGGTATTTAGCTTCTACAGTTTAAGTGTACTACAGACAAGTTATTTGCTAACTATTAAAATATAAATAAGTGCTGTCGCATTTATTACTAATGAAAAAATTATTATCGGTGTTGGTGTCGAGATAATTTAGTACGGAGCGGTTGTCAGACTCATCTATTTACAGGTCAAGGAGTAAAGATCGGTTGTTGTAGGCCTAACACGAATTCAGTCCCATTTGGTAGCCTCACGAATAACATGTTGAAAAGCTGCTTCATCCATACGCCATGGTAAAAAAAGAGGTTGCGGCATAGATTCCCGGCACGATTCAGCTCTCAAGTGTAAGGGTATATCGCTTGGTTTCTCTATAAGGATACTACAGTCGTGGCTCAATGACGCCTGGAAGCAAAGCGAGCATGTTTTGTAATCCATAATGGGATCGGTAATTATTACTGGAGACCGAGGAACACAAGGGATTGTTCGGAAAGGTAAGAGGTAAGAAGTAAGCAGTAAGCAGGAGTCGACAGCATAAACGGTATACGGTGCATATAAACTCCAACGAGCAAGAGAGTAGAGCAGTATAACAAATGCATTAAACGTTATATAAGACACCGTGTGTTATAAGAACCCAGGGATACCCTACAAATGTCTATATCTGTCGGGTATAGCTACGCTTAGCGCCTTCGTGAATTTCTCATAGGGCGCTATATAAATGACCATGTGCATGGGTACATACTGATACAATGCCGTGTGAAAGAACTGCGTCAAAGGAACAATGGGTGCAATTGGTACTCTTGCCTACAATATATAACAACATAAATGACGTCATTGTTTACGTAGAAAAGTAAGCAAGAGGATTACTGTAAAAAGCGGTTGCCTTGCCTTCCGAGATAAATGTTTCCATTGCCAGCCATTGGTGTTTACACAATTATCATACGTACATCTTCAGCCAATTGTCGATTAGAAGTCAGGTAATTCGTTTTAGCGCATATTATAATCAGGTAATTCTAGTATTTTAGACTATAAGCAAAGCAAATAATTTACTTCGACTAATTTCTTCTCTTGCTCGTTCATATACAACTTACCAAGTAAAATATGTCGTTATTATTGTAATCTTGTAATTATGGTCGTGTAGTGGAAAGATTCTTGCACATGGATGGGGGTCTTGGGAGGCACAGTTGCCCTGCTTGCGGACATGAACATATGCTGGAGTACATCTATGGTGCTGTTGCGCTTCCATTGTTACACAACCATGGCTTAAGATAGCCACTGACAGTATCATATGTGAACTCTTATAAGGGCATGACAGACTGTCTTCCCATGAGGATTTGCATAGAGCGGTGGTTAGGCCTTCAAAAAACTGAAACCCACGATTCCTGTTATGTGTCAACGATGAAATCTGCAGCGACTATAATTCTACATTACATTTATTCTTCTCTTTAAGGCATCTGTTTTGTATTTTATTTTATTATTCCAATTTAGTCAAATTATGTGCTTTTCTGGTTCTGATATATATAAGAGAAATATATAATATCATATCATTAGAAAAGTCATATCCTTACCAATGTAATATAATGTCCTATCGTCAGAAATGCAAAGACATATCCTTAGAAATAGAATGTCATATCATTAGAAATGTAATGCTTTTAGAAATGTAATGCTTTTAGAAACGTAAGGTAATGTCATTAGACACTAGTCAAATTATTAGGAATGTAACGCTACTAGAAATATGTCATGCCATTAGAACTGTAATGTAAATATCGTTAGAAAAGAACTGTAATATCATATGATTAGAAATGTAACATTATTAGAAATGCGATATCATATCATTATTATCATTATCATTATCATTATTATTTTTATTATTATTATTATTATTATTATTATCATTATTCGAACTGTAATTTCATATCATTAGAAATATAATGTCAGCGATCGCCTTTTAATTCGAATAGTTCGTGTTTGAACCTCCTCTGAGGCGGAACCCTTAGAGGAGGCGGATACTGTTTAGTCACACGTATACACTCACAATAATTGCTCGGCGCCATTGATAGATACTGCATGGTGGCGCTAAATGAATGTCAATGAACTGTATTACTAACAATGTTAGTAATGATACAATGTATCGTGACAAACCATTTATATATTGCACTTGACCTTTGCTCTTTGAATTAGCTCTCTTTCTAATGGGAATGCATGGACTCACTAAGACACGCGGTCTTGGGTGATTATCGTCTGAGCGAATTGCACTTGTGCCCTACGGAAGATTTTCCTTTTGACGCTGTCTTCAGAACGAATATGGAGTATGAAGGTTCTAAGTGCGAGGATTGCACGGAGTCGTCTTAGGCACGAGGGAGATGAACAGGATGGGAAAGACGACTTGACGAGAAATTGATCGGAATCATATATCATTCTAGTTTGCCTGTGATTTAGTTCAGGTATTTTCATGCACTCGTATATATATAAAGATATATATTTATTATTATAAAGATATATATATATATTATATACTGTACATCACGTTCTAAGTCATGGCAGCTGATTTCCCTGTATTCTTTGAATAGGTGCAAAATGTTGCATTGAATGATATTGTATCGTGTAGACTATTTTGATTATTTTCACACAATAATGGAGCCATTGCCCGCAGTTCGATCAACGGAAAAAAATGAGCGAGAGAAACCTTGCAGAAGTTCACCATTATAAGCCGCAGACTAAAAAGAGCGATGAATATGAAGACTTTTAATAAGCGAGAAGCAGATCTATTGCAAGTGAGCTGGAGCCTTGACCTGCAGCAGGCATCACCAAACCTTAGATACCATAGCACCAGCCGTCCCTCTGTCCCGCATCCATGTGAGATCTTTTACCAACGTTCTCGCTACACAGATATATTTTCACATATTCGATGCTTTGCATTGAAATCGAGACCTAAAACCGTGGCACTATTAACATAAGATACAACTCTATCAGACTCAAGACCTCCGATTCCAAGACCTGATGGACGGGTTTATGGTAAGTGGAGAATTTTTAATCCCCAAAGGCACCAGATGAACTCCACGCAATTCTTCAAACGGATGAAGCTGCTTCCTAATGCTGCCTTCTGTTGATGCTACTGTTGCCTCCTTATCTCGTCTCCTCTGCTGCTGTATTCGGATTATGTCTCATTTCCCTCCTTCCAGGTGCTGCTTTCTACTCCTGTCTCCTCGTCCTCCTCTTCCTCGTCGTCCTCCTCCTCCTCTTCCTTCGGAGGAAATAACAGATTAAGAGTTTCAGCTGAGATGGCAGTTAATCGAGTAACCAATGGATAATCGCCATAGGCCGTATATCCCTTGAACTGTTGGTGATAAGATAGCCAGTCATTATATATATATATATATATATATATATATATATATATATATGTATAAATATATATTGTAGAGATGTGCATTGAAGTATAATAGTCCGTATATGTAATTATATATACACTTATTTACATGTGTGTGTATACATATGGCTTGAAGCTTTTTTACTTATGCAGAGTAATCAGTAAATGCATATGATGCATATTCGCCGTTTGCTATATAACGCACGCGCTGGTCACAGATAGGATCAATGGATCATATGTATATGCTAAGATACATTAATATCAATGCATACAAACATTTATATTTAAATACACGTTTCCACACACATATATATATTGCTTTATATTCATGTATATATATAAGTACATATTTATGTGTATATGAGTGCGAGTGTGTTGCATATATTGTTAAGATGCATTGATAGTGTGAGGGATTGTGCAGTCGTTAACTGGTGTAACCATTTTGCCTCTGAGGTCTGTCTTAATTAGCCTCAGGCAATTCGAGCACACGCACAGAGTACAGAACGTTAGATATGGACCGGTTCAGAATTTCAGATCCAAACACGCGGGTTAATGGCACGTTCAGACAAGGCGGCGAATCAGTCACACCTAATGCCGCGTTCAGACTGGCGAGAGCAGAGAGGTGCAAGATGACCTAAATATGTATTTAGTACATGCTAAATTTATCTAACACCTCCTTTGAGAAATTTAAAAGTTTATGTATGTATGCATGCAGGCCTATCTATTGTATATATTCATAAATGTATTAGTATTAGTATGATTATTATTATGATTATTATTTTTATTACTATTATTATTATTATTATAATAATAATTATTATTTTTCCCCGAGGTACATATGATCCCTCGGGATTAAAAAAGAGAGGGGCATTACTCTAGAATGGCTAGTCTTCGCAGATGGCTTTATTATTATTATTATTATTATTATTATTATTATTATTATTATTATTATTATTATTATTATTATTATTATTATTATTATTATTATTATTGTTGTTGTTGTTATTATTATTATTATTATTATTAGTAGTAGTAGTAGTAGTAATTGTATATACTAATGCTACTACTACTACTACTGTCATTACTACTATTACTTCCACTATTTCTACTACCACTTCCAATATTTATCGAATTTGTTACTCGAGGAGTCACCGGTTCGGCATGATAATAAAGGTTGGCTCGAAGGCGCACACCCGTATAACGCGCTTTAACCAAACGGTTAACGTTATCATTAAGAGCGTTGCTTTTGGCGGCATATACGACCCATCGATGGTAGGGATTGCAAAGGGTTATCGAACCGTTGATAGCATCGGCTTTGAAGTTCCCTCTGTAGCTGAACGGTCGTTGCTGTTGATCTAAGCTCAGCGATGAAAGCGGCTTCCCTTGTTCAGCGCTGATATCGCTCTCAACGTAAGAATATCGATAATATAGGTTCAACAATCGAAAAGAAACATTTCTTCTCGTTGAAGACAGCTTGTATAATACACGAATGAATATATATGTGTATATGTATGCATATATATTTGAATTTATGTATATACACATGTATGCATGGGCCTTTCCATTTGCGCCCTTGTATGTATTTATATTAATTCATTCGTTCATTCATTCATTATTTCAAACATTTATATAGCGGCCTTCAAGGTAACTGGTAAATTGCAGTTTAACGACATTGCGTGATAACATGGATCATTGACGGGTTCAGGGTTGACTATTCAGAAGCGCTATATATAGCTCACACCGATTCATACTTACATACATACATACATGTATAGTAAATATCATATAGCCGTATGTGTAGGTCTATCTACTTTCCAATATACATAAATGCACACTTACTTACTCACACGCGCACATAAATGCACAATTGCACGTACATTGATACATATCTTAAAATATATATATTTAAAATAAATTTTATTCTGAGATTTCATATCGCCCTTCTTCCAACATCTTTGGCTCAGAAGTGCCTCGACGGCGCAATTGCAGTTATACTGCAAAGCAGTAATTGTGTGTGAAGGACTTACTCAGGGTTCCTACACAGTGACTTCCCGGACGAGGGTTGAACCCGCTCGCTCAGCGAACACTGAGCGTTACCGGCCTACCAATCGGCCACCGTGCCATATATACATATATATATGCATATGCATGCATATATATAATTTGTGTTAATATAAAATATACATGTGCATATATATATATATATATATATGCATACATGCGTAATGGCCTTGCATGCTGTTCAGATTACGTTAACCCGGCCAGAGATAAGAGACCAGCCGTTTGTGTATAGGGCGACACGAAACAAAATCAGCCTAGAACTGAACCACCAGACAGGTCCTTAATGCTCTGTCTGTCTGTCTGTCTCTCTCTTTGTCTCTGTACATCTGTTTGTATGTCTGTCTGTCTCTGCCTTGCCTCCTGCAATAGTCGACGTGCTCAATTTCTCCATATCATCCAATTCTTCCAGTGGAGAGAGACGAAGACCCTGCAGGCGTTCATAGACCTCACGGTTTCCAATTTCTCTCTTCCAACAGAACGACGACAATGCCGACGAAAATGTAAGTAGAATGTTCTGTGTTCATGTTCATCTGTAGACGGAGCATTTGACACTACAGTAAATGTATTGTATTGTACTTGGTAACTAAATCTAATAGCAGTAATTTAATGTAAATTATAAAACAGTAAGAAATTATCCTACGCTGTTTGCACAAAGGACTCTTCGGGGATATCAGCGTATTAGTCCCGGCGCTATATCAAATAAAATCCGCCAAATCCAGGTTGCTTTGTCCGTTAGGTGCCAGATCAGATTCCGGGTAGGTCAATCCGTGGAGACGGCGTAGTGATGCAAGCGTTGGTCCTAATATAATAGTTAACGATTACGTTATTACTGACCGACTTGCGACTTCTCTTCAATGTATTTTAGCGTCATTTTCTCAACTAAGGAATTCTGTCGTCAATGACTTTCCTTTGTTACACTGCAACCTATGATAGGCCACTCAAGTGCCCACAAAGTCGCAAACGCTTTTGAGTGGGATCTTGAACGAGAGTTTACCCGCCCAAGAGGGAGGGCATAGGGCAAACGCCCAGGGTCTCAGCGATTCTCTATGAGGCCAGGCCCACGATCAATTTCTCATAATATAGAGGCTCGTCACTGCTCTCCTTACAGTCAGGAATTTATTTCTGTGACTATTCTGGTTAGAGGCCCTGTATTTATGTGAATGCTCTGCCCTATATATAGGGGCCTGATTTCTGTGACTGTCCTGCTTAGGGTCAGGAATTTCTGTGACTTTTCTGTCCAGGGACCTGGAATTTCTGACTACTCTGCCCATGGGTCTGATTTCTGTGACTGATGCGTGTAAAAGCCCGAAATTTCTGTTGCGGACCTGAAGCCTAGAATCGCTTAGTGTCATTCAATGCTACTGGCGGCTGTTCGTTTTATTTGTAAATTGCAATGACTCACCATAAGTTATTACCATTATTATAGCCGGAATTTTATAAAGCGCCCCTTCAAGAAAACGAACTCAGGAGCGCTCGAGTTACTGAATCCTAGGATCCGCTCGAATAACCCAACCTGTGAGGAACTGTTATTACCATACCTATCTTTCTTCACTTCACCTTCCTTCATTTACACCGCCTCATCCAACCATAGCCTGCATAACTATCTCACCTGACTCCAGGGTCTGATTTGTAAATTGAAAAGCAGGGCCAATGAGAATTTCTGAGAATATGAAGAATTCTGCACTATATCAACACCCTTGTAGCTGAACTGGAGGAGGTTCTAACCCCTCTGAACACACCCCCGGAAAATAGAATACTGCCTGACTCTACCTCTTGCCTTTTGTGTGCTTACGTAACCTCTCTCTCTGTCTTATTTACATGCGCACCTATCCAACTGCGCCTAAGTGTTCCGCACCGTGGCAACTCAGAGGTTTACCTGGCCACTGGGTCCAGTAATTCTGGCACGGGAAATATATCATCGTCTGGAACTCGTATCGTATCCGATGTATCGTATCTGATGATTTATATAGCACTTCTTACAGTAGTAGCTATTCAGAAGCTCTCTCATAGTGACCACTACGAGGAAATAAGAAAGTCTTCAGCAACGAAGGGATGAGGGTGGGAGCCAAATTAAGAGCTTGGATTGTGGGGTAGGTCATTACTCACATAAGGGCTCACGATGGCAAAAGCACGATATTGGGTCATAGTAGTCCCTGTCCGTGGAAAAAGATTGAATTGATCTGTAGACCGGAGATGCGGGATGAGACATGCAGCAGACAGGGTTTTGCATTTACTCTGTTGAGTTCCAAGAACTACGAGGATACCCTGTATTGGATGCGAGAGAGAATGGGAAGCCAGTGTAGAACAGCGGTCATGTAGGTATAAATTTCTTGTTGCCATGGACTATTGCTGCATGTATACACGTGTCACTTGTCAACTTTGCCTACACTGCATGCCAATCCCTCGCCCTCCGTGATCTTCTGTCTCTCCTCTCCCTCAGTGCGCCTATGCGATCGACTAAGCTCTATCATCGATGACGCCATAGATTAGTGAGTCTCTTTGTCTGTTGGCGTGCATGTATGTACGAGTGTGTGAATGTCTGTCATTGCGCGTGTGCGTGCGGTTCGATGTTACGCGTAAGCTTTATAAGGGCTTTTCAGGCAGTCTGGGAAGTCTCAAATGGTCGAGTTTCTCGCTCGGTCCTGATAAGCCCCGAAATGTCGAAAATCTCTTCCATCTGTTAAAATATATGGCCAGAAGGGGTTTGGAATGGAAGGGGAAAATGAGTAGGATTAAACTGACAAGAGTGGGGAGATGAAGGAGAGTAATAGGAGGAGGAGGATTTGGAGAATGAGAGGAATGAATTTGAGAAATTTTAGAACAAGGAGGAATAACAGGAGGAGGCATTTGAGGACGAAAGGAGGGAAGAATAAAAGAGGAGGAAAAGAGGTGGGGGAATCAGAGGGGAAGTGGAAAGTAAAAAGAGAGGATGGAATGAAAACGAGAAAGAAGAAGTGGAAAAGAGAAAGCGAAGAAGGGAAAGAGGCAAAGAAGAAATTGTTGGAAGAGGAGAAGAAGGAAGAGAGGAAGAATGATGATGGTTAATCAGCCATACTACGGAATTGGTGAGACGAGTGCGTCGGTGGACGTGGGGCAAATGGAAAACTTACGACCCAATCGTGTAATCGACCATAGATAACGATAGAACATGCCAACAACCTGCTCTGCTTGTGCTGCTTAGAGCACTCTCCCGTTACTACTAGTCTGCCAAAGAAACGCACCCAATGCAATACAAATATGAATATATACGCTCGAACGAAATATATATATATATATATCGTTGTTATGATATTATTTGTTATTACATAGACCTAAGAATATTAGTCATTCACGAGCATGACAATCTCATCTTATTCTTCCTCTTTGTTACCAATTCCTCCTTTTCTCGTCCTTTTCCTACTCCATTTCCTCCTTCTTTTCATTCTCTTATTCCTCCTTCTTTCCTTCCTCTTTTTCCTTCTTCTTTTTCCTCCTCTTGCTTCCTTCTGCCTCTTCTTCTTCTTCCTCTTCCCTCTGTCTTTTAAATTTCAACGCAATAACTCACTTCATTTATTTGTTTTTTCTGTTTCAGGCCAGAGGTAAGATTCATGCAGTTGTCATCGTACATCGTCACTGATCATATAAATATCGCAGCTACAGAATTGCCCCAATTGTCTATTAAACGGACAATACATCACGCTTCGTCAAACACATGCATCACACAGCAAGGCGAAAAATTGGAATGTTTACCTTCGATAGCGAACTCCGTAGCTCAGACATTCCCGTCATTTGGAGTCAACCTCCGCCTGTGTTATAAGAATTCCAGTATCTGTCATATACGGACTCACCAAAACGGCACCAAGTGCTAAACATGTGTCTCCGCATTCCCTATGCATAACAGTACTATAAACACACAGCGGCTCTATCATCACTAAATGTTCTCTCCTGATTCCTCACATTCATTCTACCCCGCGTCGTTTCAAATCTAAGTGCACCTGATTGTTTCTGTGGCAGATGAGGAATTTTCAAGCATTCATATTACATTCGCAGTACATTTACATTATTTTACATTGAATTTACATTATTTCACATTGCAATGACATAACAGATGTATCACATTACACTCACATTGCATTCACATTACACGTACACTGCATTCACATTGCACCTACAGTATATTTAAATTACATTTACATGATATTTACATTACATTTACACTGTATCTACATTACATTCGAATGACATCGACATCACATTTACGTCATATTTCCATCACATTTCCATCACATTTCCATCACATTTACGTCATATTTATATCATATTTACAACACATTTACATCACATTTACATTACTTTCACATTGCATTCACATTTTACTCACATTATATTCACATTACGACCACATTACAGTTACACCTTAGTCGTCTGACTGTCTGCCTGACACTTGAATTCATTCATTCATTCATTCATTCGTTCATAGGACTTACATAGCGTCCCTCTCAGCGCAACTTCGAACCATAGAACTAATTATGAAGTTTTTTACTCGATGTTCATTTCTAGAAGACTCATAAACGCAAAGGTCTCGGCGGCCTCTCTCCTGAAAAGAAGAAATTGCTAAAGGTATAGCCAGCAACTCGTTCAACTTCACGGCTATTGTCATAATAATTATTACCAGTGTGGTATTAGAATATCGGTAACTATCGTCAACTGTAAAATATAATTACGTAATTACTGTGGTGGTGGTATTATGCTATTACTACAAGGTATATATAAACTTACATATAAACGATCATACATGTACTCATGAATAATTGTATGCATATACTCCATGCATATGCAAATCGGAGCGTAAGACTTATTCTTTTTGAGCAATTGTATAAACGGCATCAGCTTTTGAAGACTTGTACAGTCATTTATCGGCCGTGCACCATGGCTGAGCTACGGCTCTATAGAAATCGTCCGCCTCCTCCTCCTCTTTTTCTTCTTCTTCTTCTTCTTGTTCTTCTTCATCTTCGTCTTCGTCTTGTTCTTCTTGTTCTTCTTCTTATTCCTCTTGTTCTTCTTCTAGTTCTTGTTCTTCTTGTTCCTCTTGTCCTTCTTGTAGTTCTTGTTCTTCTTGTTCTTCTTGTTCTTGTTCTTTTTTGTGTTCTTCTTCTCTTTTTTGTTCTTCTTCATTTTCTTGCTCTTCTTGTTCTTCCTGCTCTTCTTGTTATTATTATGAATTATAATTATAATAATAATAATGATAATAATAATAATTATCGAGCAGCCTTCGGGACATGCTTCATGACACCTCCACTCCTTTTTCTCGGGTGGTTGATATCTCCTGTTCCCTGATGCAGAAACGCCTCGCCTCGCCTCGCTAGGTCAGCATCTCCGGCCCCTGCTGAGCACCGTCTGTCAATGATTGCATAATCGTCACCGATTTGTCCTGCCCTTCCCTCTGCCGCAGCTGGGTCAGTGGAGGCTTCCTCGAGCCTGGGCACGGGCTGATACGCGGACCATGTAGGTGAACTGTGCCGTCTTTCAGGTGCAACTGTCTAACTGAAAGGCAGTGACTGCATACTCCGCTCGCTTTTTTTAAGCCAAGTCCATCAATCTGTGATTGGTCAGACTGTGATTGGCTGGATCGCATTGTCATGGATCTACACTCTACAGACTACACACTATCATATCAAACCCAGTCTTAATAGTAGTTTTAGATTAATTCGGAATAAGATTCTCCTTCAGTTTGTTTTCAAATGCACCGCCATTTAAATTACAAACGTTGTCATGGTGAGTGTGACGTCGTTCGACAAAAATCATGGTGGACGGCCATCGACGTTAAAAGTTCAAAATTGCGTATGAAATCGATGATGGTACAAAATTTAACGAACCAATTGCGTTGTGTTGTGTCTTAGCAGTTCAGCTATAGTGGAAATGATCCATTGTGTCACGAGTTGCTATTTAATTAAAAGACGTTAAAATCCAACTCTGACGAAAATATGAACTGCAGTAATTTTTCTTTAAAAGTAGAACGTCACAAATTTTACCACCTACGATGGTATTATTATTATTATTATTACGATATTATTATTATTATAACTTCTACTACTGCTACTACTTCTACTACTACCACTACTTCCACGGTCCACCACCACTGCTACTACTATAAGAGAACGTGTATACAGCCGGAAAGCAATGTCCAAGCACTTTATCGACGAGCTGAATTGATACAAACATATGCAGACGTTTAGATAGGAGAATCGTATGTATGACATTGCAAGCATGTACATAACTATAATATATATATATATCAGTGGCAGTGAATATGTTATGTTATATATTCCTCAATGTTGAGAGGCGTGTGTGCTAGCTTTCATCATTTTCTCCAGTCTTTGACTTCTTATTAAGATGTCGGAAACCGTTACTCTCTCGAAGTCCAACGGATTCCGGAGAAGTAGTGGGCGCGTTAAAAGCACCAGCACTGATACCAGAAGAATAAAAATGGCCGACTATGTATACGTACGTGGGTGTGGAGTAGAGTCTTACTTAGAAATATACCACAGAACATACATACATGTAAATAGATATACGTTAATGGATGTGTATTTATAAGAATATAAAGGTATACACTAGATGTATAAGGATTATATGTGAATATAATACATGGAAATGTACAAACGTATGTCGTTGGGTGTATATCTGCATATGTATAATAGGGTTGTACAGAAATATATGCCAGCGCATAATGATAACTGACACTCGATGAGCACAGGAATATGCAGGGATATAGTTATATATATGTATATACATATATTATTGATGTATGTAGTATATATATATTGAAATATATAAGGATGGTAATAAGAATAGGATATAATATATTCTATTAGAGTTATCTGTCTGTATATCTCTTTGTCTGTCTGTCTGTCTGTCTGTCTAATCTGTCAGTCTCTCTCTCTCTCTCTGTCTGTCTATTTCTCTCTCTGTCTCTGTCTCTATCTGTCTCTCTCTGTCTGTCTCTCTATCTGTCTCTGTTTCTGTCTGTCTGTGTTTCTCTGTTTCTCTCTGTCTCTTTCTCGCTGTATGTCTCTCTCTGTCTGTCTGTCTGTCTGTCTGTCTGTCTCTCTCTCTATCTGTCTCTCTCATTCTTTATCTGTCTGCGTGCTTTGGTGTTTGTGTTGAAGTCGGTTTGCAACGATGTTTCCTTACATTTGCTGATTGTTTGGCTCCTTCTGATCAACTTATCTGGTGACTTGTAACCGTTTGAGTACAAGTGCAATTGGTTGTTATCATTCGTTCCTATCGTAACCATAGAGCTATGTCGAGGTCATTGGGGTCGACATGAAGGAGAGGCGAGGGTAGAGGTAGGAAGAAGGAATGGTAGGCCCGAATGCCAATTCCCAATCTCCATGGTGATATTTACTATAGTCCAACAAGGGTCGAGAGTATACGAACGTGTGAGAGGGTTGCTGACAGGATAGAGCGCTAATCTTGTAACGGTTGGAGAGTAAAGGTTCGAATGTGCGACTGAGCTAGTAAGAAAGTGAGTGGGTGGGTGTATGAGTGAGTCAGTGAACGACTGAACTAGGAGCTAGAAGCAAGTGAGCGAGTGAGTGATTGAATGAGTGGACGAGTGAGTGAGTAGGTTATTGAACTAGAAATAAATGACTGAGTGAATGAGTGAGTTAGCTAACGATTGAGCTAGGAGAAAGTGAGCGGGTGAGTGATTGGATGAGTGAGAGATCGAATAAGCAAATAAATGAATGGGCACAAATAGAACGCATGAGGCAATTTCGAACAGGACCAAGACATTTGCGGATGACGCCAACAATCCCCACAATATTGAATATTTTACGATGTATTACCAATGACCTACATTCGTTGACATTTGCAGTGTTTGAAATTTGAATTCGTTGATATTCTGAGTATGTTGCAGTTTACTCCACGATATTCGTATTCTCCAAACGTGTAAAGCGCCATTCAAAAGCCAAGCGAAAGGCACCAGCTTATCCAGTGGCTAAACGTCACAGTAAACTTTTTTTATAATTGAACAGATATGTGGCGTTCTATTATTTATATTTTTCCTGGGTTGTGAAATTTTCGCGGGGCGAAATGAGGGCAGCGAATTGTGGAGGAACAGTTCGTATCCGTTCCAGCACTCATCTGCTCTCTCGCTCAATCGCTCATTCACTGGCTCAAGTTGTAGCATGAATTCGTGTCAAACCTTGCAACGTTTAAAAAAGATCTACGCCCTGTAAGATCCCATCTGTTTCACCTGTAAAGGTATGGTTGATTGTTTTCCGTCGTTGTCATAGCAATTGATCATGCAGAAGGCGGCGGAGGACCTGAAGAAACAGCAGCAGAGGGAGGCGGAAGAGAAGCAAAGGTTCGTCGAAGCACGTGTTCCAAAGCTTGACGTCTCAGGACTTGGTCAGGGTACGTATACGCATGGTCTATATGTGCGCATATGGGTATGTGTGCTAGAGCGTATTTGCATAAATACATACATATATATAAATATATATATATATATTATATATGTACATATATATATAAATAATGTACACCATGTGGACATACTTGTTTGTATGTGTACCTGTGTATCCAGGTAGGCCTACTGTCTATACGTATGTCTATGTGTGTTTGTACGCACGTATCCATGTATGTCTGCGTGCATGTGTGTATGTACGCATGTGGCTATGGTTTTCGCTTGATTTCGAACCTCGTAAGGTATACTAATGTCTTGTCTTAACGTACCATCGATTACCTTTCGCATGCAACGAATGCGTGGCCTTTGGATCGTTGACGTTCTGCTTTTGCTCCAATAAAACAGATGCCTCAAACGCTGGAATAGAATACTAAGTATCGGTAGAAGCGTCAATATGTCGTCTCTTTCCATCTCTTCCATTCACTGCTCTTCCCTTCTTTTCCTTGACATGCCTTTCCTACCCTTCCTTGTCTTATTATTACGTTCTCTTCCATGTCTTTGCCAAACCTTGCATTATCTGGATCAATTTTCCATTATTTTCCCCTTTTAAGCCCTTACATTAACTTAATTTGCCCCTTTCTTTGCCTTCCATTACCTGGATATAGGGCATACCTTCCTTGATTTTCCTCATCTCAATTCTATCTTACATATCCCGTTCTTCTCATGTCTTACCAGCTAGTCTTACATCACCTTGCATCGGTCTTATGCGCTAAATCACCATAATATCCGCTTTATTGCAACTTGTACCACGACTGTGACGAGGGGTTGAGCTCTGCCGCCCATCGACACGGAATGATCTACCATTTGAACTCCACTTTTTGCTTGTGACTCAACCGTCAAGTTTTTATAAGTCCCTCAATTTTGTTTTCTTTATTCGTGGCTGAGTAGGTTTTTGAAGGGGCGCTATGTAAATGTTCAGAAAGAAAGAAAGAAAGAAAGAATGAATGATTGTCGCCCAGTAATCACGCAATAGGTTAGTATGCTTATTGCTTTGCCATGACTTACTTACTGTCTAGTTGTTGTGTTCTCAACAATCTTTCTGTTAGTCTTTTTGTTTTTAAAGGCGAACTCACGTCGAAGGTTCAGGAATTGTACGACGTTTTGTGCAGATTGGAGGAAGAAAAATACGATTGGGAAACGAGGCTGAGGAAGCAAAATTTCGAGGCACTGTACACACCTAAGCTTTCTCTAAAATTCCTCTAATGTCATGTGGGCTAATCTAGAATAAAAATATAAAAAACCAGGAGAAAGAGAACGTTTCGAGCGGCAATGTAGGCTAATAAATGCTCAAATATGAGTCAACCAATGCACGTGAAGCTCGATGTAGGCCTACCTGTTAGCAGAGGCGTTTGCACCATAGAAACCTTGTAGCGAATGCGCCATCCAAGAAATAGGGGAGAGAATTCATTGAGAAATTAGGGAGGTTAACTTTGTAAAGAAATATTACCATAAAACATCTTTTGCTATTTGCAGTTGAGCCATTCCGTTCTATTCTTCATTGTCAGTATGTGGGCCATTAACTTTGTCAAATTTTTATTTTAACTATAAATAATATTGGTCCGCCTGTCCGTCAAAATGGGGGAGGGAGTTGCTCCAATGACTTAGGAGGATAGACGCCCCTGCCTGTTTTATGTGTTTTCTATGTGTGAGCCACTACACAATGCCAGTTGCACTAACGTCCCAGGTTACGTTGAGCGAAGCCGTGCGCGTGCCAAATTTGAGAGTAAGTCCGGATTTTAAGCCGTGAGGGATATGGAAAGAAATGAGCAATATAGTTTGGCAATTCAAAAAATAAATCTTCGACATTTCTCGTCAAGACCTCAATAAATATGAATCTAAAGTGAGAGCTGGATTTGGTGATAAATTTGTGATTTGGCAATAAATTTGAATCTTAGGCGAGAGATAGATTTGGTGATAAATTGGTGATTTGGAAATAAATTTGAATCCAACGTATTTAAAGCAAAGTCTGGTTTTTCTGGCGACTTTCGAGGTCCTTGAGTTATGGAATATGTTCCTGCGTGTTTTCAATATCGACGACGTCTTGCTTTTCTCATTCGCAAGGGGTCCTTGTTCGTAATCTCGTTGCAGCTTTGACAGACCTCTGTAGAAATTCATCTGGTCTTGCAGAAAAACTGTCTTGCCAAGTTGAAGACTTCAAAACATCGTAGATGTCCATTTATAATACGTTTCATAACAAATGATTCGTCGTTGCGTCCTAACCTATGCGCGTAAGGTCAACACAGCGCTCATTGACATGCAGCCGAGAGGGAATGGATAAGAGGGAAGAATGTCCAGGGACCCGGCGATGTTTTATAGGAACCCGAGCCGGATTGCCAGTTACCACTCAATTTTCTCATTGAGCCCAAAGATAGTTTAGAGACGACCAGTACCTGCCCTGCCTAGGGTCAGGGGACGAATTTCTGTGACTGCTCTGCCTAGGGGCCCGGAATTTCTTAGGGCGGTCCTGGTCATATGAGCTCCCGTATTGGCATGTGGCCAGTATGCAATAGTTGTGGCTTATACTTCAGCGCAGGGTGGCAGATGTTTTTATAGCGCTAGGCTTGCCACATGTTTGATGCATCTAATGTGTCTGAAGCAAGTCCTTAACTCGCAATTATTCATCGACCCATAATTTACTGTTGAATATAGGTACGCAGTCCGTGCATCTGATAATGTGAAGTATCAAGAACACAGTGTCGTCTCTGATACATGGCTCGGACAAGGCCTCGGCATGGTTTAGATGGTTAGGAAGCGTTCTGGTATCAGATTGTGAAGCCTTTAAACGGGGGTCCAAGGCCTGGGAATCTTACTACCGATAAAATAGGAATTAAGCAGTTTTATGATGATTGGAACTTAGCTCAAACAGTCCTCTTTATTGAAATAATTTTGAGTGGCCTGAATGGCTGGGCGTAAATAGTAGAAATATACCCAGTAGTAGTTGAAAGATACCCGGTAGTAGTTGAAACACTTTAAGAGGCGCTTCAATGAGACACCTCTATTTACAGTTGATATTTCGCCTGATTACCCTTGAAAATTAATCGATTTATTTCTCTCTTGCACAGATTAACGAATTAAACATCAAAGTGAACGACATTAAAGGTCATTTGTAAGTATTCAGGTTAACGATTTATCAACATCGTTTTATGTTTTGCATTGTGGTCGGTAGACTGTGGTCTTAACTGGAAACCGTAGCCGCTTATTAAATTCAGGAAATATACCGATTTGATTCCTGTGAAAACAATAATTACAAATGACATAGGATAAATTAATATTCCTATATCGCAGCGTCAAGCAAAAACTCGCCAGTGATCCGGACCTGAAAGGAGAACCCACTACGAGACAGAATGAAGGAAACCGAGAGAGTGACAAATTCAATCAATCAATCAATCAATCAAACAATCAAACAATCATTCAATGTGAATTTATTATGGCGCCCCTTCAAGATATCTACTCAGAGGCGCTAAGTTCAGCTCTAGTTTTATAAGGAAGATCGGTAGAGGCCAAATATAGTGGTGGTGGTCATGATAGTGGTTGTGGGGTAACGGGGTGGTGGTAACGGTGGCGGAAATGGTGGTGATAGCATTGGCCATTGTAATAAATGCCAATGATTGTTTTAACTGTTTAAGCGTCAAGCCGATGCTGAAGAAAGTCTCAAAGACTGAACAACAGTAAGTGTAGACATTTCTGTTTTTGCTGTATATGTGTATGTATGCAAGCATGCATGTATATATGTATGTGTTCATGAACGAATCTCTGTATGCATGTGCTTATGTCTGCATGTATGTGTGAATGAATGTTTGTTTACGTTCGTGTATTTATGTTCATTTGAAGACATGTATGCATATATGTATGCCTGTATGTATGTCTTTTTACCTATCTATACGAAAGTGTATGTGTATTTTGTGTATTTTAATTACGTCATGTTATTATTTTTTAAGAAAAAGCTCCAGCCAAACAGGTACAAAAATTAATGGTTCAAACGGATTGAATCCTGTAAACGTTCTTTTCAACACTCGTTATATTAAAAGCTCTTGAATAAGTTGGTGCCCTAGCTGCAGCCAGCTTTAGTGCAGCGGTTCACATGTCTATGATTACGATTACTTTATCTTCTATCTTATCTTGAATGTAAAACGTGATGGGCGGTTACTTTCCAACGCTCCCGACAGCTGAATTCGACTCCTGTACTAATCTGTTATCATTCGTTCATACTGTACTTGTAAGCATACTGCGGTTTTCAGTTTGAAAATAAGCGACAATTATCTGCACAATAATTTCTGTTCGTTGTTAAGGTTAGCGAAATTTGACAAGGAGAAACTGAAAAGCAAAATTGGTTTTCGCGAAACTCTCAAATCGACCGGTCAACCGAAGTACGCCATTGACGAGAAAGATGATATGGTAAAAACATGTATGCAACTGAGAAAATTATTAGGAAGGAACTGATGACTAAGTGTAATTGGAATATATAAGTTATGACCTCCATCCGTCTGCTATCTATTGTAACATCGCCGCCTAGCGAGTGGAATGTTGAGTTAACTTATTGGCAAGCTGGTATCGAATCCTACAATAACTGATCAGCGCGTTACCAATTCAGATATCTCTCCGCTTCATATAACTGCATATAACTACCGGTACTGCTACTGCTTCTTCCATGGCCACTAAATACTGCTAGTACTACTAGCAGTGCTATTACTACTGCTTTAGTATACTGTTGCACTATCATCAAAACCATGCATCACTTCCCTCACAATTATCATTATTATTACGATCATTAGGGTGTCATTAAACTGTTTTTTACATTACACTCCAGCATGGCATCCGAGAAGCAAAAGACTCGCAAGTGAAAAACACTTGGCATTCAACCGTTTGCGAAAGAGTTTGCAGTTGGGCGATTGCTGCTATACGAGTTAAGACTTGCTTTGAATTGATGAGGTGAGATCCTCCACCACCTCTGCTCCTCAACCCCCTGGTGAATGGGTAAATCTACGCTTTAGGCACTCGTAGTTTGTGCGCTAGATAACTGCACTACAGAAGCCATTGGGTTGGATAAATTGTTAATTAATTAAGTTGTGCTTTGACTCTTTCAGACGAAGAAACCCGATTGGGGTCATCTGAAGCACAAGGACTCAGAGACGGTAGAAGAGGAGAAAAAGGAAGATAAAGTCTTTGAAGATGGTAAAATTAAAGAGGAGGCAGACGACAACGAGGAGAAGGAGGAAGAAGACAAAGAAGAAGAGGAAGAAGAGGAAGAAGAGGAAGAAGAGGAGGAGGAGGAAGAAGAAGAAGAGGAATAGGTTATATGATTCCAACAACTTGACAGAGCTAATAAAGTAATAATATTTATATAAACACAGCTTGTCTGTAGCGAAACTAGAACGTACTGCATTTCCAGATGTTCAATGGTAGGTAGGCCTACTCGCTTTTCTCCTGATTTTCTAAATAAAGATTTTAATGCGATGAAAAATCTGCCTCGCTTTCCTTGTCATCGTTTTATAGTTATTCAGGTTGCTCATTACATAAAATTAATACGAAATTAACGTATTCACTCATTTAAAGGACCAAGGATTGAGCTTTGGTGCTATGGACAGTTGGATACCCAGAATATGACGGTGGTCCAGGTCTTGCAACCGTGAGTACCCGATGTAGTAGGAGTAGTGGTTTCAGTTTAGCGACACTGTGCGGTAAAACAAAGATCATTAGCGTCCCTCTCCTCCTTCCAGGCTAGAGACTGGTACTGCCAGAGTGCAAGCAGTGGAGGGGTTTCGTACCTGATGTTCGACAATTTGTCTCAGAAATTTCAGGATGCTATGATTATAATCAAGATTACCTAAGACTTAATAATAATAATAACGCCGATTTATAAGGCGCCGTAAACGCGGCCCTAATCACTACAGGGGCGCCGTACAACCTAAAACGAAAGTCAGCTGACGGGATAAGCCTTAGAAAACAGAAACACTTTCAATTTAGTTTTAAATGAGTCTACTGAGTCGGCCAATCTAACAGTAGGTGGGACACCCTTCCAACACCGCGTACCAGCGGCCGAGAAAGCACGGTCTGACTATAATAGTTAAGCTCTCTATTTTGGTTCCTCTGACTAATCTTAACCTCTGCTTTGTTTTCCACGAGATTCAATAACTTCTCATATCCACGATACTAAATGACTTCTCTCTTTCAATGTTTAATTTAGAAAAATGTTTGTTTACACTTAGCTTGCCATGTGTTTGCCAGAGCCTCTCAGCAACTAATACACTTCATGCAAACGACATACAAAGCATACGCACATACAGATTTAAATAGTATTAAATACACACATACATACAGACAGATTTAGAGACAAACACACAGCGTGTTCATTCGAAGAACGTATGCACATTCTGCAGGAGAGACATTCTCTGAATTGTAATCTTCGTAGGGATGCCTCATGACGCTCTTGATGTACAATTCCGTATGATTAGTATGACACAAGCTATTGTTTGCCAATACTAAACACCATCGAAGACAAGCAAATTAATTGCCTGCTATAAAAGCTCTTGAAATTACGAGTGCTGTGCATGAGAGCTGTTGAAAGTTTTTCATTTGTATTCAACGCCAACTTCAAGTATATCACTCTATATAACTACACCCAAGCATCACCATTGCCATCTTTTACTCTCTTTTCTTTAACTTGGCTTGCGTAAAGTTTGTTTGTCATGAGCGTTGGATCGTCGGTTCGTAGAAGTTCTTTCAACTCTTTTTTCGGTACTTTCCCGTCAACCTACACAGCTGACATTTTGCACACTTGTCACGCTTGGACGACAATGTAATGTATCGCAATTTTACGGACATAACTCAAAAATTGAGAAAAAAATGAAAATAAATGCAAAAAGTAAATATCGTTTAACCACTCGAACGAGTCCTCTTTGACGAGATCCACTTCGGCAAGTTTACATCATAAATCTTTGGGAAATGGATCGATTGTGCCATCTACCAGAATACCAAAAGTCAATAAAAACCCAAGTTTTTACTTTCACTTGTTTAATAGATTAACTCCAGACCAATATAACAAAATCAAAGAGATTACAATGCGACGGTGATTACAATAAAAATTATCAGCTGAGCATACAAAGAATTAGGGAAGATTGTTTTATTGTTATTGAAATAAATAGGGACAAGAAACAATGATGTGCTTTGTGTGTTTGACATTTTATTGACAATGCAAGATTTTACGAACATACATTACAGTCAGGTAAACGTAAACATACTTTGAAGCCGTTAACACATACTAAGGCTTCGGAAAGACTGCCACGGCATCTAAATCTATGAAAGTAAAAATTGCAAAAACAGTAATTTTATACAAAATAGTTAAAAACCCTTTCTTGCAATCTTTAGTAAAATGAAGTAATAAAATGATATTTTGCTTTCTGAAAGAATTCGATTGTTCTTGGCGGAGTATGGGGCATATATGAGACAGACAGACAGACAGACAGACAGACAAACAGACAAACAGACAGACAGAAACAATGAGAAAGAGATATGCTGAATTGCTGATTATCAATATATTATCTTCAACACGTTATTCTTCTGTATAGAATGTGCATGACTCATGCAGGAGATGATAAAGAGTATTCGCAGGATATGGATCGAATTGTATACTGGCGACCCTACGGAGTTGCCAGAGAATCTGCCCTCCAGCACAGTCTACCCAGGACTTAAATGATGTGTCCACGCTTCTGTTAAATTTCCCTCACAAGTTTCATGTCATTATTCGAACATATGCTGCTTAAAAATTCGAAATAGTTAAACTTTTACTGTAAAGTTAAAAACTTCACTTGTTTCAATCATGATTAACTTCAAAACAAATGTGGGAATATCAACGGAGTATGAAATATTTTCTTCCCTAATATTTTCTCATTGTTAGAATGTAGTCTCCGGAGGCGAACTGATTCCGAAAGAAGTTCTTCGGGGCGGGAGGCTTCCAAGGATAAGCTCTGCTTGCATGGAGGGACCCGGCAAACACACTGCATCCGCAGAAACAGTAGTTACAAGATATTACAGACATTTCAATGCGATACTATACAAGGAATTAGGCCTACGCCCTAAGACATTTTAGCCACGTTTGATAAACTAACAGCTGAAAAAAACGTCATAAAATAAACAGTTTAAAGCGTTATTTGCATTCAGCATTTTTCGTCTCACGAACCAATGCACGTTTAATTGAATATGATGGATGTTAATGACCCTCATGCTTATTAGGTAGATTCATCTTCGCTAATTTGCAACCTCTAATTGCTCCAATTTATAAATGCACATGCGAAGGCCTTAATCAATGGCGCACACGTCACAGTTTATTGTGATGTAGTTCTCGTTTATTTAAGTAATGAGAGAAAATGAAATTAAATCATTGATGGAATGTTTTGCATGGGGTGTAGGCCAAGTTAGTCGATTAACGAAACAAATTTAATACCAGCAACAATTTTTATAAAAGTCGACAAGACTGCAGAAGTCAAAGTTTGACGAAGATACTATAGTTTCAGTAAAAGAATGTGCAACACATTAATAATAATAATAATTATAATAATAATAATAAAATTAAATTAAAAAACAAAAATAATAATAACAACAATAATAGTAATAATAATAATGACAATTTATTTGGCGCCGTTACAAAGTCATTCCGCCACAAGGGGTTGCCTCATAATACAACTAAAATGACAGACAAAGCAAACAAGCAATAAACATTACTTCATTTTCTGTGGTACATAAAAGGCGATATATAACGTATCTTGACAAACAAACACACCTTAATCCACATCTCGAACAGACCAGGCATGGTCAATATCGCAGTTATTTAAACCTCTAAATTAATTTTTACTTAAGAATAAAGAACAACAATTCTTTCGATCAAATGAAATTTTAAGAAAATACTGAGGTCAAACGACAGATCTAAAACAACAAGTATTGACTAAGTTCTGAATAAAAGTCTTTTCACTGGGTAAAAACTCATACGAAATAAATATGCAGAATGCCACCAATGTCTCATATTGGTTTGATTGCGGCTCTATAAAAATACGTCTTCGATACACAATACGTTTGAATTCTAAACTTTTGGCATGGGGTTTTTAACCCTCACTAAAAACTACGCTTGAGCCAAATATCACTCAACTTGGAAATGATTAACTTTTCCTAAATGCTTTCTTGCATTGAAATGAGAAGGACCTTCATTTCAATTCTCACTTTGAAAATAGAAGCAATTGCTGACTCTATCACAATACGGCAATTCGCTGACGAAGAGCGATGACGATTTTCGCGCCTTGTAGTTAGATGACTGTCAACCCATATATTAAGTTTGGTCCCAAGCTTGATTTGAATGGATGGATGCGTGATTACATCCTCCTCTCTCAGGTCTTCGAACATTCGTACAGTGGAACCACATTAAAAAACCGATGTCGACATCGCAAATTGTTATGATGTTAAGACACTGTGAATTGCGATTTGGCATCGAAGTTGTTCTGATAATGCCACACGTTTTGCAGATGTACCCGAGTATCCGCACCTTCCTCTATCTTAAATCGTAGACCTGGGCATCAAATAATAAGCATAAAATATTGCCCTCTTGTCTGGCTCTCTCACCAGCAGCAAGACTCGAACAGGTGGCTTTTATTCTCCTGTCAGTCGTATTACAGATGGGTATTACTATTGCCTGCCTATGTTGGATGGAGGACAGATTTTAATCAACGTCTCATACTCAGATGCCTTGAAAGGTCCCCCGCGCCCTTCAGAACCGGATCGGTGACAGGGTTCCCAAACCCAAGCCCGATCTCCCCCAACTCGTATCCCTCGTCCTCCTCGTAGTCGATGGCGGAGTCGTTGCCCCCGGGAGTGGCGTCCACGACCATGACCGGGGTCACCGTCTCCGGATGGTCCTTCTCGTACATCTCAATGTAAGTCTTGAGGTCTCGCGAGAGGACCGTCTTCTCGAGGTCGCTGAACTGGTTGTCCCCGTTGACAATGCTGGAGAGCATCGGGAGGAAGAATACAACCTGGATACCGAGGAATGACACGATGGACTCCATCTGGAAGTAATAGGGATACTGGATCGTCAGGATCACCAAGATTACGAGCAGCATAAACGCCATGACGATCAGAATCCGCAGCACGCAATTGTAGATCGTGGACCGCGAGTTCGGAACGTAGAAGTCGTCGACGAGATCTCGCGGAAGGAAGATCTCCTTGTGCTTCCGGATCAGGAGTCGACTCTCGTGGTCCAGGCACAGCGAGAAGATCGTGTCCTTCGTGATGCGGTACTGGAAGTATGCGGGGTTGAAGGAGCTCGTGAAGAACGTGAGGCAGACGACCAGCGGAATGATGTAGGGCGAGATAATGTCGATGTTGGCGAAGACACCGAGACCAACGAAGTAGACGATATAGACGATGAAGACGCCCGCAATGAAGACAATGAAAAGGATGAACATCGTGAAGGAGATGCCCTGGGCGATCTTACCCACGCTCGACACCATGAAGCGAAGGAAGAGCCGCTTGCAGCCGGTCACCGCAGGCATGAAGAGCCGCTGAAGCTGGATGATGTCGCGCATGTCGCCTCCGTTTCCGCTTCGTAGCGGCTCTTCTTGCTTCTTCTGGCCCTCGGCGAACTCGACCGCCTCCTGCCGGAAGTTGAGAGAGAGGTAGACCATGGCGGCGAAGAGCGGCATCAGTAGAGTCCAGACGAGTTCGAAGATGGCGTAGCGTGCGATGCCGTTTTCCATCGGACACCAGACCCACCCGAGGTGACCGAGGATGTTCAGGTAGATGGCACCGGAGTCATCAAGATTCCGGAAGGTGTTCTCCAGTTGGAGACGGTACTGCCAGAGTAGGAGTCCGCAGGACATGTAGTAGATCGTCAGAAGGAGAAGAATGAAGAGGACTCTAAAGATGGCCGTGACCTTCGACTGTTTGGCCTTGTCCACTCCGAGCACGTCCAGAAACCCGGCCGGTTCTCGCAATGAGATCAGAGAATCTGGTCCACGCAATCGGGCCAGGTCTTCAGACATGCGCACGATGCGATTCGTGACGTCAGCCTTGATCTCGCGTAGCGTCTTCCGCAGTCCGGACAGTTCTCGAATCCTCTTCAGGTTGAACGAGCGACGGTACAGCTTGTAGAAGTGTACGAGAAAGATGGCGTAGACCCAGCAGAGCAGCACGACCGGACCGTACCAGACCATCTCCCAACTGATCGTGTAGGGCGTTTCGCAGACGTACTGGTCCTGATCGGTGGCCGGCGACGCGCAGCACTTGTACCCGATGCCCTTATCGACGAAGATGGCGTGGGTGAAGGCGTAGGCGCTCCGGCAGATAACTGGATCTGGACTGTCGATGGCGGTGTTTGTTCCATTTCCGGTTACGTTCGCCAGGTACTTGGCGAGGAGGTGGGACACGTCGGTGTAGGGAACCGTCTCCAGGCAGGTCTCCGTGACCGGGTCGAGTAGGATGTCCTGGTTGACGGTTCCCATGGACAGGATTCCTAGAGAGAGGATGATGTAGTCGAGGGGCATGCGCAGGAGGTTCTTGCCCTTCGAGGAAGCCCAGACCCACTGGTCTGAGGAAAAGGTGTCGTTGCCCCTCAGCGAGAACGGGCGGACCATGCCCGTGGAGTCTAGGATCTTGAAGCTGATATAGACTGCTCTCCTCCCGCTCATGCCCTTGAAGGCGTTCCGAAGGACACCGTCCGATACGTTGTTGGCTAGAACGACCATGCACGGGGCTACTGTGGGCAATGGCGTCGCCGTATATGACGTCAGAGATTCTGACGTCACGCCGCTGTAGGTTGATGAATTCTGGGAAGTGGCGACGGTTAGGAGAGTCAAGAAGGCGAGTAATCCGTTTGTTATCCGTTTCACAGCCATGGTTTCGTTTCTTCGCTATTGATCCGTGTCTCCGGCTACCTTCTGACCAAATCCTCCGTCTAATGATACAAACAGTGCTTTCGTGAGGTTGAAAAAATCGAAAACATCCGTTTCAACAATTAGAAATGGATGACCTGCAGCTTGTCGGACTGCTATTTATCTCCTGAAAGGCAATTACAAATCATATCAATCAGTAGGTGTGGCCTGGTAGCCGAATGGACGAAGTTAGAGCACGGCCTGTAGCGTGTAGAGTAGGGGTTGGAGCTGAGGCGGTCACTGGGTATAGGGACTCTGAACATGTGTGGGTTGGTGGGTTGTGTAGCTGCATCTGTGTAGGGGGCCTGAACAAGTGTGGGTAGTTGGGTTGGGTAGTTTCTATCTAGCAGCTATGTCATACCGTAGATGACTAGCGTCGCCCTCCTCCATTATCAGGCTTCGGATTGGCACCATGAACCATCAAACGGAAACAGCAGTCTTGCGTTCTCATGATGACGTAATACTTCTTTCAAGCTATTCGCTTAGCAGCGCCATTGTTCCTCCCACGCCGAAGCCTAGCAAAGCCGCCATTGTTAAGTGCTAAGCTCACTGTGAAGCTCGAAATGTTAGGCTTACATCATGTTTTATATTGGGCACAATGGCCACTTTCTTCTTCACATAAAAACAGGTCAACGGCTCAACGCTAGTAATATTTATAGCATACAGGTACATGTGTGGCACAGTGGTTTATTGGTTAGAGCGGTCAGCCCGTGGCTGAGCAAGCGGGTTCGACCCTCGTCCGGGGAGTCACTGTGTATGGACCTTGAGCAAGTTTTTCGCGCACCAGTGCTCTGCAATACAACTGCAATTGCGCCGTCGAGGCGTGTGCACTTCTGAGCAAAAGATGTTGGAAGAAGGGCGGAATCAAATTTCACTAATTTAAATTTCATTAACTGAGAATAGCCTTGACATGTTAAAATGCCTATTTTGACATGTGCGGGTATGTGTACATTTATGTGTAGAGTATAAGTGCACGTGTTTAATGACAAATATGTGTACACAGTGTCGCTAAACTGAAACTGCTACTACTATTTGATTGCAACCAAGAAAAAAATTATTTGATTGCAACCAAGAAAAAATTATTTGATTGCAACCAAGAAAAAATTATTTGATTGCAACCAAGAAAAAACTATATTTGATTGCAACCAAGAAAATACTTTCTTTGAAACTGGATCCTACACTGCTTGCACTCTGACTAACCTGGATAAAGGATGAATTTGACGCTAATGACCTTTGTTATCGTGCATTGAACTCAGTTCAGAGCGAAATATGATATCGTCTCGGTTCCTACCTCCAGTCGTAGGTCAACACACACAGCCGCCTATCTTAGGGCTACACACAACAAAGACGCAGCAGGCCTTAGGCCCAGGCATTGTTTATACTACAAGGTTTATACTCTTTGCCCCTTACGTCGCTTCCACCGACTTTTCAATTCGTTTATCTTCATCTCGACTGGTTTTTAGAAGGAAATGCCTCACACCAATAACACACTCGGTCTCAACGAAGCTGAATGCACAGCTGGATCAGTGTCTAATGTTTCAACGATACATGAATATATAAACACATGTACAATTTACATACACACAAATAGACCCATATACAATGTACACATGTACATTTCGAAAATATACACGTACACATATATATTCAGCGCTCGTGAATAAGCCGGTGCCCTGCGCTTAGCTTTAAAGTGGCGCTTTGGAAATTTGGAGATTATGATTACGATATTCAGTATTATATAAATCTAAGGTCTATATGTACTCGAGTACCCTCTAAGCTACTCGACCGAATATTCAACTCCAAAATTACTCGATAGCGGCCGCCGTAATTGTAATAATTGCCATTTGCTCTAAACTGCAGTTGAGTCGCCAAACAAACTACGATTGATTTATATAGATCAAGATATACTTTCAATGCACATATATAGGCCTACTCTCTATCAGTAAGATCTAACGCTTGGGCTACTGTTGGGGCCTATATTGTAGCGGGTGCCTGCTAAGAGCTTGTTTATCCTCTACCGTTCTAGAATATATTAGAATATATGACTAAATGTCATGGTATATAAATTACAGTCAAAATATTCGGCAAACAGGTGATTTGCCACGCCTGACGAATCTCCGTGCAAAAGTTTAGTCAACGGTGAAATACAGGATAAAGCTCGAGCAAAAAGCATTGGTAATTTGGCCTACCTGTGTTGAAATGGTAGCACCTCTTAAAACCTTCTCTATAACCAATGCACTTGACTTGACGTAATCGCAACCTCAAAACTTCTAAAGCGCCACTTGAAAGCTAAGCGCAGATTGTCCACAAGCGCTGCGTCAAATCAGAGGGGTTGTCCAGCGAGAGAGAGACAGAGAGACAGAGAGAGGGAGACAGAAACAGAGAGAGACAGAGAGAGACATAGAGAGAAGGCAGAGCCGCTGCTCTTGGAAGACTAGAAAGCTTGGAGGTCGACGGATAGATAGCACAATGAGTAATATTGGCAGCATACATTTACGAACTTGGCTAAACCTTCTCCCACGATGGCATGCGAAATAGGCCGGGTTTGACTCATGGAATTTGAGTCATTCAGGGAAAGATATCAGACGGCGTGAATGCAAGGCATGCCTTGCATACACGTAGTCTTGCTTTTCGCATGCAGTAAACGCCCATGGCTGCAATTACCACAACTCCACCGGTTGGAGAAAGCGAGACAGAGGAGACAGACACAGACAGACAGATAGATAGACAGACAGATACACAGAGACAGACAGATAAAGAGTTTTGTTCTACAGCTCACAGTTCAGTGTCAGTGCTCTTGTGAGGTAGCGAGGTATACTTAAAAATGCACCATAGTAAATGTTTCGATCATACAAACATAGTGGGACAGAGAATAAGAAAGAATCAGACAGGAAAGGAGAAGAAAAGACAGACAGACAAACAGACAGACAGACAGACAGACAGGTGACTCTATTCTGTAGACGTTGTCAAAACTCCAACCGAGAGAAAAATGACAGAGAGAAAGACAGATGCGGAGACAGAGAGACAGGCAGAGAGAGAGAGAGACAGACAGACAGAGACAGAGAGAGTCAGACAGACATATATAAAGGTCACTGCAGACACCACCAAATGTCCTGTTCGCTCTATATATTCTTCATAAGTACATCAAATAATTAGAAGCTCTGCCCACACTTTACGTCCTGTCAAACGTTCATTTCCGATTACTTAATGGTCTCAATACGCATTCATTGTGTTGACTAAGGTAAGTGCATGAATTATCCTCATCAGGAATACAACATAGTTCCGTTATCACAATGCACATAATTGAATTATGCCTCTTTGTCTAAGATACATAGACCGATTCTCTCTTTATCTCACCACCGACGCCTACAATATCCTATCGTATCTATAGATTTATATAGCGCCTCTTGGAGAGTAACTTATTCAGAAGCGCTCTCAGCACGGAAACCCTGGGGAAAAGAAACAAATTTACAGAGTGAGAGGCTGATGTAGATAAGCCAGTCATTTTTGTTCAGACCTTAGTGATGGAGGAAGGTCATTCCACGTAGACGGACCCACAACAACAAACGCCCGGTGTTGGGCCAAGGCCTGGAAATACTCGGACATTATATCAATTCCATGGTACACTCTAACTAAAACTGCCAGTCTGTAATAATTCAACTGCTGAGTACAATTTGTGCTATTGGGAAGAAGTAGTGTGATATTGAGTTAGTCTAAAAACTTTCACACTACTGTTGTGACTGCCCTCTATCCGAAACATCTATCTTGACCTGGAACCTATTCTGACCTCACCTGTTTATCAATGCCCATGTATCGATGCTACTTTAGAAAAGGTGGTTTCCTCGACTTAATCTACATGTACTTGTGCCTTTTGGTACAATGGACATCACCTGACCGCAATTACCACTACTACGAATATAATAGTACATTACATATGTAGCTTCGTCATCTCGTAATACCTAAGGTATCAACCGATGATCAACGAGCCTGTTCGTCATAATAATTGAAGCCAAGTATTTCCTTTTCTATCATACACATGTAGTACGATACTTATAGCAACAAACTATATTATCCATCCAAAGCTGTACTTTCGGATACAATTGCTGGTAAACAAATTGGTCTCTAAATTGAAATATCGAGCGATAGCCACGGTTATGAAGACTTATGAAACGTCGTTTTCTTAGCCTCTGCTTATGCGAATCGAGAGATTGCCAGTGCTGTCTCTTTCTGATTGGTCTTCCGAAAGAAACTGGCGGTCATGATATTCATATATGGTCAGGATCGTTTTACTGCGGAGCTCGATGGGGGCCCAAGAACAGTAGAAATCTCTCAACATCTTCCTGTTTATGCAGGAATCTGAGCCTCTGACCTATGTGTTTGCAATTGAACTCATTATCTGCTGACTAACCATACAATGAAGCGAACTTTGGTATCGGTATTACCAGACTATAGCTTCTGAATTTGGTTTGATTTAATTTGCATTTGTTGATTCTGATGTACAGCAGCCTTTGGGCCAGAGTAGCCAGTCCAAAAGCAGGGAGGTCTTTGTTAGATTCTTGTATTTAGTATTCCTTGTCACAGTCTGCCATCCACTTTGCGTTCGAGGTATCTTTCTCATCTCTCAAGTGAGCGCCCTTGTAGCGACATGGCCTGCGTTACAGCGCTCAAAAATTGTCCATTTAATAATAATAATAATAATAATAGTAATAGCCTAAGTACCTGCTCCAAAGAGTCTCATATTTAATAATTTCCTGCTTCAATGTGAACCTTCTGCAATAAGTATCTGATTTCATGAGTACCCAACTTCAAAAATACGACTTTAATACTTAAATCCCTTCTGTAATCAGTACCAACTTTAAAAACCACATGCTTCAATAAGTACCTGCCTTAAAAAGTACCTGCCTTAATAAGAAACAGCATTAATATGCGTCTGTTTTAATAAATACCTGCTTCGATAACCCTTGTTCGTATATCGGATAGACGTCCTAAGAGCCTCGCAAACACACAATGTTTGGCCTCCTAATTTTTGTGAACCACGGCCATTCCGACATAAGGACGTTCAAGCGAGACAGCAGTATGTGTCCGAGATATTCTTCTACGAACGAGGCAAGCCGGATTAGTCATCGTGGTGGGTTAAGTAAGTGAGGTAAGTGGCTTTTACTCCGGGTTCTTTCTACGCAATATGCTGACGAAGGTCTTAAGAAAGTCACTGGAAAAGAAAACTCTGATTTGAGTCTCAGCTCTAAGCCGTAAAGATCTGTTTTGTTGGTTATTAAATCCAAATGTGAAAGTTTCGAACCAAGGCATCTCTGAACAGCTAAGGAATCTGTCATGCGTGACCGCCTGCCGCCCTTAGAAAGCCTACGTCGGATAGTGAAAGCCTAGGCTCACGTCATTTGTATTCGCGTGACAAAAGCAGGTGTATAAACTGACGAATTTGTTCCTTGTATGCCAGGCCTTACCAAGGTATTGCGGACTTGATATGATATAGCGCCAAGGATACGCTGGTTTCCCAAACGCGGATTTTATGTGGCACTGAGAATTTCGGAGGTTCACGTTGCGTTATGTAGTTTGAACATATTTCAAACGATGCCTGCAAAGTGCCTACAAGTGGTAAGCTACGCTGGATCCGGTATTCTGGTACGCTGAATCTGGAACTACTTGAATGTGTGGCAAGGATTTTTGGACTATCTACGTCTACCGACTACGGTACTATAGCACAAGACTAGGAATTTATGCTTCACGGAAGAAAGTACATAGTATATTAGACTCTAAGTAGCTCAGAACTTCAGAAGAACTTCTTACACACAGAGATTGCATATCTCTGTGTGTAAGAAGTTCTTCCTCTTAACCTGAAGCTCTTAACTGCCCAACCATCTTAGCCTCCTCTTAATAGCTGTGATAGTGTCCACTGAGAAAGTACTATCGTTCAACGCTATCCCTGACGTTTGTGGCGGTTTCTTAAGAGTAGGTAGTTTCAGTTTTATGATAGCTATGTGATAATAAAGATCATTAGCGTCGCCCTCATCCTTCGTCTTTCATTGGGACTGGCACTGCCAGAGTGCAAGCAGCTGCGGCTTTCTTAAGAGTAGTGCGAGATAAACAGATTTAGCAAGCATTCTGTAAAATCTAGAACGAAATGGGTTGGGGTTACTTACCAAACTTGTACGTATACAGTAGAAAAGGGCCACGGTGAAAAAAGAGCTGACAATGGCTAGGAAATCTGCGAGATTAGAAAATGTAAAATCATATTATGTATCCTATTATGTATCTCGACCATTCAATTTTAGTGGTATGGGGGAATCAAATTCACTTCTGTACACGTTACCGCGTTATCCATTACTCAGCACGGTCCAATATAAGATTATATAAGATTATAATAGGATTATATTTATATTAGATTAGATTGTTTCCCTGAAACGCTCACCTGTGAGATTGATCGACACCATGCGAAAAGAAATATATCCTCAGCTACGTAGTTCTTTGAGTAAAATGTTTCCTCATCGCACGATTTTAGACGAGCCCCCGTTTGACTCGCTCTGGTCTTGCAATATTATGTTCTTTTGCTCGCGTTCGTCAAGCGCCTATAGGCCTGCCATTGTCATACCACCGCCTCGTTTCAGTCGGAATACTCTCCTGCGTTCGAGTTCCCAGACTAACAACTGTCGGCGATTCCAATGCGACACGCAGGCAGGCTATAATTGCCAATGCACCCCGAAGATACAGCCACCCTGCGGCGTCGGCAGCTCCGTGCGAGTCAATATTATGGTAATGAGCGGGAGCAGGTATGGGCAAAGGTAAGCATGTCTAGCACTCGCTTTCGCCTGGGTCCAATGGACTGGCCGCCAATGGTGGTCATCGGAAAGTTCTGCGGCATAAGAGACGCATCCATGGCTCATGAATAGGTAAATTAATTATGCGTTGTCGTATGATTAATCGTAGGTTTGTCATAGAGTTTATACGAAGTGCTAGTCTGTTCTGTTGTGGTCATCCGTGTGTCTTAGACAGAGTGATTCGTGTTGTGTCTGACTGATATAAGTTTATTTAACGACGCATCCATAACCATGATGATATGTAATGTGTACTGGTGTTTATAGCGTACGCTGGCTTCTTAGCCTTCTTTGTCATGTTAATATTATTCCCTTTGTGATCAGCTGGGCTGTTGGTTCGTCTTTCTGAAGCGATGAAAGGACGAGCTATTTGAGAGTAGGCCTAAGGTAAACAAGACCTGTGAAAGTAGTCTCTATAATAAACTATTCTCTTGGAGAGGAGCTGAGAGTAGATCGTATAAAGGACGTCTTGTTGAACCAAGGATACTTGGACCAAAAGAGATCACGTATACGCCCACTCTAAAGTATTTGCGTCTTCATAATTCTTTGCCTGTCTACGACTCTCTGTATCTACGTCTGTCTGTCTGTCTGTCTGTCTGTCTGTCTGTCTGTCTGTCTGTCTGTCTGTCTGTCTGTAAGCTCTACAATGTTCATGCTTTGATACAATGCTCAAGCGAGATCCTTCTCCAACGCGATTTGATATCGTAAGCAAACCATCATCGGTATACATTCTTGCCGGTAACCGCAACCGAAGAAGCTCACAGAATGTGCGCTCTTACCGTCGCAACTAACTGGGTCAGGGACTCAGAGTAGACGATACAGATGATTTGTGGAATGTTCGACATGTAGAATTTAGGGTCCATTTATACCCTGTGGAAGTGGTAGTAACGCCTTTAATCGCTAGAGCAGAAGAGAATAGAGATGAAATATATCTTCGTCATCGCGAGAATGGAAACAACCTTTCTTCTTTGTTTACCATTCGTCTGTTTAAGAACAGTTATGTGCGCATTACGATTACATGATCGTTAGACCTACAGATGATAACAAGCGTAGGCTAACAAGAGTGGAATTTAACTGTATGGCAGCCTGCAATGCGTTCAATTGTCCTACTGCCCGTTTTACAGTCAATTCGTATAGTGAGTTCAAACCTGAGTCACCCTTATCGTATTGAACGACACACTTCTCACGTAAATTTAACTAGCCATCGGAGTAATATAAAAACCAACTATCAGATGGCGCTGAATATATATGACGTAATGATCAGAGTGTAGAATCTGTAATATTATAACGTCCGTGCCATGAAGGCCGAGAAGAAACGGAACCTCGAAAATAATGTGACGTGAAGTTCCTGGAAATTATACTTTTAAGGCTTGTACGTAATAAAACGGTCGATGTCTCAAATTTTGCATAATGTAATGAAAAGTAGTATACATGCTTATGATATTAGATCGGATTGGTTATTGGCCTGATGTGCCTATACAAGTGATATAAAACCACTGGCCTACTTCACTTGTAAAAATCCTTGCGTTGATAATCCGTGTATATTGGAAGGTGCTGGATTTAAATAACATGGTTTTAAACAGATTACGTTTAGCGTCATCACCTCAGACTCCTCTGCCACCCACTGGCAATGGAGAAAATCTGTAGAAATAAGACAACCACACTTGGTACACTGGAAATTTGCCATAATATTCACTTTGTACCTATGCCATATCGTTCATATAGAGCGTGATCGTCATTACTATTAACCCATTTATGTTGCAATAACGTGTCATTCTTGTCTTCAGCATTTTTTAAAGAGCGCTCTGGAGGTTGCGTTAGTGTCGACATATTTACAGTCCAGGAATTTCTAACCGTGTGATGAAATGCAGTTGTTCCACCCGGAAGATCCAAGTGCTTGCTAAACAATGGGTCACATGACCACAGAGGGTGACGAATCAGAAATCGGAATGGTCTTCAAGGAAGCAACCCACAGCAGCGGGGGACAGCTGTACCTCAACACGGATTTCCTTCCGGTCGAATTTCGTCAGCTGTCCGAGCACATGGCCTACGACATCGTGCAGTACATTTGCCACCACGAGGACGCCCCTCCTGCGCCGAACAAGACGATCATGATCATGCGTAGTCTTGTGGACGATACTCTCAGGAACAGACTCGACTTCATGCACGACTTGGTCTTACGGGTAAGTCCGGAAGCCACTGAAATCGTTATCATTATTTGTAAACTGGCCTTTTTCTTTAAAAGGTGGCTGGGCTTGGATGACATTATTATTCTTAGTAATATGCTGTATACCGGTTTGTTGAAACCTGTATACCCCCTTTAAAATGCTTTTTTTCCTATTCAACCATAGCTGGACTTTAATTGAGGAAGATCTTTCTCTTGCATGGCATATAATTTTTTGGTGTAGTAAGTGTATCCTCTTAACATAAACTGTAATCTTTTCTTGAGGTAGCTCAGTGTCCGATTTGTTGGGGGATTGGATCCCAGTCTTCTGCTACAGGGCATTGATGTAGTGTGGAATTGTTCAGATTCCTAGAAATTTACATAAGTGGACCTCTGGTTGTGTTTCGACAAATCACACCCTGAGGTGAGGCCTACTCGAAAGATGCTGTGCATTGATTTTCAATCAATCAAAAATACTTGATATATCGCCCCTTCAAGATATCTACTCAGAGGCGCTCCAAATTTTAGCCGGGAGTGCTTCTGTTTCTGCCAGTATTTTTAAGATTTTACTTTTCTTTCGGGCTTTTCTTTCTGAGAGCGCCTCTGATTAGGCTCTACCATATAAATATATATAAATACAATTAAACGTACACAGATTTGACGTGCACTTCTTTCTGTTCGGCCACAGCTGGGCTTGAGTTGCAAGGACCAGGTGGACCTTCTCGACAATCTCGCAACGCAGATGTTTGACGATCACGTTGTGACCTGGGGACGAATCGTGACGTTCTACGCATTCTGTGGGTACCTGGCGCGCCACTGTCTCGAGAGAGATCTGCACGACTGTCCCAGTGCCATCGCACAGACCCTCGGTAGCATCGTTGTCAATCGACTTGGACTCTGGATTGTGGCGAATGGGGGATGGGTACTTACTGTACATCTGTTCAGTCCTTTGAATTTGTTGCAGCAGTTTTTTTGGCAGGGAGATGATTAATAATAATGATGATGATGATAACAACAATTTATATACCTACATTCATGATATCAAAGCATATGTCACACATTATAAGTCAGTAACTAATTTGGACGAAATATCAGAGCCTTTCATCAGTGTATTAGGTTTCTTAACTGTATTCATGGTTCCAAAATGTTTTGTGAGCTAGTAGTTTCTTCTTCAGTGACTCAGATCAAACCTGTGTCTGGGTAACCCTTGTTAACATAGTTTTTTGCTCCACCTTGACATGGGTTTGACCTTTAACCATAAATTCTACTCTTTGACATGTGTTTAATTTCATTTCTTTGCATGCAATTGTATTTTTTTGCCTGGATGTTTTAACTTCTTTTCACTGAAAGTAGCATTTTTTAAGGTACTTAAAATATGCTTTATACTGGTGAGTGTGTTTGTATATACAACTGAGCTGTACTTTTCTTCTAGGTTTTCTAGGTTTATACTCCATCTGTGACCTTTAATGTTAAAGGTCACAGCACAATATGCAGCCATTTACATTCAACAGAATCACTTTTAACTTGAGTCACACTCGTGTTGATCAACTGGCTCTATATAAATGTCTTGTGACATTACATTGGATTACAGCTTCTGTACAGATGTACTCCTTATGTAGCTCAAGCATCAAAATTAGCAGCCGTACATAATGATCGAACTAAGTTGACAAATGAAAAGCCCAAATAGTGTTTCCCGTTTCGGTAATTAAAAGTTATTTTTGTTTCTGCTTCAGGCCTCGTTCGATGGACAGTTTCCTGCAATCTGTTTGTTCGACTCGAGCTTTCTCTGGAAGATCATTGCGATCGTTGGACTTCTGGCCGGTGCAATTCTGGCGTTCTATTCCTCGATACAGTATCTCAATCCATCGGTCTGAACTCTGCAGTCTTTGCATGGACCGTCATCACTTTTCAGGATCGGGTCAACGCTGATCTCGTTTCTACTGGCACTTAGTTTTCTAGTCGTAGCATGCCATCCTCTCCGATCTGGTCAGGAAACTGATTTAAGTAGCGGTTAACTGCTAACTTAGCATGGTGAATTGCCAATCATGATGTTGGAGGTTAAAATCCCAGTCAAGACTGAAATTTGGTTTGAGATTTCTGTTTGACGTGGCCACCTAGCAATCTTAGCTGACCGTATGCCATTGGTGGGAAGATGAAATTGCGAGGAGAGGTCTCGTATATGCAGAGGCTAAGAAAAATTAAGTTGCTATAATTTCATACCCATGCTTGAGGGAGTGCTATTTTCTTCTTGTTTGATGCTAACTTTGAACAGTTTGAGTTTGTGTTTCTTGCATGTTTGGTAGTTTTGTCACAGGACTCTAAACTCTCTTTTCTGGATCTAGCTGCAGTAGATTCATTTATAATTTCACCCTGGTAAGTTAATTACCTGTCCTGGTCCCTAATATCAAAGAGTTACTGGGTGTTGTACCAACCTCTTAGCAGACCCACTACAGTAACAAGGAACTGTGCAACACTGTGTTGCTTTTTGTGTGTTTAATTCCTGGATGTAATTAAAATGATTTAAGCTAATATCCAGTCATTTCCTACACATTTCTGGGATCCAACGATATGTTCACTAAAGTATTTAAATGTTTTTGCCACTGCACAAACTTATAAACAAGATTGTTAGTTTTGAATTTTAATATGATCTGTGCCATGACTATTAACTAGTAGAAAATAATAAACCACAAAGCTTTTGTGTCAAATATTTGAAATATAACTTTTGAGGTTAATGAACTCATAAAATTAACCAAGTCTTAGAACTGTCACAGTAAAAGTATTATGAATGAAACATGGATTATGCACATTTAACTCCGGTCTCTATTGATTCTATGGGAAACTCACAGACAGTGTTGGATATGAATTAACTCAGATGAGTTTAAACTCACGAATTAACTCACTTGCTGTGATTTATGAGTCTGAGTGAACTCACCTCGAAGAGTGTGAGTTATAAGTTTGATTTAATTCATAATTTCTGTGAGTTTGAGCTATAAAATCTATTATTTGACACTTGGCACATATTATGTTGAAACGAGCTAATGCCAGTCATGTTTGAGATGTTGTACAGACTGTGGTGTTTACTTTGACTTCATAATAATAACCTGATTTATCAATTAATAATAGTAACAGAAATAGTAGTAAATTAGTATAAACTGATGACACCATTTCGTGGTAACTGTGCATTTGAACAACGTTCGATTGGAACGTGCAAGTTTGACACATGTGTGAGTTGATGATTTAACTCATTTAACAATTGAGTTTGAGTTAACTCATTTCACAAAGAATGATTTTGATTTGAGTTTTAACTCATTTTGAGTTGAGTTTTGATTTAACTCATTTCTTACCCAACACCGCTTACAGATATACACTACACAGACAGTGCCAGATAAATATTTGATAAAAATAGATTCCAACTCCTTGCAATCTTCATTCTGACAATACTATAAACTTAATACCTTATGGATTTTGTCACATGTGGCATGCTCTAAACCACACAGGAGATACAATCTATCTGTTTGAAAAATAATCTATCATATACGTATGATATTCATGTTATCCTAAGTATACCTTGCGCGAGAGGCGTCAATCCTCTGAGTGATGGCGGCAAACCCTCTGTCCAAGGTGTCAGGAAGGCAAGATATCCCCCCCTAAGACTCAAAAGATGTCTCCCCCTCTACCTGAAATTGGAGGCATTTGCCTCTGGATCCTGCTATCTGGACGCCTCTGCCTTGCCACAATTCCTCCACCATCCAGAGGACCCATCGGTGCAGTGGGTTTTTTTGAGGTTTGGAATGGAGGTGATCATTATTGCAGGTGAATGTGAATGAGTCAATGGTTTTAATTGCTTTTAGCCAATTTGTAGTAAAGAGCGATTAACATTTGACAAATGTTTCAGTCATCTCTAACTATTCCAGGTTATTTGATCAGGAAAGTAACACGTCTTCTTATATTTCCTTCGCCGTATATCGACATAAATCCTGTTTAGTCCAGGCATAAACGTAGCCTTCATGCCTTGTATATGAAGTAGGCCTACTGGGCGTGCGTCGCCGTGTTCTTTTGGCGTTTCGGTGACGCGCTCCGAGTGTACTCCGAACTGATCTAAAACACGTGGCGCTTATGTCGCTTGAAGCTAAGAATAGGTACAGAAACGATGTTTATTTGCGCATGCGTACTACGACTATACGTGAGCTTCATATCGACAGCGGTTGATAACAGCTGCCTGCGGCTTCAGGTCTGTCAAGACTCAAGAGATATCATTTTACATAATTGTTCATTTCTTTTATGTATATTACGCATATAATACTACGTTTAATTAACATCAGTATTTATAGAATTTAGAATGCTTTCATCCATGCCTGGTTCAGACCCTTGGGTTTGTGGGCCACGCACCGGGTCGTTGTTTTCGCTGGACTGCTGCGTGCGATGGGGCCAGCAACGTTGTTGCGTGCAGGCCTGGATAGCTTCACTCAATGCTAGGTGTCTCTGTCTCTCTCACTGTCTCTATCTTTGCTTGTCTCTCTCTCGCTCTCTCTCTCTCCCATTTTCAGTTGGCTTATCTACAAGTAGAGTGTAACACGATGATGGAAAAAGCGGTAATACGGTACTAATACCGCAGTAAAATCCGAGGCAATGATGTCAAAAGCGAGGGTTTCATTACTGATGTTTGAAATAGATAGCAAATAGGCCTATAATAAACTCAGGCTTAATCATTCTAAGAGTAGCAATGGTAGGCTAATACCAGTAGACGCAGTTGTAGTGGAAGTAGTAGGGGAAGTAGTAGTAATTGTAGGTGGTGGAGGGGTTGGAGTAGTAGGGGAAGTAGTAGTAGTAGTTATGGTGGAAGGGGAAGCAGTTGTATGGGAAGTGGAAATAGTAGTAGCAGCAAAGATGGTAGAGTTGTAGACTAAGATATTTCTATGACACTTCTTTTCTCGCTGTGTATTTGGTCTATGTGGTAGTCAAAGCATAAAATCCACTATACCATTCGCTACGTGGCGCGGCTAACACAACGCCAGCCGCGCCACGTAGCGAATGGTTCAGTGGTGGATTAGTGGTATCTCATCAACGGCGATCGATTCCAAGGTAGGTGACGTGAACATTCAGATACACAGCGGAGCTAGGAAGGGTCACATTTTAGTCTACGACTGTACCATCTTTGGAAGTAACAATAGTAGTAATGATGATGATGATAATTAGGGGGGCCTGGAGTTGGCTGATAATGATAATCATAATGATAACGATATTAATAATTATTATTATCCAATAATAATAATAATAATAATAAATAATAATAAATAAAAATAAATAAAAATAAATATTAATAATAATAATAACAATATGACTTTATAAAGAAAGAAATTTGTCTATATCATAGTACGCCTAATGATAAAACGGTCTACATTATTTTAAGCACCTTTAGAACGTGTAATTCCAACGGTATACATGTGTCTTATTCGCAATTTTGACTCCGCCACTGGTAGTACTCGGCCAGTGCCAGTCCAAAGCCTGGATAAAGGAGGAGGGCGACGCTTATGATCTTTGTTATCACACGGTGTCGTTAAACTGCAACAACCAACTAACTGGGTTAATATGGTGCCGAAATGATCTTCCGCTCAACTCGTTGACGCAACCTTCCATAATAAGGCCCCAGTGGTTTAAGCGAAAAAAATCGTAAATTTTGAGAAAAATCGCGTAATGGCATAATCAATTAAACTACCAACGATTACATATACTCTGGTCGGTAAACTATAGCCCGGCCAATAGGCTAACAATAGCTTGGACTATCAGAGGCAGCTTCCCGAGGGTCTAGGGGGACAAGTCCCCTCACTTTTTACAGAAAGAGCACACGTTATTACTCCCACCCAAACATTTCCACGGTGCCCATCTGTCAAACGAGATCGCCGCCTCTGCCAGTTATAGTTGACACTGACCGAAATTTCCGAACTTTATGCAATAATATGCGAAAACTTTCCATTTAGGAATTTATGCGAAAATCGCCAATTTATGTAAATAAATGCGAAATCGCATAATCGCATAAACCACGGGGCACGCACACACACACACATATATATATATTTATATCGCAAGCTCCTCCACTGCTTGCAGTCCAGCACTGCCAGTCCAAAGCGTGGATAAAGGTTGAGGGCGACGGTAATGATCCATGTTATCACACAGTGTCGTTAAACTGCAACTACCATCGCCATGTCCTCTCAATGAGAAATTCCTCCGCAGTGTGGCACGGTGGCCGATTGGTTAGAGCGTTTGACCTGTAGTGCGGTGAGCGCGGGTTCGATCCTCGTCCGAGGCGGTTGTAATATAATATGGACCTTGAACAACGGGTCCTACACTCGCAGTTCCTCATTGCAATCGACGTTCTGTCGTGTAGGGTCGTGTGTGTGTGCACCCCTGAACGGGCAGCCATCTCGCCAGCTATGCGACTGCTTGCACTCTGGCAATGTTAGTCCCAAGCCTCAACAAAAGAGGAGGGCGACGTTATTGATCTGTGTCGTCACAAGGTGTCGTTAAACTGAAATCACTAAAGCGCTATCGCTCAATCAATTCACTGAAAAATGATCTAGGTCGAAGTCAAACGCGGGCGCTATATAAATGATCCACATTTTTACATTTACCAGGGTGTCCTATTCTGAACTGCCTATGACCAATCGACGAGCGAATCGTTGCCAAGAAGACCTAGCAACCAAACGCCCGGTGGCCGTTCGCTTCTATTGCAACGGGGACGAATTCCACCCCGGTCAGAGGGTCTACGTCGGTAGGAAGAGCCACCCCACCCTCGACCGACTCCTTGAGGACCTGTCGAGGCTGCTGGCTGGACCGGGGAGCCTTCCCTACGGAGTCCGACAGGTCTTCAGGGCAGAGGACGGAGGGAGAGTAGGGAGCGTGGAAGAGATCGTCTGTGACGAGAGGAGGAGGTTCGTCTGTGCTGGGTTCGATGGCTTTCGTCCGCTTCCGTATGGAGAGAGGGATGTTAAACGATGGAACATTGGTAAGTAAGCATACGAAACAGTTCATTGAGACAGACGGACGGACGGAAGGACGGAGAAACAGACAGATACGCAGACAGACAGCCAGACGTGTATTCAGACAGACAGACATACAGACAGTCCGACAGATATACATGAATACAGACATACATGTATGCAGCTATACAGACATAGAGACAGACCAGAAAAAGTCTGCAGACGAAAAGTCAGACACACATACAGACAGACAGACAGACAGACAAACGGACAAACGTACAGATAAATATAAATATGGACAGACTGACTGACAGACAGACTGACAGACAACATACATTATAAATGTTGTTGTTTGCTGTTTACTTTTAAGTTTGGATCCTATGCACGTATGAACGAGTGAGGCTGTGGCTGCATAAGTCGCGGTATACACATTACTTGTTTAGGTAAAGCAAAGACGAACTTCTCGATCCCGCGTTTCATCGTCTCCCAGAGGACCTCGAGAACCAGTCCTTCCCCAGACGCGGAAACTGCTTCTTCCATTCTGCAGGCAAAGTCCTCCGATAGCGGTCTCGATACTGTAAATGGAATTTCTCGCTTTGCCAAACCGATGCCAAGGAGATTCCGTTGTCCGAAGAAGGTAAGCGGCGCTGGTTTGGGGCATACGGTTACCCCAGGACTGCCCCAGCACAACCCCAAAACAACCCATGGAGCACAGCCGAAAAGCGAGGAGAACAGCGTTAGTGGGTCTAAGTCTGAAGCGTTGAAGGCCGTGAACGTAGAGGGCGATTACCACAGCACACTGCGGAAGATAAACCGTGTAAAGACCGCTTCTCTAACCACTGGAACAGACAGTCTTTATAGTTTACAACGGGAGCAGCAACTTTTGAAAAGACCGACGAAACCTTTGACTTCTTGTGGTTATCTGAGGGACTCTAGTGGGACAAGAAAACCTATAGAAACAAAATGTACTTTCAGAAAAACTGCCGAAAATCACGAACGTTCCAGAAAAGTTGCTCGAAACCCAAATATTCCGAGGGTTGAGAGTAAAACTGTGGAAAATGTTGAACGCCCAAGAGATGTACTGTCAAATTCCTCAACCACTGACATTCCAGTGTGTTCGGAAAAAACGTGGGAAACTCCCATAGATTCCCAAACAACTTCCACTGGTTCCCGGTCAAACCCCATAATTATCGAAGAAATCCCTCCAAGTTCCCTCGAAACTGCTGTTACCAATAGGATAATTCTTATAACTTCCGAAAGCTTAGCACGAACCGTCGCGGTGGCGTCAATTTCTATGGATAAATCCTCTGTTCCTACCATGAACACAAAGGACTCTCTACCTTCTTCCTTTCCACTTTTCCGCCAGTCTTCCATTCCACAACCACATGCAACAACTGAGACTCCGGACATCCACATAAATCATCCAGAGGTCGAAAAGGATTCAGAGAAAATCCGTTTGGAAAAGTCAAGTCGAAGCTCGACAACCAAACCTCCGGAATCGTCGCAAACAAACTCTGATACAGAACGACTGAGCTCCCGAAAGAAAGGCTCCAGACTACGAAACCGTGAGACAACAACACCTGTGTCAAGCCATTTTCAAAACCGTCCGATTGTAGAGTCGTCATTTCTGGCGGAGAGATTCGAGATGGGAGATGTACTGGGACAGGGGAATTACGCCTTGGTGAAGCGCTGCAAGGCGCGGGCCACGGAAAGGGAGTACGCGATGAAGGTCATTTCCAAGTCGAAGGTGAAGGTGAAGGTTGTTGAGAACGAAGTTGGGATTCTGCGAAGCTGTAGACATGTGAACATCGTGCGAATGATGGAGAGCTACGAAACGATGACGGAATTCTACGTCATCATGGAACTTGTTGAGGTTTGAAACATTTTGTCCTGCACACTTTTGCTCAACTGGTTTCAATGTTTTGCGTCTTGATAGGCCTAGGTTTATTATGCATATGCCGTCATTCTGATTAAGTAAGTATTAACAAATTTATAAAAATAAGTTGAAAAATAATATTGTATTTAAGTTATTTAGCATTCTTTTAGCTAAATATAATTTTTATAAACTATTTTTTCAGATTTCTTGCCAGTTTTAAGTTTCGTTCACGAAAATGTTTAATTTTCGCTAATTTAATTTTCGTTTGTGAAACAGCATTGCCGATCCTTTGTTCTGATAAATTCCTTCTTGGAGTCAGTCGTTCATTCATTCATTCAATCTTTCTTCTTTTTCTGTAGTCGGAAATATGACTATAGTTAAAATAATTATAGCGATCTGGTTTCGTTATGGTCGATTATCTATTTGGAGGGCATTGACAATTCAGCAGGATCTGAATGCGACAAAGTATTTTTATTATTATTATTCAACAGTTTAACAACATCTTATGCAACACAGGCTGTTGACGTCTTCAGAATTTCTTACATTTCAGTTCGATTTCGTATATAGTTTTAATCCTTTATCTTTAGGATGTCCTTTCCTTAGTCTTTCTGTTTGCTTTCTTCCTTTTGTGTTGTTTCATTTCTGCATGACTGGTTACTGAGACAGCAATATTCGACATATGGTTGTTGTAGATATTTCATAACATATACATGATTATTACATTTTATTCCTACATATATGAAAGTATATATTGTATAAATGTATATATATATATATACATACAATGTACACACATTGTATGTATATATATACATTTATACAATATGTCTGTTTATATATGTAGAAACGTCACTCGACTTTGAAGAACTTGATGATATGTCAAGATTTCTTTTTAGTTTATTCTTTCCCATTTTCAATTTATTTACTTTATTTGCGTACAGATTTTCAGTTATTGAAATTTCCCCCCAATTGGCGCGAAAACCAGATTAAAACTGCCGATAAACAGTCAACTAACGCTTCGCTTTTCAGTTTTCAGACTGTTTACGCTGAATCTTTCTCGATAGCACATATAACTTATCCACTAGAGATTAAAATATCCGATATATCTATAGTATCCGTGAAGTAAGTTTTAATATACAAATACTGCCTGACGCTTCATCAACATAGCGACCGCCAACTTTTTTCATGAATCAGGAAGAAAGAAACAATTTCCTCTGTTACCCTACAAACAGGTCTCCCATCAATCGGATCTTGTTCTACTCACGCCCACGCCAGACGACCCCTCTGACTTGCTGCAGTTCTCGTCAACAGCTTAGATTTAGGCCTAACCGGCGATTGAGAAATTTTCGGGTTGCTCCATCTTTAGGTTAGGTTAGCAGGCACATTTAGAATGATTGTAGTCGACGGAGTTGTGTAAACATCCTTCTTTCACTCCCTCATTCCTTCGTTCCTTCCTACTAGGATCTGACCTTGACATCCTGGCACAACCCCCTCTAATAAGAAGCAGGGCTCGTAACAAGGCTTACCACTGATTTTGAGTTTAGAGTAGCGCCTTACAAGTTTGGAAATGGCTACTCTTCCTTTCATGCTTGCTTCTTTCGTATCTCAGCTCACCACGCGATCATCTATGAATGTCGCTATATAAATGTCACGTTTGCTCTCATCCTGGTCATCCAACCGAAGTATTTTGTTGTTATACGTAGGGTGGTGATCTGTTCGAAGCGATCCGCTGTCGTCAGAGGTTCCCTGAAACTGAAGCATCGTCTATGGTCAAGGACATGGCAAAGGCCCTTCAGTATCTCCACCAGAGGACGATCGTTCACCGTGACGTCAAACCAGAAAACTTTCTCGTATTTATTATTCATGTTTTTAAATGAAGCTTACATATCAAATCGGTCGTCCATCAGCCAGGCATTCGATCAGTAAGTCAGTCAGTCAGTAAGTCAGTCAGTCGGTACCTCAATATTTATGTTACTGTTAATTCGCTCATTCGACTGTAGGCCTACGCTCGTTTATTTCTCACCCTGACTGATATACGTTTATTTAACGACGCATCCATAACAACGATGATATGCGTCCCTCTTATTTCTCACCAAATCCCCAGCACACTAAGTAGGCTACCGCGCCAGTAGCCGTTCAGGGCCCGATCCACAGTAGAGGCCTACGCACAGTCACAGGGCGAGTCACGTCAACAGCATGGAACTCTAATATCCCTCTGTTTTTCAGGTGGAACGCGAGTCCGACGGAAGCGTCAAGCGGCTGAAGTTAGCAGACTTCGGATTGGCTGTTGTAACGACCGGACTGCTGTTCAAGCTGTGCGGGACACCAACTTATGTTGCGCCAGAGATCCTGTCGGATATAGGTCGGTCTATTAGAGATGTTTTTGGGTGATCAGTGAAGCAGGAATGAGTGGATGGATTGAGGAATGGAAGAGGGAAGGGGTGAGTGAAAGGATGGACGGATTGATAAATGAATGGGTAAAATGAATGGATGGATGGAAGAAAAGGAGAATGCGTGAAATGAATGAATAGATGGATGAGTAGACGCATCAATGAATTAATGCATAGTGGAGTGCATTTGCATAAATATATTTTTATACATGTGTATATAAGTACATTGCATATATATATATATATATATATTTGTAAATGTATTTATAATTAATTTATTATATATATCTAGTTTATATATATTTTGTAGGTTACGGTTCTGAGGTGGACATGTGGTCAGTGGGGGTCATCTTGTACGTCCTTTTGTCCGGTTATCCTCCATTTCGTTCCAGTCAACTCCTTAATGACTCTGACCTCTTCGACCTCATCCGCTTCGGTCGATTCGTATTTGACTCTCCTCGGTGGGACCACATCTCCGACGGTAGGTAGAATGCGTGGATAATTGGGGCGTTAATTAGCCCAATTAGTTAAGACTTAATTCGGTTAAAATGTGTAGGCCTACACCGCTGGGATGATCAGAGGACAAGGGAGAGGACTGGTCAACGGACTCTCGCTCCGCCTACATGACCGTGTGAGGCTAAGGTGTGAGGGTCGTTATGACACATCATGCTCCACATTGTATTGTATTCCGTTTATTTTGATAATGGCTTTATATGCTAATTATCAAAACGCATCCATTCACAAACTAACAAACTGTTGCTTTTATAAATAGGTCATCCGTCGCCGATTAAAATTTTTAGGATCAATATTTGTGTTGGAACTTGGAATTTGGACAGCATCAAACATTGCGCAAGCAGCATCTGTTTTGGACGTCGAAACGAATGAACAACCGAAGGAAAGGAAGAAAGAAAGAATGAATTGATGATCGAATCAAAGAAAGAATGTCTTAACATTATTCATTCTAATATTTGTCCTGTGGGGCCCCATCTGTTATAACATTTCTCCTAAAATTTGTCTTGATCCTAGGAGCTCGTGATCTAATCAATTCTCTGCTGGAGATAAACGTCAGGAAGAGACTTCGAGCGGAAGAGGTTCTGCGTCACCCTTGGATCAAAAGTGGCTCCACGAAATCCAGTCTCGTCTCCAAAGACTATCTGAGGTCAAGCACCTCGCAGAAGCCCATTCCTCCAAACACCAACAAGGGTGACCAACCTCAACCTTCACCACCCACATCAATAATGTTACTACTTAGTATTAAAAATAAAACTATTCACCCACTTCTTACGAAGCGCTTATATAGCGCCCCTTCAAGGTTACTAGGTAGGGGTGCTCAAGACCCCGGTACGGCTAAAAAGAGCAGTTTTTAGGCAAGTATAAAGAGTCGGAGTGAACCCTGGGGTACAAGCGCAGCGCCAATGCGCTCCAGAGCGAGGGGCCAACCACTGAGAATGCACGATTCTGTTTAGTAGTTGTTAGGGCAAATGGAACAATGAGCAAGCCTCGCTCAGTAGAGCGTAGAGAGCGTCGACCCGGTGCACTCAAAGTAGAGTAACAGAGATCGCAAAGATAGGCAGAGGCGAGACCTGGCAAGGACCGGCAGACCAACACGATGATACGGTACGAGATTCGCTTATTAATTTATATTTTTTACCGTATTTAATATTTACATGTTTATTGTTATTAGTAGAACTTCTACTTTCTGGGTGTCCAAAGTGGTACACCATGGTAGCGCGCTGGTTCTTGGCATCCACTGGTTACGAGTTTGAGCCTGCTCAGTAGACTCGACTTTTTGATTGTACAAATTCAAATTTAAGGATCATTTAATTGTAAGCTGTTTACTGCTGTTCAAAGACACCGTGTCATCAGAAAGATTACTGTTGCCCTCCTTTAATTTGAGACTTGGGACTGGCACTGCCAGAGCACAAGCAACGGAGGAATTGAAGAAAATCAGTACATTATTAATTAAATAACTAACTGAAAGTAGTGTAAATGAAAGTGGAATAATTGACGCAATTAAACGAGTCATTGTAATTATCAATGTTGCGCTTTATTTCCGATAGAACATTAATACTGACAGGCTTAAGTTAAACTTAAAAAACTAAATATCCTTAACATGATTTTCTAATTTACAGATATAATACACAAATGCAAAACACTGCGTAGAAAAGAAAGTTACCAAACACGAAAAGCATCCGTCGACATCTTTCCACGTACATTGAAGCATCTCCGCTACACATTACTATCACAACAGATGCATCTTTGTTATTATTACCAATATTGTTCATTATTTTCATCATATCAGTTCCTATCGCCCACCATCTGTCGGCGACAGGTACGAATAAACGATTGTCCTGGGTCATCTTTCAAGTCCACTGCTCCTAGTGTTAGTCGAGGTGATGTTATGGCCTCATATTTATTTTGATTATCTATTATAGTCCATTGTTTAAACCGAGATACTCGTGATCCCTTTAGGAATATATAATCACGGGTAGCATTTTCTGGGATGTCCCCTCTTTCTTTCTATGTCCCGCTCAATGATTGCAAAAGCACTGAAACTGAAACCATGGAAGGCTATAGATAAGCGTTGGTAGAGAAATGTAGTTCATTTTATTATTATAAATTCTATCAACAAGGGAGCAATGATCCAACGCCAACTGGAACTTGGATACATCATCGCTATGATTGCTTTAATTATTATTTACAAAATCTCGAGGTAGTGAGCAGAAAAAACCATGCAAGGTAAGGAAAGTCCTGGCTGACTTTATTACCATCATTATTATTATTATTATTTAGAGCACTCAATACGCAGTCAATAAATCTGAAGCCGTCGTACAGAGGTGTGTGTATAGGGTAACGGTACAGTTGAACAAAAGCCAGAGTAAAATGTTGGGAGGTCTTGACAAGAGATAACAATGTAGATGGGAGATCAGAAGTGGAATGACTGCTCAGTGCTCGGCAGCATTAAAGGAAAGAAAGCGAAAATATTATTAAAGAACTTATGTCCCACCTGATAAAATATCTTCATATACAAAACACGTCATTTTCAAATACTAAGCAACAACATACCTCTGAAATGAATAAATAGCTTAAACTTCGCCGCCGCCTGCACCCTGGCAGTGCCAGTCCCAAGCGTGGATAAAGAAGGAGCGCAATGCTCATGATCTTTGTTATCCCCCAGTGTCGTTAAACTGACACTAGTCTGCAAAGCATTGCTGAGCATTGCACCATCCACTGCAGCTCTTCAAGACATGGTCAGACAAAAAAAAACAATATTTGTTGCCACCAACAACATAATTATTACCAATTCACAATAAATAGTTAATGCATGCAAAATAAAATTAACACCATTCTACGCCGAGAATCCAGCACACGCAAAACAACAACAAAAGTATTTACCAATTGACAATTAATTTACAATTCACTTTCACAATCAATCAATATCAACAAGCAGCAGATTTTAAACTATTAACATCTGAAACGGTGTTTGATTCACAGTACCTTGTCAACCAGCAACTAATCCTGTGTGAAGATTTAAGTCATGAAGTGTTAGCAACTTCATTTTCTTAGCCTCAGCACATAAGAGTGATACGTAGACTGGGAGAAGCAAGGGCTTTATGTCCAATTGTCCATGCATATATCTACAGGTTTGCTGAAATGAGAAGCCTATTACCATCTCACCTCCATCCTTCCACCCCTCTGGCAAAAACACCCTTGACCTATTCTTTCACAGACCTGCATAGGATCCCTTCAAGGAGTAAATGCACATTCAGATTGCACAAATGTAGGCCGCGAGATTCAAACGCAAAACAATATAAAATGTTAGAAACTTGAAAACCACAGAAAATGCACTCAAATGTAGAATGTCGCTAAAAAAGATGTGATTGGAACATGCAGATTTAGTCGAGAGAAATATCGAGTTTAAGCAAGCCATCACCAAAGTACATGACACACCTAGAATCGGCATCTCAATGAAACACTAGTAATATCACATGTCACTAGCTTCACTCACACATAAAACTGCACACCATTAGACCCACAAACTCTCCAAACAGATGCCACGAGACCCACCTCTGCAAAAAGACCACCAAAACACCACAAGTGACACCAAAGAACCACACTCCACGGCAACTCAACACATCAGTAACAATATCTACATCAGAAGGTGACATCATTTTAAAGAGGTTACAGTGGTATAAAGCCAGTTACAATCTTCTTCAGCTATTATCATTTCATCCAATCTTTCAATTTTAGCATTTATAACAACACATACGATAATGAGATTCCATTGTTAAATCCGTTAATAAAAATCTGATGAGTGAAACACTGAAAACAAATGTGTCATAGTAGTTACTATTCTAACCAAAAGTAACATCAGTAACTTGTAAAGTAGTTTCAACATTTCCGGGTTCGAATTAGTGCAGTTATTCGTAAATGAGTTAGAAATAACTCTAATTATTATATTTCACCAAAAGATCAGTAGCAATCATAACTCTTGACTACAGTCAAGTCAGCCAACAGAAAGAAATTTACTTCTCACAGTAGCTCCTAACTAAATGCAAGACAGAATTTAATTACTGATGCTTAATTAAAGTGACCCACATTATTACACATATCCATAGCACACCGGACAAGTAATTCTAAAGAAATGTTTGGGAAATTTGAAGCCATTTTTAACAATGTCAGCAAAAAAAGTAAGCATAATCATAACTTTATTTCTAACCAAATCAATGTCAATTTACTGCAAACTTCGTTCGAATTGACTGACATATATCTATCTGGCTGAAATTCCTCAGTCGACAATCTTTGAGAACCCTATTTGAAATGCCATAGCAACTGCACTAATTGCAAACAACTTTCTATGAAATTCTATGAACTGTGGAAATAACCAGCTTTCAGAGAAAGAATGAAACATATTTGCAGAGAAATAAAATATTTGCAGTTGAGATTCCTCTAAGAAAACATCGCAGTGTTTTGGAGAAAAAAAATCATGGCATGAAATACATGAACTTCGTCTACCTGAAATATCATAATGAATACCCGCAAAGTATTTTGCAACACGCATAAGATTTGGAGAGCAACCGTTTTCTAATAAAAAGACCCAATTCGAAAACCCAACACAATATGAATTTCCTATGAAACTTGAAGTATTTAACCAGCAAAATTTCTTAGACATGGAGAACTCATTACTTGGAATTCTTTCTACAAAACATCTTAAATATTTATAAAAGCGTTATGAGCACCATCTTCTGACTAGCATTAAATTAAACCATTTAAAAAAATTAAAACTAACAGCATTCAATGACTTCACGGCACACATCTTGACACTAGGATATAGCAATTAAAAAACGTGATTCATACAACCAAAGAAACAAATAAAAATCTGAAACACTACGAACAAACAGGGAAAAACTAAATAAAAAAACTTGGCCAATTAAAACAACAATGCCAAGGTCTACACACAAGTCCCTTTGAGTAGTCATCGTAGAAAGAATGAAGAGAATGTTCAAATATAGATCGTAACACTTTGCAAGTGACTACGATAGATGTGACGAAGGTTCTGCTTCAGCTAGACACGAAGAAGCGTAATAATATTCTTCTGGTAGGAATAATTGCAACGAAGAAAACGGAGTACTTCAATGATAAGAAGAGACGGGTTTTCAGTAAAATATTGAACAAGGTCACCAAATAATATCTTCTTAGTCGAATCAATCAACAATACACGACGCTGACTTTAACACATAACGCTGACTTTAACACATAATGCTGACTTTAATACATGATGCTGACTTTGCCTGACTTAGACATATGCAACGAATAAAGACTAGCAAGACTATCATAAGTTAAACAAGTTGAGTAAACAAACCCACGAAAAGGCTGTACTGGAATTCCAAATAGAAATAGAATCAATCAAGATACAAGAATACTCTTGCCTAATAATAATAACAAGAATGTTAAATTCTTAACGATATATCAAATAGCACAGAGCCAATCAAAAGAAACCATAGTAGTCATAGTAGTTCCTATCTAAATGCAGGACATGCAATTCCATTACTGATGCTCAACTAATGTGACCCACACCTTCAGAGCCTCTTCACAGCACATCAGACAGGTATTTCCAAAGAAACGTCTGGGAAAGTTGAAGCCATTATCAATGTAATAGCATGCAGAATAATTACTGCTAATAAGTTAATTTATATCACTGACTTAATCCTTATGTCTCTGATTTGCTTTCCTTTCTGAGCGGCAATATATAAATATTCAATTACAGTTGCAAAAATTATACGTTACAAAGCGACACAATTGGAATGAGCGAACAAACTCATTCGACCCCATTTCATCCAAATTTCCCCCAAACAATCAAGTGGCCAGAAAGTCCTTTGGCAACACCATCAAACAAACTAGTCTGACAGCCGTCAGACAGGAACCCTCGTTCACTGTTTGAAAACGTGAACAGTATTTCTAAGTGTGTAGCTCCACCACAAATGTTTACAGACCATTAAAATAGACATGGTAAAAACATTGCAACTGCCAACAGATGACTAGTACATTTTCAAAACACTTGATGGCTATTAGAGATAAATACCAACATTTTAATATTCCTATTTTGACATAAAAAACATTGAGAATTAAAATTTTGCAAGTGCAAAGTTGAGAGATATCCTCGATTTCATCTGGAGGTTCTCAAAACACGAAAATACACAGAGATAAACGATAACATGTTTGACCACGATATTACTTGAAGCACGTGTCGAATGACACCCAGTTTGCATTGCATTGATGGTGCTATAGAAGTTATTTGATTGGATTAGAATGGAGTATCACTTTCCTCAAATCTCAACCTCTCTTCTCATCTTTACCAACCTAACACTTTAATTATGAGAAGTATTGCTTTCACTGTAACTTATTTTGACTACACCCTCCCGCGTAGGGTTGAGCGAATATCGGCTCCGACAGGGAACCCGCGTATCACATTTCTCATGGAGTCTCAAAATGATCTTCATACACAGCGCTCACCCACCCAAGGTAATTTTCGGTCACAATCAATGTGGCTTCTCCCCAGTCAAACTAAACGACGGACATCGTAAAGCGCAATGGAAAATCCCGACATCAGCTAAACATCAGAAGTCTTTCAGCAGCTACGTACATGTCCAAGATTATCACACAGGGAACGCGTCGGCCTCTGCTGTCCAAGCGAGAAATTCCTCTCTGCTCTTAATTCTAGCAGTAAATACGAGGAAAAGAGTAGAAGGAGGTTGTCAACAGCAGCACATGAAGTTGTCGCCAATGGAGATATGACAAAGTACCGTGGCAACTGGCACATCGGGAGAATGTGCCTCGACTTCAGAAAAGTCTACTAGACTAGAATGCATTAGAATCGTGCTCGTGTCCATACAAATCTTCTAATCCACCTGTGGCTCATACGTAGTGCGTGTCTGAGACCTCGATCCCGCCGACATCTGCCCCAGCGCGGGCAAGGAGCTGGCGCTGCACCTTAAGCGGATCGGTGCTTGCGTTGTCCTCGCTAGACCCGGTCGCTGAGTCCTGGTCGTCGAGGTCGCTCGGTGTTTTCGAGGTCTGGTCGTGCTCGTCGTCGACCCATATCGGCTCGAAGTTGACGTAGTTCTTAAGGTAGCCGAGTTTCCCAGGTAGGCTCATCCGTTTGAAGCGATCGCACTCGGTGGAGTCCATCCCAGCAAGGAAGTCGTGGTAGGACGTCGTCTCGAGCATGAGGCTCTCGATCTGCTCATCGTCGAGCATGGCGGCGCTCGCGAAGCTGCTCGTGATGCTCTCAGTCTCCGAACCGCCGTCGCAGAGGAAGTCGTCGTGGCTCCGGTTTGGGCGAAGGTAAGGACGCGACGTGGAAGATGACTTTGACTGCGTTATCGTCGCCATTATCTCCGCGTTGAACCGGATCTGGTCCGGGTCGGCCTCCGGCGAACCTGTGGAATTCCCCGACGGCGTCAGCGGGGTCGTCGTCATGGAAACGGTTGGGTTGCAGGGAGCGTTCTTTCCCTTGTCCCTCTCAGCAGCTGTGACATCTGTGGAATTGCCAGCTGTCGACCTTCGAGAATTGTCCGTAGGCAGCAGAGCGTTCTTTTCTTTATCCTTGGCCGCTGCAGTCGATCTGTCATTCGACCGCATCAAAGTCTTTAAGCCGTCGGCTGGGGCGGCGTTCAGAGGGTCCTTGAGGACCTGCCGCTCGGCGACCGATTCCTCGGTGATCTCCTGCTCGCTTGGCGGGACGAAGTCGATGAAGATCTCCTCCTCGGATGACTCGGATGAGTTCATGAGGGGGTGGTAGATGACGTTGGTGCCGTTCTGCTTCGAGAGGCGCTTCCTACGGTGCCTTGCCTCTCTCCGCTTCTGGTGAATGTCGTCGCTGATTCTCTCGAGGTTGTGAAGGGTCTCGGCATAGAGGACTTTTGCTCCGGCAACCATCTTCTCCAGCTCGGCGACTTTCTTCTTCTGCTCCTGAAGCGTCACAGAACAAGAGTCACAACTCTCATGATAAGAGAACAACGTGGATTCTTTAGCGCCAAGGATTCGGAAAAATGTCTCATGGCACAGCATGTAAAAATGGATGATGATAAAGTCATTGTTTATGAGTGAGTCTGATATTTGAACAGAAAAACTCCTCTGCAGATGCTTCCGATCAAACTATCTTATCGCAGGATGTTTTGATTGGAAGCCAAATGTTAATGATCTAATAGTTAAAGGACTTTTAACCATCATTTTCTGATAAATGAAGTAGCCTATATTTTGGAAACTCATGAACAGATTTTGACTTAACCTTGACCAGAGCCCTACAATTGTGACTTAGACTATAATTTTAAAAAATCATCGAATTGTTAACTATGCAGTAGAAATCATCAAATCACATTTCAAATCGTATACTAGAGCAAACACAATTCGATTAATCTAATTAATATTAATATAATTAATATAACTTGTGCAAATGTCTGTTCAGAACTAAATATGTATGTGGTCTTAAATTATTTCTAAATGTAGCAACGAGAGAAACTTGGCTTGGTACCTCCATCTGTTGATTGACCCTTGCCTTCATCTCGAAGTATGGCCTGAACGAAAAATCAGTCAAATCATCATTTCATCATAAATCAGCACTCATCTAACTAAACACAACGACTTCTATAAAGAAATCTCCGTAACAAACCATAATTTATGTATGGTCACGGACCATGAATCAATCAACTTAAAGACCAATCAGAAAACCAAATCAAATGCGAAATTAACAAGATCATTGATTCAGAAGGATGAAGAATTGTTGGCTGACTTTGCTAAATCGTTACAGACTTTGAGTCAACTAGAACAACCAAGTACAATGATATTCTCCCATTTCTGACCTTGACTTGGTGATGTTCCTCTTCCATTCCTTCTGTAACTTTTTGACGAGTTGCTCTGCGTCATTGAATTCCTGCGCAGTGCGCTGGTGCTCGACCTCGCTCTCCAGTCGCTCATGCTCGGCATCGTTCACCTGTAACAGACCAAATTAACGAAATGGAAGAAGAAGAAAACGAGGAAGATAAGAAGGAGGTAGAAAGAGATAAGAAGAGGAAGACAAGAAAGAATAAGAAGGAATAAGAAGGAATAAGAAGGAGGACGAAGAGAAGGCAGAGAAGAAAGAGGAAGAGGAAAAATAAGAAGGAAGAAGAAGGACGAGGAAGAGCAGAAGGAGGAAGAGAAGATGGAGGAAGAAAATGCAGGTGAAGGAGGCAAAGGAAGAGAAAGAAAGAGAATAAGAAGGAGGAGAAGAAGGAAGAGGAAGAAAAAGAACAAGATGATAATAATGATAATACTAAAATAACAGCAAAAACCATAACCATGATTCCTATATTCCTCCAACCTTCATAGTCGAGTGATTCAGCATTTCTTGCCAGGCTGGATCGAACGGTTGACCCATCTTGAAATAACCTTGTTCAGCCAGGTTGACCATTTCCTTCGCTGCAGTCAGTTGGCTGCAGGCACGCTCAAAGCGCAGAGCGGCATTCTGTGTACGAACCTGGGCCTGTCGAAATAACACCACAACAGGGCTAATTTTGTTAACAAAGACTGTAATTAGATGTTAAAATCAATAATTGTGGGCCTAATATAGCTCCCCTTGAAGATATCAAATGATTCTACTCATTGGTGTTCCAAGTCTGACTATAACCAAAAAATGCAGATTTAAAAAAAGAGTAAAATGCAGCTGAGGAATTTCTAGGCAGGAGGTAAATCTGCTAGAGGAGACCATTCCAGATGGCTGGGCAAGATGTTGAATCTATAAGAAATAAACAATTTCACTAACGAGAGCAATCTGAGAAGGAATTGATTCAGCCTCAAGAGCAAAATTAGGAATTATTTGCCAAACTAAAATTACGAACGATATTAGGAATAATTGTCAGAACTAAAATCATTTCAATTCTTGTGGTGCATAAGTTGAGATCTTCTTGCTCCTTTAAGGTGTTTCTTTTCCAAGGGGTTCCATTCTGAGAGCACCTCTGAATAGCTATTCTGTAAAAGGCGCTACATAAATCTAAAGATACGATACAATATATATATAACTTAAGTTTAGCGTAATGACATCAGACCTCTTTTGCAGTGAACCTCGCTTCATAATAAGGCCGCGCTTTGTCGATGCAGGAACCAAGTTTCTTCGTAAGTGCATTGAACTGATGGGTGGATTCCGTCAAAAGCTGTCGGAAGGTAGAACGCGCCTCCTTGGTGGTCAGCAAGAAAAATTAACAAAGCAAATTTTAATTGTTATTACGACAATTTTACGTTAAATTTTTCACCAACAAATAGTTGAAGCGAAATGGTTACGGACAAAAGGTTCATGAGCAACAAGTTATTAATCGCCTACTGTATCCGGTAAAATAGAAGCTGGATTGATGAAAATAGTGCTTGATGAAATAGAAGTTGGAATAATTACAAGAATTCTTGCTTAAATATAAGTTGCATTGCTGAAATAGAAATAATGAGAGGCGCGAAACACCCCACAGAATAAAAAAATATGGGCCAAAACAGAAGCACCACAAGTGAAGATCAAATTGTGAGTCGGAGAAGGTATATCGCTCCAAAGGAAAGGGCCAACAGGTGCATAAGTGCAGTATTCGGCAGAAACCATATTTATTTAGGTACCAAGAGGTCATGTCGGTCTATAAATGGGAGACGTCAACCAGAGGCAGTCGAAAGAGGACGAGCACTTATTATTTCTAGGTTATACAAAAACTTTTTAACTTACGTCTAACTCGACTTCAAGGCGATTAATGTCATCTGAAGCTTTGTTAAGCTTCTCAAGTTCAACCTAGGAAGACAGAAACATTTCTAACAATTGTGATTTTGTAAAAGCAGTGCACAATAAGTTAGTACCTCCTATAAACCCAGGTCAACTTATATCCACAAAATATAAAAAATTCCGATAATCATTCGAACAGTGGGTGTTCGTCCGACCTGTCATAGACCCTGCAAAATTTTTGCTTCATAAACAACATTTTAGACAGAGGTTGCTAGGACCAAAAATTTTAGTAAACCCATATTTACTTATTTCATCACTAAACCACAACACTTTGAGAAGCTCGTAACATCTATAGTCTATTCCAGCGTTTCCCAATCTTTTTGGCCTTGGAACCCTCTTTGATCTTAGATATTTTGGCGGAACCTCTGTCGAAAACTAATCGCGTTCTGTTGTATGTACAACCGCTTGAAAATACAGACAATTATAGGCTTTGGCCTAGACTAGATTAATAACAGCACGAAATTTCGATGAAAATGGCATATGAATTCTCCCTCATATAAATTTAAACACAGATGTTAAGCAAAAAGTCTCCAAAGAAACATCCTTATAATGTTTTCAAATTATTTGAGGCTTATTGTTCATACTGAAAGTTTCCACGGCTCCTTTTATTCACCTCACGGAAACTCAGGGTTGAAACTCAGGGTTCCGCAGAACACAGTTTGGGAAACGCTGGTCTATACGATCATCTGGTCACACAACAGACTTTCGCATAATACAAACAATCGAAGAGAAATACTGCGCCTCACACCACTGAATGAATGAACCACTATTGTGGCCACCATTACTTTAAAACCACTTAATCTGATAAATTCCAGGAAACTAACAAGTTCTACGCTACTAACATATATTCGTGGATCCAGAATTTCGTTCTGGATGTCATCAGAATCCTTGGAAATGGATCGAGAGACGACGGCCACCGCCATCTTCTCTCCTCTGTAAACTACATATTATTCACGACTCCTACACTACACAAATTACGTCATAGCGTCGTGTCGCGTCATCTAGCAGATGACTAACCAGTAGCCACATATTTCTTTATAACAATCTCAACAAATAGAACAGAGCATTAATATTTTTGCGAATGATAATTACAAACATCCACACAATAAATAAATGTGCAACATCAAGTTATTAATGTTTGTGTAAGAACGATAACTGTGGTTCAAATGGTGATGCCGGCCCGAACTGACTAAACATGCATTAAATGTGGTATCTGTCTTACAATGTGTACTCTGTGTCTCCTCGAAATAACGGAAGTATCAACTCTCTCGTAATCTGCTGCATCAGCCTTGACTTCTTATATATATGGCGTTGACGCTGGGCTAATAATAACGAAAGCTTTAGTTGCACTTGACGTAATTGTTTGCCTTATAATCATAGTTTCTGGGATTAATTAAGAATAATTAAAACAAGCATGCATGGGCTGGACCAATCTCAGAAATAACGTTGTTATTGCTCAGCGTTGGCTGGTGCTTCGACAATGAACCAGTCTTTTTCCGGGTCAATTTCTGGGCTAGGTCAGGTCAACAGCACGTGCTGCGTAGTATATTCGCTTATTGATAAAAAAATCCGACAAAAACGTGCGCTAAATTGTCTGATGAAGAATAATGATACTATTTAGAATTAGCATAAAAATGTTAAACTTTTTAAGACTAATTTGTTAAAGATTTAGGCGTAACATGTCTGTGAATAGTCTTGTTACGCGCTTTGCAAGATTCATTTTGTTTAACTTCGTTATAAATGACAGTTTAATCGTAATTATAACAATAACAATGATATAATTGACTAGTCAATGTTTTATTTAATGATCTGAGGACAACTAAGAGTTGTCTTTGGGTTAAAGTGTGTGCGGGCCTTTGGTTGTGCCCTAGGTCTTAATTGCATTGTATTGTATTTGAGCGTTTATAAAGCGCCTCTAATAGGGTGAACCGTTCAGAAGCGCTGCCAGTGCGAAAGGCCCCACGAGAGGAAGCGGTTTTGAGAAAGCGAAAGAGGACGAGAGACTCCCAGATAGAATTTTAGAGCGAACAGATGGCGAAAGTGAATTCCACAGAGAGGGACCAATTGAAGCAAAAGATCGAGACTGAGCCCTAGGCCTCTTGTTCTAGTTCGAGGAACCAAAAGGTAAACTCTGTTGAATGTGTGAAGTGGACGGCGGGTGGAATTGAATTGGGGTGAATGGAGAGGGGCGGAGTGGATTGTGTATTAGGCCTATAGAAAAGTAGATTTTTACATCGCTTATGTTAAAGAGTTCTGAGACTGCTCTGTACAGGTAGTCTAGAGGCGTTTGTCGTTTCTTAGGAGTTCATTTCAGGAAGGCAATGAAAAGAAGGTCCAGTCAATCTAAGGTATTTAGCGAGTGCAGCGTTGCCTTCCTCCACGAAGAGTGACAGTCGATGGATGAATCCACGGTTTAACGACCGCTTTTGACAACAATGGCCGTTGCAGTCGACAGAAATTTGCTGGGCATACTACAACACCTATAGCTTTGATCTGATCAAGTTGATAATTATGAGAATAGGCATTTTAAAATAAAGGTGTGCAACTCAATTTTTAATTTAAAACATATTTTTATGCTTAAAAAATATAATATGCCTCAAAGGTGAACATTTTAATACTTTGGCCTACGTTTCTAGTTTTTTAAATTCTAGGTTGAAAATTGATTGGAATTGTATTTGTGACGTTCACACGGCATGCTTCGCTCAATGGATTGGTCGTTACTCGTTAGTAAGATACAGTACAGCTAGGCTATAGACTGTGTATATTTCTTCACGTAGAGGCCTTTTTCTCCGTCGTAATTTTGAGTCCGGTGTGGGACTGTACGTAACAGACTTCAAAAATTAAACACTTTCTTGAAAAACCTAAGTTGTTTCAGCTGTGGTAGTTGGGAGTAAGTATTTTTTGAAATTGCAAAGGTAGGATCGTAGGAGCCTATAGTATTTCTGGATGCAGTGTTGATAGAGGAATTAGCCCCAATGAGGGTTAGGCCTACATGCTGTGGCAGCGATATGCGTCGATCATTTCCAGGATATGTGTTCGTGGCGATTTTACTTTAACCCTACTAAGCTAGCAGTCTAAGCCGATTCATGCGAAGACACGTGAAGCTAGCATTTGCTTTCAATGTCATAATCACCGGAAACTTTGCAGGAAGCCTAATCATGTATCAATGTTTTTATATAGCGCCTTTATGCGCCTCTCAACAACGCCGTAGATGGTCTTTCCGGAAGTAGAACGACAAACAGGAGACTCGACCTGGGAAAGTATGTGGCAAAGCTATTAAGCAGGCAATTCACCCGAATGACCCCACATGAATGTGCTATCAAGTTAATCAATCGAACGGAATGACTCGGTCGTCTCCTAGTCTCTCGGGCACATTAGTCACTATAGGCGGAGACTTGTTCCTGGATTTGGGAACAGTTATAAAATAGAGTCTGGGGCAGGTCACTTCCAAAGCATGATTGCAACAAAAAGAAGATAAAAGTGAGAAACACTCTGAAAATTTGCAATATTTATTATATTTAGGAAATGTTGGGGATCATAAGCTGTCGGGCTTAGGCCAATGCGCATTAAGCCCATCACAGAACAACACGTGGCAAGAGTCAGCAATACTAGCCACCGTATTATCATTACAAATTGCAGATCCAAAACTATAAAGCAGTGATTGCCCACATGTAAAAGGTGCTTTGGTTTTATTATTAATTAATTGTTTCATTTAGTTGTTAACTAATTTTTGAAAAGTAATGATAATTTATTATAGGCCCTAATTTTTGTAATTTGCTCTACAGAAGGATTGTAACTTGTAAATTTATTTAGTAACTTACCAATATTAACACTCCCTGGCGTAAGCGTAAACGAATGTTGTTCCGATAGCCTTAAATCTCTTAATAAGCTTACAATAAGATCACAAGCGTCGATTGTTCCGCAGTTCGAGATATGACTTTTTAATGGAGAACACAATCACTAGGCATTCAGGCCTAGCAATTGAACATCTAGACACCTTGTTTATAGAAGTAATACTATTAGTTACGGCGCTGCAAGGAAGCAAAATACGCAATTGCGTACCAAACGAAAGATAACAGATCAATTTCTAACGAAATAATGGTACCTTTTTAAAAATATGTATTAAATGAACATTATGTGCGGAGCATGCGTAGTGCCGCTATTGCGCACCAATTTTTAAAGGCCAGCAGCCGCACTAAACACTATCATAAAATAAGTGGCAGCAAAATAATTTAGCAAATGAATGACCACAACACTTAGAATGATAGTCGTGTAGGCCTACCAAATAATAACTAATATATTTACAACCACACTGTCAGAACTCTAGCAATCCCAAAAAATTAATGAAGCGGATGACATAAATGAGCAGCTGCAAGATGCCATTAAAGTGGAAATATCAATGATAAATAAAAAGCTCCGCTTACACACCTTTAAAAGTTGACCTATTGACGTTACATATATTGTTAAACCACCACTGTGTATAGTTGTTGCTGTGCAATTAAGATGGAAAAAACCTTCATGGGAAAAAAACTGAAACAAGAAAGGAACCGATACGGTGAAAAAAGAGCCTTCATGAACAAAAAAAGAAGCTATATGGCCACATGAATAAACTTTACATATGTATGTGTGTACATTGTATATATATATATATTTATACAATATGTATGTTTATATATGTAGGAATAAAATCTAATAATCATTTATATGTTATGAAATATCTGCAACAACCATACGCCGAATATTGCTGTCTCAGCAACCAGTCATGCAGAAATGGAATCAATAACAACACAAAAGGAAGAAAGAAAACAGAAAGACTAAAGAAAGAAAGACAACATAAAGATAAAGGATTAAAACTATTTACGAAATTGAACTGAAATGTCAGAAATTCTGAAGACGTCAACAGCCTGTGTTGCTAAAAGATGTCGTTAAACTGTTGAAATAATAAATTAAACGGCGGATAATGTAAAAAAATTAACAGTGTTCAATGCGGTTAAATGCCGTTAAACGTAAAGAGACGAACAAACGGCGTTGTCTGTTTAGACAACGCCGTTTTTAATGTTGTCAAGTAATGTTTTATGTAGTTTACAAATCATAGATTTATGTCATCTTGCAAGCTTACTTTCTTGCAATGTCGTCTGAATTTGTATTTATCCGTCCCTCCCGTCCGTCTGTCCGTCCGTCCGTTATACCATCATATTACCATGGTAACTCTGGAAGTTCACCACTTATTAGCTTCAACGATACAGTTTTTGACGCAACGTACCTCACTTAGCGCGCTGCGGATCTGTTGCTATCCGTTAATAATTTAGAAAGTGCACGTGGAAGAGAGAATGTTCGACGGTTCAGACTCATCAGAGCGCCTTGTTTGACCTTTTGCCGAAACACGGAAACCGGTTTCGGATTCTGAAACGCCAAAGAAGGTTTCGCTTCTTGGCGACATCTTCTTCGTCGAACAACACAACGATGCTTTGGTCCTCGGTCTGTCCTCTGGTCCTTCTCTGTACCTCGAATAAGACGCCATTTTGGTCCAGGCTCAAGTGGGCGCATCTTCTTTCGTATGCGACGCCATTTTGATCCGCAGCAATCACGTCATCTCTTCCACCAAAGTCTTTAACCCAATTGCCCCGTCTGATTCCAGATAAGACGCCATCTTGGCTCACTCTCGACGTGTGGTCTGCTCTTTCAAAGTCTTCACCCAGTAACGGATTGCCCTGTTGTCTCTCAAACAAAACGCCATTTTGGTCCAGATCCAGTTTGACAAATCTCTTCCCGATTAAGACGACCGATGAATTCATTGGTCTGATTCACCTATCAACAACAAACTACTTCAAAAATTGCACTTTGATACGCATAGCTTTTCTGTGGTAAGAGCCAACTAAGCATAGAGACGCTCTACTGAAAGGTGCAATTGCAATTGCATTGATTATATTTGCAATTGAAATTGCAGTAACTATTACGACTACAACAATCACAATTTAAATGGAAATTGCAATAACTATTACAAATAAAATGATCACAATTTCAATTAAGATTGCAGTAACTATTACGACTACAGTAATCGCATTTCAATTGAAATTCCAGTAAGGATTACGATAACAAAAATCGCAATTGAAATTTCAGTTACATTAACATCAAAACTACAATCAGCACAGTTGCAATGGCAACAAAATTCCTATACGAATACGAATAAGAAAACGATCCTACAACATGAGAGTTATTATTCTTTAACGAGTACAGAGATGAATAACGCGATTGCTAGTAATTAATTATTCAAATAAAAATAATCAATAACTCTAGGATAAATAATCGATTGATTATGTAGATTACCGATATCGATGACACAGATTTATAAGAGATCGATATCTCCAGAGCAAGTTATGATTGTTTATTTACCTTTTCCGGACGCTGTAGTCCGGAAACCCGTATGGAACATATTCCAAGGCGTTTCATGTAAAGCTACAGAGAACTCAATCGTAACCGTAATGAGAAATACGTATAGCGCCGTATCCGTACCTTCTCTGGCCTCTGAATATTGCCGCATCGATCCGACGTAGCCCATAATTCATAGCGACGTGGGTACTTCCGTTTTCCGTTTCCACCGATGGTCATTGGCAGATTGGTCAAGCTGACCACTGATTGGTCGGTGCGAACAGTCTGTAGTCGATGTAATTAGCGGAATTATTGGAAATCCCCGCACATCGGCAAAAGCCCACAGCAATGAACTTTGACCTTAACGAACATCCCTAATGTAGTGTTGCCCTTGACTGGTATTAATTTATGGCGTTACAGAAGCCATATAATTCGTTCGTTCCTTCAGTTGTTCATTCATTCATTCATCCCTGTCTCTGTATTTTTTTCCTTCTCTTGCAGTCTTGCTCATTCATTAGTTCGTTCAATCTTTTTTCGTTCATTCATTCATTCAGATTTTACGCAGCCATTACCTTCATTTTTCACTGACGCATATAATAGTTGAATGCAGAATAACATAAACTATAATATGAATAAGAATATAAATAATCTCCACGATAATAATATCAATTGTTATAACAATAAGAATATCAAAAACAAAAACAAAGAATTATTGTCATATTAATAGTAAGTATGATAAAAGTTAACGACATTCATTTATTATTTATTCCTGCACAATTTAATTGGTGAGCTGTATTCTTAGAGAAATAATGGTTGGATCGTATTGCGTCTGACTTATTGAAATTGACAATGTTCAAATAGTTATTTCAGTCTAAGGACACCGTGTGATAACATGGATCATTGGCGTCGCTCCTCATTTATCCAGGCTTGGGACTGGCATTGCTAGAGAGCGAACAGTGGTGGAGTTTTCGACAATGTTCAACTGGATAGATGAGTGGTAAGTAGGCTTACAAAGCCGACCCACAATCCAACCGCCCCTAGGCATTCGTCCGTCTGTCCATTCTGACAGTACAGGCCAATATAACCAGGTCTTACCGCAGGATTTGAGGCCTAATTCCCATCTACCCATACGCCACCGCATGGAACCCATACTCCTGCCTCCGCATGGCGAGCATCACCTAGCCCGACCGCATCACTAGCACCGCCAACAGCGGCATCAGCAGCCGTGGCCTGCGCCCATACAAGTTCTTACGAGAGCGGGCATCGCTCGGCTAGAGCGTAGATCAATCTCAGACAGCCTTTGTGTGCAGGCGGCCCACTGCTCTAATGATACGGCCTCACCCTAGTGAGGTCAGGCCAGGGTTTGGGCCAGGGCCAAGGTCAGAGGGGTGTCAAGGCAAGAGTTGTCGTTTTCCACACGGTTGTCGAGTTTCGTTTGGAAAGGATGAAAATTCTTACTCTGCCAGGTGCGAGTTCCGCGTTCGAGGCGCTGAGTTGATCAATGGTTAGTTAGTCGGAGCCATGATGCAACGCCTGTTGTGTTGGAGCAGCCACCGCCGCCGACTTAGTTTGTCTCAAATCTTCGCCGTCAACCCGTCACCCCTGCGTCTTTGCTGGGTGGTCGGGCGTCTTGGACTCGTCCGAGAGAGAGAGAGAGAGACAGACAGACAGAGAGACAGACAGACAGACAGAGAGACAGAGAGAGAGAGAGAGGGAGAGAGAGAGGATGCTAAGAAAAGATTAGCCGACACCAAAGAGAGTGTCTGATTGTCTCTCTGTTTCTGAGTCACATTGCCTCTATGTGTTTCTCTGTCTCTGTCTCTGTCTGTTTCTGTCTCTCTCCGCCCCATTCTCATCTTGCATCTCTCTGTCCCTCTCTATCTAGTTTTCCCTGTTTGTCGGTCTCTGTCTCTTTCAACCCTTGTCACTCTATCTAGCTCTCTCTTCCTTATTCTAGCTGTCATCTGTCGCATCTCTCGTCTGTCTATCTATCTATCTATGTCTGCCAATTGATCTATCTTCCCATTTGTCTGTCTGTCTGTCTGTCTGCTACGGTCCGTCTTACTCGCTCATTCGCTCCCTCCCTCCCTCCCTCCCCCGATTGTCTGGGTCTCCTACTTTATTCGGCGCAGAGGGACACCGTTGATTCTCGTTCCTAATAGTTTAGGGACACAGCCGCGATGATGGGGCCAAGCATTCATTAATTTCACTCTCGCTCTCAAATAAACCAACAAGCACCAGGAAAGAGACAACCAAGCACACACAAACACACAAGCACACATACCGACGGATAGATACATCAAGGCAATTTCAGCGACAGAATAATACAGTTATATATTCGCGTCTGCGGCGGCGTATCGCATTACAGCGCTATATGAGAAAATGAGAATAGCCCGGCCGCCAAGTCTGTTGCGTTATGAGTATCAGCGAGTGGGCACGCAGGCATACAAGCGGACTAACGGAGGCACACGCGAGCGGCGACGTACTCGCCTGTTGGCGCACGCACACGCACCTTGTTTTGGCGGCGTTCGGCCTATTGTGCTGGGCGCTGCATGGCGAAGGAGGAAGAGGAGGAGGAGGAGGAGGAGGAGGAGGAGGAGGAGCGTGTATGTCTAATAAGAGGCCGCGTGTATGTATGATCGTCGCGTTGTTCTTTAAGCATATGTGACGTCAGGCGGGCAGCCATTGTTCTCTGTTGGCCCGGCTGCTGTTCTTGTGTTGCGTGAGTCTGGCATTCGTTTTCTTGGATAGACCGGCTGTAGACGTCTTCTGCGTTATTATAGATGTGGTTATCGATCCGGCTTCGATATAGACTGGAAATATCGATAGGGCAATTTGCGAGTCAAAGGCCCGTGGAGGAGAAGGAGGAGGAGGAGGAGGAAGGAAGGAAGGAGGCTGGAGAGAGTGTTTTGTTGTGAGGTCGCTGTTGATGCGTGGACTGGTCTGAGGTAGGTGGAACCGTGTTAAGAATAAGATACTCTCGGAGTTTAGCATCTTCTCGTTTGTGCGGCCTGTGTGTTATTGACGTGTTAAAGGAATGGGTCTGTACATCTTTGTATCAGCAAACAATACAATACTATTTATACGATGCTACATCATACAATACAATTCTATACAATAATATACTATGCACAACAATACTAAACAACTCGCACGACGCAAGCAATCATTGTGCGAGTTGTTTGACATGCAAATCAGAACAATACAATTTACATACAATACAGACATTGCTGTGACATGCGATACAATACAGAAGAACACACAGTACATTAACATACCATACAATGCACTAACATGTCATTCAATGCAGGCAGTACATTAACATAAGCTGCAATAAGACCTACATTAACATACAATAAAGTACGCTAACGCACCACAATGTGATTCAAGCAACATCTTAACAGATAACACAATAAATTCAGATTTCATACAATACAGAGCAATACGTTAATAAACACACAATGCCATCAAAACAATGACATTCGATACTCCATTGTTTTTTCTCTCCATTGAATTGTGATGGACTGTATTGTTCTTTTACCTCATTTGGTCGTAGCAGATGCTGCGACAGAATGAGTACATCTTCGGTTGATGCTGCAGACCAAATCATCTTCCAAACTATCCTCTGCCCTACCATCACGTGCATTTTATATTAATTGTCAGATAGCGCGAGCGTTGATCTATATGCTAACTGGTTCCTAAGGCGGTTTCAATGGAGATCGTATTGTATCAGCATATTCTGAAGGAAGAGGAGGCGGAGGAGAAAGAAGAAGAGGGAGAGGATGAAGAAGGAGAATGAGAGAAGAGGGAGAGGATGAAGAAGGAGAATGAGAGAAGAGGGAGAGGATGAAGAAGGAGAATGAGAGAAGAGCAATGAAGATGGAGGAAGAGGAGGAGTGGATGATGATGATGACGATGATGAATTAGAGCGAACCCTAATCAAGAAGCCAGAAACTTAGCCATGGGTCTAGATTTTTGGCGACTTCTTTTGCTTAGCCTTGGCGTAGGACCAGTCCTCTCCTTCGCAAGCTCATCTTCCGCTGATAGTGTGCGGTCGGTGTATTCGTTGCAGTGGAGTTGGGTAGGTGGCGCTTCAGGTGGTGCAGAAGTCTCGATGCATTTCGAAGGCAGTTGTTTGCATCTTGAAATGTGGTTTCAATGCGACGGTTAATGTTATTCGACCGTTCGTGTGACTCTTTGTAAGTTTTCAATGCGCTTCACATGATTGTTATGTGAAACATGACGCATGTCTTTGGTCGATGTGATAGATTTTGTTTACAGTAATCATCGATCTTTAACATCACGTTAATTGCATTATTCGATCATGTGATGGGTAATGTTACCGAATATTCGATGATATTTTGATCATGTAACAGGTTATGTTACCGATTCAACTATCATGTGATGATAGATCATGCGACGTGCAATGCTACAGTTCACATGTGCTGTGCGTGAGGTATTATTAGTAATTTCAGTTTAATGACATCGTGTGATAACAAAGATCATTAGCGTCGCCCTTCTTCTACGCACAGGCTTTGGACTGGCACTGTCATAGTGCTAGTTCATGTGACTGATTGTTCAGTGGATCACGTTCTGTTGATTATTAGGGTCGGTGTCTGATTAAGCGATGGTTGAATCGTGATCGATTATGCAAGCTGTATTTCTGATTGGAGGGTTGAGCAAGCAAACGGTATGAGGCATGCGAACCGCATATTGTCTCGCGCGTCAATACTCCGCACTTTGACCTTTCTTTGTTTAGATAACTCTTCAGTTTCCTCGCCATTGAGGGAACATATATCGGTCCGGGTGCTGCAAAATATCAACAAGAAATTAACGAACAATAAAGTCAAACGTCTTTTGTTTCAGTAAAGCTTCCATTGTGTTGGCTGAATACAAAAAAGATATTGTACTGTAAGCTAATAATTATGCTGCTACTGTCAGGCAGAAGATAGCGCAAAGAGCAACAGTGCTTAAGGTTAGCCTAAGAGTCAGCCATTGTCATGGAGCGTCTGCGACTTCAATTTCTCAATCTCGGCTTATGTGGACCGGTGGTCCTCACCGTCTCATCTTCTCATCATCAGTGTATGGTCGGTGTACTCATGGGTAGTGTACTCATGTGTGGTGTACTCATGGGAGGTATAATCATGGGTGATGTACTCATGGGTGGTGTACTCATGTGTGGTGTACTCGTGGGTGGTGTACTCATGTGTGGTGTATTCATGGGTGGTGTACTCATGGGAGGTATAATCATGGGTGATGTACTCATGGGTGGAGCAAAAATATCTAATAAAATTTCCGTTTTGTCTGATGGGAATAGAACCTCTTAAGTCCTTCTTTGCATGGGTATTACATTAGGGCTGACGAGACATATAAAGTCGATATTTTTTAATGTAACGGTCATGTCAGTATATAATGCAAGTATAACTTTAATGTAGTGCAAGAGTAGCACAGATGTAATGTTCGTGTAACTTATATGTAATGTAAATGTAATGAAAATGTATTGTAAATATAATGTGACAATAATGTAGCTTTAGTGGGAATGCAATGAAAATATAATGTAAATGCAGCGAAAATGTAACGCAAGTGTAATGCAATGTAGATGTAAGTGTAATTTGAATGTAATGTGAGTGTAATGTAAATGTGATGCACATGCAATGCTAATGTAATACAAGTGTAATACAGATATTTTGTAATTTCCTGAACGGCTACCTAAAACCTAGGCGCAAGGAGAGACCTAATTCTATAGCATTGAGTTGCCATGGTAACGGCGTGTTGCTATTCTCAGCAGCCGATCGGTCACATGTCCTCGAAACGGAAGAAACCGCCGACAAAAGTAGAAACCGGAAGCGTCATGACGTCATCGTCGGTCGCCGACGACCGACTTCCGGTCTGCTTCGATGACGCAGACGACAGTCGCTCCGAAACGTCACTGCGCATCGTCACTTCCGCTTCAGAGAACGAGGATTCTGACAACGATGCGAGTGGATTTGGCCCGGAACCGGAAGTAAGGAACACACCCGTACAGGAAGTGATCGACGATCCGTCGTGTTCTGACGAGGGCGTCCTTGATGGCTGCGTTGACCTTTCCGTTCCAGGCAAAAGGAGTGGTGCTGTCCTTGACGCTTGCAAGGACCTCCTAGAGCCAGATGGATCGATGGCCGTGGACTTCTCTTCGAGGTGTTCTCCGCTGACGGAGACTCGGATGTTGGAGAAGTTTGAGGCCGCGCTGAACGCTGAGAGGACGGTCGAAGAGAAGTACAGGAGGCTGAATGAGATGATGGCTGAACTGGACTCAATCAAAGAGAAGCTCATCACCCTTCAGAAGACAATGGTACAGCTGTGTTCATTGTTCGCTTTTTGTCTGTGTGTCTGTCTATTTGTACTTAAATTCACATTACAGCTGCTACATATACATCGCATTTACATCACATTTACATCACATTTACATCACATTTATATCACATTTACATCACATTTACATCACATTTACATCACATTTACATCACATTTACATCACATTTACTTCAGATTTACATCTCAGTTACATAACAGTTACAGATCTCATATACATCACACTACATTGACTTTCTGTCTTTGCATTTGCCTCTTTCCATTTTAATATCACTCTCCATCTCCATCTTGCACTTCCTCTCCCTTTCCTTCTCCCTCTTTCTCTCTTTCTTTGTGTCTCTCTGTGTCTCTCTCTGTCTCTGTCTGTCGGTCTGTCTGTCTCTCTCTCCATTTCTTGTTCATATACCTCCTGCTATCTTCTTCTCCTTCTCCATTTTCGTGCATATGTCTGTTTGTCTGTGTCCGTGTCTCTGTTTCTCTCTCTCTCTTATTTACTTTTTCATTCAATTCCGTCGTGCCGATCAGTTGGGTCGACCAGTGATCCAGTCGATCATTAATCGGTTGCTCTGTTTGTTTATTCAGGGAAATGAAACGGATCAGGATAAAGTAAATCCAGTTAAATCAGGTAAACTAACTGATTTGTCAACGCACTAATTAGTTAATGTAAAAAAAAGTGATTACTGTTATACAATGTGATTTTGGGCAGGCAATGTAAACACGCTGTTTCCCACTTTTTTGGAGATACAATAGAATGAAGAATTGAATGAAGAATAGATGAAGAATAGGATGAAGAATAGGATGAAGAATTGAATGAAGAATAGGATGAAGATTAGGATGAAGAATAGGATGAAGAATTGAATGAAGAATAGGATGAAGAATTGAATGAAGAATTGAATGAAGAATAGGATAAGAATTGCATGAAGAATAGGATGATGAATTGAATGAAGAATAAGATGAAGAATTGAATGAAGAATAGGATAAGAATTGAATGAAGAGTAGGATGAAAAATAGGATGAAGAATAGGATGAAGAATAGGATGAAGAATTGAATGAAGAATAGGATGAAGAATTGAATGAAGAATAGGATAAGAATTGCATGAAGAATAGGATGATGAATTGAATGAAGAATAAGATGAAGAATTGAATGAAGAATAGGATAAGAATTGAATGAAGAGTAGGATGAAAAATAGGATGAAGAATAGGATGAAGAATAGGATGAAGAATTGAATGAAGAATAGGATGAAGAATTGAATGAAGAATAGGATAAGAATTGCATGAAGAATAGGATGATGAATTGAATGAAGAATAGGATGAAGAATTGAATGAAGAATAGGATAAGAATTGAATGAAGAGTAGGATGAAAAATAGGATGAAGAATAGGATGAAGAATTGAATGAAGAATTGAATGAAGAATAGGATGAAGAATAGGATGAAGAATTGAATGAAGAATTGAATGAAAAATTGAATGAGGAATAGGATGAACGATGGGATGAACGATAAGATGGTGACAACAATGATGACTGACTCTTTTCATAATAGTAATTTCACGATTTCATTGACGACAAAGTCCCGCTTATTCAAATCAAATGGTATTCGGCTTCAAAAATCCACCTCAGACCAGGAATTTGGTTTGATGTTTCCACTCCACAGATTTCCGTGTTCAATGTCGGTATGATGAGTACATGAAGCGTACACTGTCGGTGCGAATGTATCACGGCGAGGGAGAGGTCTGGCCACCCGCTCTCATATGCTGAGGCTAAAAAAATGAGGTTACCAACACTTGATGCCCAGAATTAATTGCCTCAGGGAAAGATCAAGGAAACACTTATTCTCTCTTCTGAGTTATTTTCTTAAACACTTAAGCAAATCAATGATTAATCAATGGGAGATATATCTCTTGGATCAATGAAATAATCTGAATTCATATAGCGCCCTATAAGAATCCTGCTCATTTACATAGCCGCCTTTTGAATTTCGATTCATAGGCTCTCATGACCCAGGCCAATATAGTGCAGAAAGCCCACAAAGATCGCTCTTGCTCTCTGAGCGACGTCATGATGCATATGAATTTCAAAATACTGCAATCAAGTGTAAAAAAATACGTTTTCTTTTGTATCCGCAGAGACTTTCTCATCGTTCCGCCCGCTGCCACATCCGGTGTCCAACGTCACTTCCGTTCCAGCTCTCGCCTTAACTTCCGTTGGGTCGTCGCTCGCACCAGATGCGCCGCTCAACCTGAGCAATAAATGTCAGCGTCCGCGCGACGCCGACGTTACGCTGACGTCATCGTGCCCTTCCGTTGGGGCGGGGCCCCGTGCCGCCTGCGGTGACCTTCGACCCCCTCCAGCCCACTGTCACTCGTCGAGGATTGCTCCTGTGGAGTCTCGGATCCCCGCTGAGGTTCCGTGTTCCGTTGTTCCGTCTCAGATGAGGACATCCGGTGGCCTGAGTGCCGTTGTCCCCTCTGGCCTTGGCCTCGTCTCGAAGGCTGCTGGTCTCTTGCCGACGTCGTCTGCCGCTGGTCTTGGCATGGCCTTGCCCGATAAGGTCTGAGGCTGGTTCGGATTTCGAGTCTTGAGGATGAATGTTCTGGCCTTCTCTGTTTGTCTGCCTGTCTCTTCTTGTCTTTGTCTCTTTCTCGCTCGCTCTTTTTCTGTGTGCGTCTCTCTCTTGCTTCTCCGCCTTTCTGTATCTGTCTGTCTGTCTGTCTCTCTCTGTCTCTGTCTCACTCTATCTCCAGGATTCTACGAATGTATCTTTTTGTTTTGCTCTCTCTTTGTTTATCTTCTTCTGTGTGTCTCTCTCTCACTCTCCCTCTCTCAGCATCATCGTTCACATCGTCGTCGTCGTCGTCGTCATCAGACTAAATTTTCTTCCTTCTTCGTCAAATTCTGCTTCATCTTCGTCTTCATCTACTTCATTATTATCTTCGTTTCTTCATTATCTATTCATTAGCTGTTCATTAATTTATCTTCTTCATTTATTTCTTCGCCATCTTTATCCCTTTCTTCATCATGTTCTTTATCAGCTTCTTCATGGTCTTTGTCATCAACTTCTTCATAATCTTCTTCATCTACATGTTCATCTTTCTCATCAACTTCCTCATGATCCTCTTCATCAACTTCTTCATAATCTTCTTCATCAACTTCTTTATAATTTTATTCATCAACTTCTTCATAATTTTATTCATCAACTTCTTCATAATCTTCTTCATTAACTTCTTCATAATCTTCTTCATCAACTTCTTCATAATTTTCTTTGCCTCAATAATCATCATTAGCAACTTAGCCTTCTTCGTATACATTTATGTTTTCAATTGTTTGAGACCAGTTGTTTCATCTGCAGCTCCTATTGTCTCCACATATCTTCCAATCGCCAGACTTACTCTACACCCTTGCTGCCAACATTGGCACCAATGGCACCACATCCGGATGCCTGACCGTTCCATCCTCCTCTTCATCTGCAGCAGCGGCAGCAGCTGGTCTGCTGTCCAGCCTCTCCGTGTCACAGATCGCCACCATTGTTCCGGTGGTGATGACGTCGCTGCTGCAGTCGACACCAAAGGTCACCGCCGAGGTTACATCATCCGGTCAACACCTCGACCTTCAAAGTAGGTGGCCACCTAGTGCCGAGTGATTAAATTGTTGAACGCAGTCTTTATGCGCTTGTAGGTTCTGTTCCTTTTAGGGAGTTGACCGTAGGCTGTCGATCGATAATGAGACGGCGAGTAAGAGGACTGGCCACACGCCCTCGTATGCAGATTGCAGAGGCTAAGAAAGTGAAGTCGCTAACAGTTAATTCCCATGATTCATCAGGGCTACTATGTTAAGGGATTGCCTAAGGAACTTTTCTTTTGCCTCTGTTAACTGCATAAGCATGGTTTAGGTATACACGAATAGTCCTGCAGATGCGCACTAATGCTTCCGTGATTCGTAGTTGAGTGTAGTAATACAAGCAGCAGTAGTAGCGGTGGAAGTGGTGAAAGTGTACACGAAGCAGTGTTAGTGGTTTATAGTAATAGCATTAGTAGTGGCATTGGTAAATCTCAGTGACTTAAAATGAACATTCTTGCTAGACTTCATTTATTTCCACATGGTAATTTATTTTTTCATGAGTGGTCTCTGCATCAGTGTAATTCTGTTACGCTAAGCGTAATAATTAATACAATGGTTGTGTTTCTGTAGAGAAGGGAGAAGGAACGAAGCGAGGTCGTCGCCAGAGTATCACAGAGGACGAGCCTCATATTAAACGCCCCATGAACGCATTCATGGTCTGGGCTCGCGAGGAACGACGTCTCATATTGAAGGCATGCCCGGACATGCACAATTCCAGTATAAGCAAGATACTCGGTAAGAGGTCACACGACAAGATGGGGTATCTGGAATTTTGTTTACAAGATAGAGATATAGTTATCTCTTATTTGGAAACGATATTAATAATTCGACTATATCGAGCACAAATGTAATAAGTCCATGCACATAAGCGTTGGCCGTACTACGTATATCCTCTATACAGACTTTTCTTATTAAAGTCGAGATAAAGATATAGTCATTTGAAAATATATTTGCTTCTTTAATTTTATTTGCAAAAAATCTATGGGATAAAGAACTATACATAGTTATTGGGAATGGTATCATGATGTTGTGTAATATATTTTTCCATGAGCATGCAAGTCGATCATTTGATTCATCTATCAGCTATTGAGAAAGGGATGCGCGATTGCTACTCTAGTGGCCACGATGCTGAACTATTGAGCAGAATTAAGTGCTGGTTTCAAATCCCAATCACGATGAACTTATGTTCGAAATTTTTACCTCATGCGCTTTATAAAGTGCAGGGAACGCACACTGTTGGAATGAGGGTGGGCTGTGGAATGGGGGAGGTGGAGGAGATCAGACGATCAAGGGAGAGGACTAGTCTTTCGTCCTCATAATTATGCCAAAGCTACATGTATGTGCTATCAAGCATGTTGCTGATAAATCATGGTCATGGTGACCTTCCTCTGTCTCATCCTCTTTCTCTTCTTCCCAAATCTCTCTTCCTTTTCCTTTCTCCTCCTCCTCATTGTCGCCTTCCTCCTCTTCTTCTTCTCCATCATCATCGTCGACATCTTCATCTTCTAGAGCCACTTCTTCTTCAGGAGCCAAATGGAAGACAATGTCGAGCGAAGAGAAGCAGCCTTTCTACGAGGAACAGTCTCGACTGAGTCGCCTCCACATGGAGAACCATCCCAATTACAGATATAGGTACACACACAGGTACATTATAGGTACACACAGGTATCTTATAGGTTCATAGAGAATATACATAGATGCATGCATCTATATCTGCTTCATGTAACCGTGCATTTATATAGCGCCACTTCAGATTTCTACTAATAGGCGCTGTCGACGCTGGCCATAATGATGTTTAAAGTCACAGTGAACAAGCATTGTACTCCTAAGGTCAGATTCAGTAGTCTCATCATTGCAGGGGCAAACGTCATATTTTCTAAATCTATTGGTTGCTTCGACTCTCGGCTGTCCACTTTGTTCTCGACATTGCTTAGCTTACAAGCACTGAAGTCGATGTCTGGCACATAGATCGAGAATATAAGGAGCCAAAATGGCAATACCAGACCCTGAGAGATTCACTCATTCGTTCATTCATTCTCTCACTCAACTCACCCACCCACTCGCTCACTCACCCACTCGCTCACTTACCCACTCACTCACTCGCTCACTCACTCAGAATCCAGCTTCATAAAATGTACGTTTATTCCACTCACAGCAACGTTACAATCGCATTCTCTTTATTTCCATGCCACGCCATCGCCTTACTTAACCCGATCTGACCTGACTTGACCAGACCAGATATGACCAAACCCGACCTGACCATACCTAATGTGATTTTTGTAGACCTCGAACGAAGCGTGCCCAGTCCGCCCGCCCCGGAGAGCCCCCTCTGACGTCGCTGGTACCCGGACAAAATGACGACCTAACGACGATTCTAGGGGCCAGAGGACCGACCAACATGTCTGGGTCGGCAACGACGACGATCTCAGGTAAGAAGAAGAACATTAGTCGTCGTTACCATAACAACCCGATCGAATGACCATCTTTATCATCATCATCGCCATCAACATTCCTGCCAATACTATCATCTTCACCACCACCACCATCATCGTCGTCGTCGCCATCATCGCCATCGGCTTCAGCTTTCATCATCCACATCGTCGTCATAAATTTTCGTTATCATTGTCGTCGTCATTGTTGTTATGATCACCAATTTTCATCATGATCATCATCATCATCATCATCATACATCATACATCATCATCCATTGATCATCAACGTCACTACCAGAACCGTCATGTCATAATCACTGATTGTAGACATTGTTACACTTTGAAACTCCATAGGCATTGGATTCCTGTCTGGCCGTATTGCGACGACTTCCGGGTGTGAACCGGAAGTCCATTCGTCTGTTATTTCCGTTTCCGGATTCGTTCCCTTTCCAGCGACTGCACTGCTCCATGGAAGAACATCCCAGACCGTCACCTGCAGCAGCAGCAGCGCCGATTCAAGCACCATCTCCATGGAAACGAATGCATCACGTGACTCTAAGTCCCTCTCAACCGAAGAGAACCAACGAACCCAGGAAATTTAGGACAACCTAACATGTTTGGACCCAAAATGGCACGTCCCAAAAAGGAGGGAACCGGAATTTCGGAATGCCAAAATGGCAGGCTCCGAAATGGCTGGACCCTAAAATGGCGAGTTCAATAATGATAGGATCCAAAATAGCTGATCGCCAAAATGGCAGGTTCCAAAATGGCGGGTCCCAAATGACCGGATCCAAAATGGCGGAATGCCAAAATGACTGGAGTCTAAATAGTTTGACCTATACCCACAAAAGATCCAAATGTCAAGTGCGAAAGAAAATTACTGTCACAACGAAAGACTTTTATTAAACCGAGAATATATTCAGCGTGGTAATTGCATTATAATTTATTCGTAAATATATTTACATATGTTAACACATATATATATTTTATACATGTATGATTTGTATATTTGTATCCTGGGTTGAAGATGCATTTTGAGTTATTTCGAAAAAATTCAAACCATATATACATATATACATAAATGTTTGTAGAAAAACAAACATAGTTTTGTATATTGAAGGGTTTTAGTAATTGGCATACAGAGTGGGTGGAAAAAGGCGACTAATTGCGGTTTTATTTGTATAGTTTAAATATTATTTTAGGAAAGAAAATTAATATGTATTGAAGCTTTATTAGTAAAGGTTAAAAATGGAGTGACTACTGCCAGCGTAGAAATCAAATGAAATTCTGAAAAAGGTAGCATACAGCTTGAAACGTGCTAGCAAAGTTCATCGTTTTCTAAACTTGATAAGTAATTTAATTGTCATTGATTTTTGAATGCAATGTATTGTGAAGTTCATTTGTGAGTCACTTTTTCTACTCACAATGTAGATAATAGATGCATTAGAATTGTGTTTTCATGTGTTCCTAACAATCTGTGTCTAGGCCTGAACTACGTGTGTACTTGTACAAGGTACCATAGGCCTATTGATCGTTTTTGTACAACGGGGTGCGCTTTCTATTGATTCTAATGGCAAAATGTTGCTACCAAGGTGCTTCAAGAATTTTCTAGCCATGTAGATGAGCTCCGTAAGGAAAGCATCGTGGAAATACATTGTGGAACGGTTGACGATTGGCTAGAGCGGTCGGCCTGTAGCGATGGGTTCAACCCTAGGCAAGGCGTCGTCACTGTGTAGGGACCTTGAGCAAGTCCTTTGCACACAATTGCTCTGCATTAAAACTGCAGTTGTGCCGTAGAGGCGTGTGTGTGTGCACACGACTGAACTGATTGTAAGAAGGGCAATATAAAATTGCAGTTGTACTGTATTGCATGATAGAATCACTTTGGTTTATGATACAGCTTTATGACAATACGCGCTTGCACTTAACTTTCAATCTCTCGGCTGCTGCAAAAGAGTTATAGGATCTAGACTGCTTAATTGTTTGGAAGCATAGGCAATTAATTAACCAAAAATAAACTGGCCATGGTAATTGATTACTAGGCTCCAATTAGAACAGAATTATACCTTGATTACAAATTACTGTATTACAATATTGCATCATTTTCCTTGAATAATATCACGACCCAATGCTTGGACTAAATTACTTCCGTGTGGGTTTCGATTATGTCAGCTATTATGCCTTAGCTAACCATTTAGACTAATCGTACTGATTTCTAACTATTGTTGCTGGCCTCGGTTTGAGTACAATAACGCAATGACTGCGTTTTATTTATGACTATACGTCATTATCCTAGAGCAATTAAATGACGTAATCTGGTCACAAATTACGCAAGGCTAGCATAAGTCATATCTCGAATAATCGAGCATCGTAATACATAAATTAAATCATCTCTTCGTGGGCGGCGAACAATAATTAAGTGACATCGCGCATAGTCTAAACTTGTCCAACAACGTACGTCAGCTTTATTATAATTATAGTTATTGAAAGACGTAATGCATAAATATTAAATTATCTACACGTTGGTGGACAATTAAGTGACGTCATGCATTGACAAAATGCTGCGTATGGACTGCCTTCGTCACATAATTATTACATACTTAATGTCCTACAATTGTTAAATTACGTAATAAATACACTAAATTAACCGCGCGTTTGGTATCGCAGATTAACTTTAACGCTTTTGTTGAACCATTGGTTTGGCCGTTTGAGTGTTGATAACGGAGCGGTTATAAATAAATGCGATTACATCATGTTGCTTAATTTGTGTATCCTTAGCTTTGCAAGTTTCAGCATTTTTATTTTCCTGCATGGTTCTGAGTTCGTTTCGTGAGCGTTGTGGCATTAATTTTCAAACTAGATCCTGTCAACCTGAGTTTTCTATTTTGCGAATTGCGTGACGGAGATTTCAGGAAGGACCGAAAATCGTGGTGAACAAAAAGCTTCAGGCTGCGATGTCTCGATTTCATTGAAAGAATATACGTTTGAGTATTTGTTTATTAAGTACTGTTGCCAAGTAACTTTTCGTGGCACGTTGCTTTCTCTTTGTGGCTAAACTCAATACCAAGCTCCACCCCGCTAGACGTCGTCTTAGGTATTTAGAATACGTTCCCAATGCTTGTTACCACATTGCGAGTTTATGAATATGTATGAAGGGACTGCATACGAAGAGATTGGATACTTACATGTTTTATGGGCCTCACGGTTGGTGAGGAAAAAAAAGCAAAATGACAATACCCGACTTTAACACCCCTGGACCAGCCCACGGATAGGGAGGGGACAGAGGGGCAAATGCCTAGAGGCCCAGCAATTTTGTAAGGGCCCGGTTCGTGCCCGCACTCAATTTACTCACGGAGCCTAAAGATTGTTTAGAAAGTTTGGACTGCCACGCATTATGGGCCCGTATTTCTGTGTCTTAAGGGCCTGAAATGTCTGTGGGTGGGCCTGCCCGGGACATGTCTTAATCAATGACCAGATTGGTTATTGATGTTGGCAACCTTTTCGTTGACTGCTTCATATTTGAGATGGTTCTTGAAGGAACGCTATATAAATGCTCAGAATGAATTTGAAGTATTGACTCCAAGTTTTATCTGTTGCGATCGAAGCCGTCCAAACCGGAACAATTGGACCGATTCAAAATGGTGGTTGACATCCGGTTGCCAATTACGTTGCATCCTTACACAAACGCGCAGCCCAAAAATATTGAAAGTGCACCCTAAATATTCATCTTACAACACTAAATATTAAAATGCTAAATATTCATGGTGCAGCTGTAAATATTCAAATTGCTACTCTAAGTATGCTAACTGCAAAACACTAAAATTGCCGCCTCAAATATTAATGCAACCCTAAATATTCAAAATGTATCCTACATATTCAATGTGTGATCTACATAGGCCTATTATTCGAACTCCAACTATCAATATATCGACGTGCGGCCCTAAATATGCATCTGAAATTTAAATCACGTGATCTTATTTTGTGAATATTCACATCACACGATATTATCCTATGAATATTCAGATAACGTGCAAATCGTCCTATGAATATTCAGTTCCAGAGATGTCCAGAATCAGCCGTCGTGTGTGTGTGCTCTGTTTGTTAAGTTGCTGACTGTTATATATATGAAACCGGCCAATTCGAGTTATTATTAATAATTGTCGATATTTTGTAGCTTTTATATTGTGGCGTATTTTTTTATAGAGGTTGAAACCGCTTCGCCATCAACGTCGTCTGTATTTTTATGATGACGAGCATTTTTATAGAGCATTTTGTGCGAATTATCGCTGTCGTTACCTTTTTGTTTGTTACCGTCGTCGTCGTCTAATCCGTTGTATATGTTATCGTTGTCATTATCGGAGTAGTAGTTGTCAGAAACAATGGTAGTCATTTGAGAAGATGTTGTTGTCGAGCGTGTATTGTATTGACAATTGTTAGTGAACGATGATTGAGGAATGTTTTCACCTTAACTTCGTTTCATCGGTATATTCTCGCTCTCTTGTTGTCTGCTTCAGGCGTTGTCTTTGTCTCTTTCTCTGTCTCTCTCTGTCTCTCACTGTGACCTTCACTCTCTGTCTGTCTGTCTGTCTCTCTGTCTGAGAGACACACAGACGTTTGTCTCTCTGTCTTTCTCTGTCTCTCTGCCTCTCTCTCTATGTCTGTCTGTCTGTCTGTCTGTCTGTCTCTATCTATCTGTCTGTCTCTGTCTTTCTCTGTCTCTCTGTATGTCTGTCTGTCTGTCTGTCTCTATATATATATATATATATATATATATATATATATATATATATGTCGTTCATCCTTTATCTTCATCGTCCCTATCTTTCATATACAGTCGTTTATTGGTATATCGTCATTACCTTTTGTATTGCTACAGACCATTTGCTTCACGACCTTTTTGCGAATAAAATCAAGTTTTATTTCCTAAGAGTAGTTGTGTTCCTGATTTCCCTGAAACAGAATAATTGGTTTTCTATTAGTTCTGCATATAAAACGTCATTGTTCTCCTCTGAAATGCCGATAACGCGCGATTGCGACACAATTGATTTAAGACAATGGAGGTGCATTGTTCAATCAAAGACCTAAATGGAAGAAATGGCAGTGGTTTATGGCACCGTCCATTGTCCTTATTTTTATATCTTTGAGCCAGCGTCCGATTTTGATGCCACCTGGTTTTGTATAAGCTTAATATTTAACAAATTAATTGCAACTAGATGACGTGGAATTTCGTTACATCTTAGCTGTTGTCTAGAAACTTAATTTAGCGCCTTTAAATTACATCACGGATGCTCAGAATGACATTGTAACTGTACGCATACATTCATTCATTGATTTCGAACATTTATATAGCGCCCCTTCAGGAAACCTACTCAGAGGCGCCCATGTACATGGTCATTGATATAGAGCCTTATAATTATTCGTATTATTGCGTGACAAGTTCAGCAACATGGCTTTTTGTGAAATGGTCAGCAGTAATGGTTTCAGCTTAACGACACTGTATGATGATTGATCTTTGGCGTCGCCCTTCTCCTTTATCCGGGCTTGGGACTGACGCTCTAAGAGTGCAAGCAGTGGAGGAGTTTTGTGACATGGTCGGTTTCGACTGTGACCTACATATGTATATATATATATATATATATATATATATAGTACCAGCCAATGTAATGTACACACAAGTGTTCCCTTTTTATTTAGCGGCCGCATACATGGCTTCGTTCCTTCTGCTCGTTTTACGATGAGAGCTTAACTACCACTCGTCCATTTGAATGGACGCCACCCCATTAAGGAGACTCTCCGTGCAAGGACCGTATTAGCTCGAGATTTAAACCTCTTAAAAATAAACCAAGATCGGGAAGCGACCCGCAAACTCGAATAGCCCTGCCTGAAGGTAAAGATTGCAGAGGTAAACGAGATCCACCAGTGAGCCACATACATGGTAATACGTCAAAGACCATTGCGGTCATAAGACGTCCATAAAGTTGTTCTTTAGACCTCATATAGCTGATATAGCGAACCGCGATCCGCATGCTCTCTTTCGCAGAGGCGCTTGAGACGCGGCCTACGCTCTTAATGCTGTAGCTAGCGGGACCCTGCAGAGCGTGATTGTATTGGTAACTTCAATGCAGCTCGAGATTTAGATATTATATATATATATATATATTGATATTTGTTATATCTTTTCTTTATGTATATAATATGTCTGTCTCAATTTGTAACATATATATATATATGTTAGTATATGCATATGCTGAATTTTGTTGTATCGTCGGCGTGTGTGCATACCTGGCAGATGTCTGTATGATGCGATGGTCGATGGTAGAACGATGTCCTTCAAATACGGAGTGCACGGATTCGAGTCTCGGTTGCTTGAGCTGTTTCTTCACGAGAAATAGAACTTATATGAAACGAATTATTTGAAACCAGATCCTGGGAGTTAAACCCATCACTCTTTGGCTACAAGGGTGCGTTTAAACGCTCTTCCCGTCTGGACGATCGTAGTGCATAATATTCTGTTCAGGCCTAAGTTGTGTCTTCATGTATTGTATTGTATTGTAGGCCTACTTGAATTTGATACAAAAAACCTTGCATCAACATCAAATAATGACAACCACGTTTACATGCCATCAGAGCGGAATATACGCGTTCATATTCGAAATAGGCAACAGGTATACTTAGTAACCAACAAGCTGTTTACGCGTTGCTAAGTCATCACGATCACTAAACTGCATGTCTAAACTGCCTAAACTACCTAGTGAATATTCATAGGAGGTCTATCAATATGAAAGCCTTTAAAGTTCACAAGCAGTGGCTGGATTTAAGTTGAACTATAGGCTGTGGCAAATAAATATATAGGTCTGTATGTGGTATGCTGTGTCAGATGGTGTTGTATAACCAATATATACCATCTGCATAGTTTGACCGCTATAGAACCAGAATGACCATCCTCGATTAGGAGAATTTGATTCAATCTTCATTTCGCAAATTTGATACAGGTAAGTTATTGTGGAATGCGTTATGGTATCGATCGATCTTTGAGTTTAGAACAAGTCGTGACCTTTGCTCTATAGTTCCGCTGCGTCTGTCACCTGTTCTCGGCGCAAGAAGTAGGGTTACAAGTTGGAATGTTAGCTGGAAGTCTTGCGCTGGTTTCCAGTCACTAAGCGTTTCCACTACAAGATCTTCTTTCTAGTTTCCAAAGCCCAGCTAGGTTAGTGCCCGAGATATCTCACTGACTCTCTGACTATTTGTGAACGCCGTTATCTGTAACTTCATCTCTTCCCTTGCGTTCAACTCATCGTTTTGATCATTTTGTTCCATGGACTAAGACTGTCTTTGTGCAACACCGGATGTTTGCTGTTGTGGGTGCATCTGCCAGAAATGTCCTTCCTCAATCACCAAGGCCAAGGAATGACTAGCTTTTCTCCATCTGTTTCTCACTATTTAGAGGCCTTTCTGTTAGTCCGGGGTTCCCGACCTTCCTGCTGAGAGAACCTTTGAATAGCTATTCTAATAATTCTGCGAGAGTCGCAATATAAATATATGGAGAAACGGATATATATATATATATATATATAAATCATAAAAACCATAGGAATAAAGAACATAGGAATTTCATCTCGTATTGCTTATCTCTTTCCTAGATATGGAAAGGATTCTCTTTCAACCAGAAGAGTTTACACAATAAAGAGTTTACGTAATAAAGAGTTTACGTAATAAAGAAAGGTTGCAGGGACGTCTTATGACAGCAATTTTCTTTGACGTCTTACCATGCTATTGACTCACTGATCTATCCCGATTACCTATGCCTTTACCTTCATTTTGGATTTTTCCGAGTTCTTCCGTTTTACACCTCACGGCGGTTAGAGCGGTCAACCTGTAGCGTTCAGGGTGTGCTGAGTGAGCGGGTTCGACCCGCGTCCGTGGCGTCAGTCACTGTGTAGGGGCCTTGAGCAAGTCACAATTGCTCTGCAGTATAACTTCAATTGCGTCGTCGAGGCGTGTGTATGCACTTCTGAGCAACAGATGTTGGAAGAAGGGCGATATCAAATTTCAGTAATAATAATTTCCGTTACTGTTTACTTCTCTTTATCTACAATACTGCTGGGCATATTCACATTAATATAAGATACGAAATAATTGAAATCCGCCGATTGGATTGGGTGCAATAGATTTGCATACGTCTGCTAAGAAAGGCATCTAAATTCCGCCATCATCGTCGGCTCATCTGCATGTGAGATTCATTTTTGAAAGGTTACACTTAAATTCGAATTGTGCTCACGTGTGCTCACTGTAGCATGCCTCGTAGAAGTTTCTGGACATTGCCTTCATCTGCATATGTATGCGTGCATGTATGTGTGTATATGTGTCTGCGTGTATCAATGTAGTTTGTATGCATTTGAATATGTATGTGGGCAATTATATTTGTGTGCAAATATGTGTTTGTGAAACTACATTTATGTAGGAATGTATCTAGGGATATGTGTGTATGTATGTATGCAAGTATACATGTCGGTCTCTGTGTATGTATGCAGCTCACATACGTAATCGTTGCGATACACAAACCGGAAGTAGATACAATATATATGATAGCTAACTGACGGGCATACATCCACACATATAAGAAAGGAGACAGAGAGACATATAAACGGAAGGACACAGAGACAGACAGATGAGAGCCTTCCTTTGGAACTGATGAAGTCAGCAAATGTCCCAGGTTAAGAGATAGTGAGAGAGAGGGAGGGAGGCAGAGAGGGAGAGAGAGAGACACACAGAGACAGACAAAGACCTTCAGACAGACACATACACAGACATAGACAGAGTCAGAGGGTGAATGACGGACAAATACGCATACTAGAAGTCTAAGACGGATCAGGTGGATTAAAAAAAACAATCGATCGGAGAAATCCTGACTCATCTTTTGTTCTTAACCACTTAACAATGGCATCGATTACAAGGAATTTCTCTCTCTCTCTCTTTATATATATATATATATATATACCTCACTTTATTTTACACACATGGCTTTTCTACACATACGCATTATGTAAATAGACCTATATATATATATATCTCTGTGTAATGAGCACATAATTATATTTTTATGTGTATTTTGGATCGTGAAAACATGATTTAGAGCTCTAGCTTATATTTGAGCAGATTATATATATATATATATATATATATATATATATATCAACGGTTCAGAGACTTCATGTTGACAGAAGTTCGTTAAGTGTGTGATGAGTGATGTCATCGGCGAGAGAAGACCGATAAAAAGTCAAGGACCGATCACCGACGATTGAAATAGGAAGTTTTCACCGAAGAACTGAAGCCTTGTCGCTGTCAGGAAAGAAGGATGACGATGGCAACTTATAAAAAGGACAATCATGGTGGAACTTATTTTATCTCGCTCAGAGTGAAGTCTGACCTAAATGACGTTAGACCCCAATGATGTGTGTATGCATGTACGTATGTATGTACGTACGTATATATATACATATATATACATATGTATGTATGTATGTATGTATGTATGTATGTATGTATGTATGTATGTATGTATGTATGTATGTATGTATGTATGTATGTATGTATGTATGTTTGTATGTATGTATGTATGTATGTATGTATGTATGTATGTATGTATGTATGTATGTATGTATGTATGTATGTATGCATGTTTACAAACTTTACATGTATGCATCATTGTGTATGGTATACATTGCTTCATTCTTTTGAGATCATCTTAGTAATGTAACCATATCATGTTCGGTGAATAAGTTGGCGACGGAGGAATTCGAGAAGTGGTGTCGGCAAACACGTATCTGGTATTTCGTGACTTGACATCATTGCGCAAGGTGCGATCGGGTTGGTGTGACACGCGAAGACCAGTTCACGAGGTTAAGATCACGGGTCATTCGCACGCAAGTAATATTCATACATATTCATATGGCCATATATACTATAGTCATATAGTATGAGTAGCCATATATATATATATATATATATATATATATATATATATATATATGTTTATTCATATATAAATGTGTTTGTTTAGGCTTATAATATTTTCTATGGACCTATATATTCTTCCTGTATTTCTCGAATGTTCTTTTCCATTCTTTTATTATCGCGTTGGTATTTTCATTAGATAGTTTATGATTCAACAGACAATGCTTCGTAACTCCTCCGCTGTTCGCACTCTAGCAGTACCAGTCCCAAGTCCCGATAAAGGAGAAGGGCGACGCTAATGATCTTTGCTATGACAAAGCGTCGTAAAAACCAACACATCGCATTAATCGACCGCTCAGAACACACGTATACCTTGTACGATTAGACAGACAGACAGACAGACAGACAGACAGACAGACAGACAGACAGACTGACAGACTGACGGTCTGTCTTTCGCTGACAGACTGACAGACTGTCCTTCGCTCTCCCGCGAAGGCTGTCTGTCTGACAGCCTTCGCGGGAGAGCGTCTGTACGAGGCGACCAGTGACAGGGTTGGGTGGTGAGTGAATGAATGGCTGGGGAATTCCTTCTAACGTTAAAAGGGTTATGTAAAGCAGAAGGTCGATTGGCTAAATTAGAACGAAGAACGAAAATGCTGGCAATCATATTTACAATGATTGCAGTGATTGGCTACTAATAGTATAGGGGAGTATGTGGGTGTATCTGCGTTTATGTACACATGTCTACATGAGTGGGTGTTTGTACATGTATAAGCTTAAGTAGGCCTACATGTATTAAAACATGGATTAAACATATTATATAGACACATGATCACAAAGATACATAGGCCTACGAACGCAAATATATGCACTTATATATATATATATATATATATATATATATATATATATATAACGCGAACTCGAAAATGAGCCAATTATTTCAATAGCAATATAAGTAACTGTATAATTATATATTATATATTATATATTATATATTGTGAGTATTATATATATGCATATTATAATATATATATATATATCGTATGATTTATTTATATATGAAGATACTCAGGTATGGATTTTTGGGTTTGATACGTGTGCAAATTTTCGCCCGATTAAAATTGCTCTCAATTAGAATTAAGCTGGTTCAAAGTCTTGTCTTTAATCGAGGTCAAGTGTCCACGTGGGGGTGGACCATATTACGTCATGCTTCTGACCGTGCTGCTGCATAAACGTTGTCATGGTTCCTAAACGGTTTGCAGAAGCCTGAGCGATGGCGTAAGATTCTGGGTCAAGGGTTACGCGAGGGCAAAACGAATTGTAATTTATACGTGCATTCGTGATTGAGTTTCAGTGGGCGACTGATTGAATAGTCTTTACATTCATTTTCAACGCGATCACGCCTACACCCGATGAAGTTCTGCTTTAATTAACAAGGCTGCGCTTTAAAAAAGTAAAGATGTAGATGTAGGCGAAGAAAAAAGAAGACGATGATGTTGACGATGACGATGACAAATAAGAAGAATAGGAGGAGGCGTGGGTTGAAGAAGAAGAAACAGAAACAGAAATAGGAGGAAGAAGAAGAAGAAGAAGAAGAAGAAGAAGAAGAAGAAGAAGAAGAAGAAGAAGAAGAAGAAGAAGAAGAAGAAGAAGAAGAAGAAGAAGAAGAAGAAGAAGAAGAAGAAGAAGAAGAAGAAGAAGAAGAAGAAGAAGAAGAAGAAGAAGAAGAAGAAGAAGAAGAAGAAGAAGAAGAAGAAGAAGAAGAAGAAGAAGAAGAAGAAGAAGAAGAAGAAGAAGAAGAAGAAGAAGAAGAAGAAGAAGAAGAAGAAGAAGAAGAAGAAGAAGAAGAAGAAGAAGAAGAAGAAGAAGAAGAAGAAGAAGAAGAAGAAGAAGAAGAAGAAGAAGAAGAAGAAGAAGAAGAAGAAGAAGAAGAAGAAGAAGAAGAAGAAGAAGAAGAAGAAGAAGAAGAAGAAGAAGAAGAAGAAGAAGAAGAAGAAGAAGAAGAAGAAGAAGAAGAAGAAGAAGAAGAAGAAGAAGAAGAAGAAGAAGAAGAAGAAGAAGAAGAAGAAGAAGAAGAAGAAGAAGAAGAAGAAGAAGAAGAAGAAGAAGAAGAAGAAGAAGAAGAAGAAGAAGAAGAAGAAGAAGAAGAAGAAGAAGAAGAAGAAGAGAAGAAGAAGAAGAAGAAGAAGAAGAAGAAGAAGAAGAAGAAGAAGAAGAAGAAGAAGAAGAAGAAGAAGAAGAAGAAGAAGAAGAAGAAGAAGAAGAAGAAGAAGAAGAAGAAGAAGAAGAAGAAGAAGAAGAAGAAGAAGAAGAAGAAGAACAAGAACAAGAACAAGAACAAGAACAAGAACAAGAACAAGAACAAGAACAAGAACAAGAACAAGAACAAGAACAAGAACAAGAACAAAAAGAACAAGAACAAGAACAAGAACAAGAACAAGAACAAGAACAAGAACAAGAAGAAGAACAAGAACAAGAAGAAGAACAAGAAGAAGAACAAGAAGAAGAACAAGAAGAAGAACAAGAACAAGAAGAAGAACAAGAAGAAGAACAAGAAGAAGAACAAGAAGAAGCAGACTGTGTGCGGTCAGTGTATAACGCTGTAGCCAATTAACAACCGAACCCTCTGATACCATGCGGCCAGATAACTGAATCAACAACTTCAATCAGCTTTAAGTCTTTAGGTTTTATGTATAATATGTATGGTTGATAGTGATCAGCTTGCAGGTCTGTCAATTTATAGTTTGGATTTCAATTCCCCACAAGATTTCGGCCACATCTGCGAACCCCCTCCTCCCCATTGCTAACTCAGACATAATGAGCACACTGACCATACACAGTCAGCGGTCAGATGTAATGGTGACTCAAAGAACTGGTCATCCACCCACATATGCAGAGGCCAAGAAAACGAAGTCTGTTGAATGGCTAGCTGAAATTAAGGTGCTATTCTTGCTCTTCTCTAGAGCTTTCGTAAGGTTGTTTAAATGCATCTACTTGGGTTGCAGAGAGTGGTAAAGCCCACGTGAGCCAAGGATGTCGTCTGCCAGCGGAGAGAAGGCCTCAGATGAAATCTGTCCAATGGATTTTGCTGAGGATGCGGCCGCTACGACCGGATGCATCAGCAACCACCAAGAAGGCACTTGTTCCATCTCTTCTCTGCTGCTATTCATTCATTCATTCATTCATTCGTTCATTCATTCGATCTCTCTAAATTCTAAATCTATTCATTCATTTAATAATAATTATTCGACGAGGATCTCTACATTTTTTATTCATTCGAGCATCTAGGAATTGTTCTGTCTTTCTCTCAATCGATCATTTTTTATTCGTCCATTCGTTAATTCGTTCATCGTTTCCTTTCTTCATTCGTTCATCTGTTCATTGGTTCGTTTGTTCATTGGTTAAATTTTTCATTGGCATATTGGTTCATTTAATAGTTCCTTCATTCGTTCATGCGAATGTTCACTTGGTCATTAGTTCATTCCTTCGCTCTGTTAGGTCTGAGAGGCTATGTCCAGCGAGTGGAAGAGGAGAGCGTTGGAGAAGAGGAGGAGGAAGATGGGAGTGGGGTGGGGAGAACTTTGAGTAGCGCCAGCTCAGACTCCTCAGTGGCCGTCAACTGCCACTCCTATCCGACAGAGGTCGTCGTTCAAGGACGCAAGGTTCAAAAGGTCAGACCATGATACACGGCGGACCAATTATTTGGATCGATGCATTAAATCGGTTGAAATATCGATCGACCATTCCATTATGGTTCATGCGATTGATGGGAAAAGGTTTTTTTTACCATACATTGAATTGACCATTGAATGAACGGATAAACGAATGGATGAATGACTGACTGACTGAATGATTGAATGAGGGGATTCGTTAATTTGTTAATTGATTAATTCACTAATTAACTACTTCATTAATTCATTAATTAAATAATTAATTTATTAATTTATTAATTCATTAACTCATTTATTCGTTAATTCATTGCTTCATTAATCACCTAAAGAAATTATCAATCAGTCACTCACTCACACATTCATTCATTCATTCATTCATTCATTCATTCTGTCAATTAATCAGTCGGCCAGTCAGTCAGTCAGTCAGTCAGTCAGTCAATCAATCAATCAATAACCCGCCACAGGTGACCGCATGTACTCAATCGGTCTTCGTTCTCTGTTCAGGTCCGCTTAGTCTTCACCAGACCATTTCCGCCAAGGATGTCGGCCACTTCTGGTCAGGAGCCTCTAGCCGGACATCCGGTTCGACGAAGAGTCCTTTCCCTCGACCGGATGCTGGCATGCAGCGACCCAACGGGGCACAAATACAGACGGTACCGCCCCTCGGGGTCAACGGTCGCCCAGGCAACGGATGACCTGGCGTCAATTCCCCTCTCGCAGGAGGAATCATCTGGGTGCACTGTGGGAGAGGGAACGCTCGTGGGAGATGGCCCGCCTACGGTGGTTCAAGAGGAGGTCAGAGGTGACGTGGAAGCCAGGATGCGAAGGGAGATCCAGAACGGGATCGGCCTCATCGAGGACAGTCTCGGACGACTGATCCGGTTGAACCAGCGGCTCCGGACGGACCTCGAGAAGGCGACGAAGAACGGAGAGGTCCTTCGAGAGACGATCGCCACGACTGAGGAGCGGCTGAGAATGGCGGAAGTGGAGAATGGGGAACTGAAACAACAGCTGGACAGCAGAGAGAAGGAAACGATGCGCCTTGGGGAGCAGGCGAAGGAGGAGTGGCGCACTAGGATCGGTCTGGAGGAGACCCTGATGAAACTGAAGCGGAAAAAGGACGTCGATCTGGCGTCCTTGAAGGATCAGCTCGACGCGAGGAATGCCGAGGTGCAGACCCTGGAGGCGGAACTGAGGCACCGGAAGAAGGTGGAGGAGAACCACGAGAGCCGATCGGATGCGGTCGAGATTACGGCCCGGGTCAACCAGCTGGAGCAGACCCTGTTTCGGCTTCAACGGGAGAAGGAGAAGGTGGACGAGATTGCTTCTCGCCTGGAAAAGGACGTCGACGCCTGGAAGGTCAAGTACGAGACCGGCTGCCACGACCTTGAACTTCAGATGGGGAGATTTCAGGCGCTCAGGAAGTCCTATGCTGACCTACAGGAGGAAAATCAGAGACTGGTGAAGACTAACCAGAGAGTTCTGCGCGATCCACTCAACCACACAGGTCCAACAGCGGTTGAGTCCATCCGTATTATTGATCTTCCGGAACGAACCAAGTCCGGCGGGTCATCGCAGGATCAACATTTGAGTCACACGAGTCTGACCTCGAGTGGGGGCAAGATGGCGGGCGTCCGAGATCTGCGCATTGGTGCGCGAAGCCGAAAGAAGTCCCAGGACTCGGCGGGGAGTGATCACAGCTTAAGTCTTCCGCCAGTTCAGAAGTTCAACAAATAAACGCCGCTAATTTATCTTGCGCTAGTATATATTTGCATGCCGCTGTTGAGTTTTCTAGCGCGACTATTAACTGCCCAAGAGGCGTTCTATCAGTATTATTATGCAATGGTCTTGGCAATAATTGTTTTACGAAAACAATCGATTGAACAACTTTAGGAATATTTCATAGAATTCAACGTGAACAATTTGTCAGAGGAAAACTACTGTCAACATCGTCGTGGTGTCCATCATCTTCACCATCACCATCACGTCGTTATAACATTCGTGGTTATGCACCATCCGTAGGTTTAGTTTCTTGCGTTGTAAGAGCTGGACTTAATTACAGCTGATTTAATTCATCATGTTACGCCATAGGTGAGGAGATCACATGAACGACGAAGGCTGGACCTGGGAAAGGTTTCGCAAGAAGCCATACAACAACGTCTCCATATAATACACCGTGCTTTTTAGACCCTTTAATATCGCTACCTACATTAGCGTTTGATGTATAATGGTGAGAGTTGACTCACAGAATAAAAATCTTATAAAAACTGTGCGATAGATGAACAGAACAAATTTCAATACGTTTCAATTTTGAGTACGGTATAGGCAATCTTGCAGAGAAACCTTATATATATATATTATGTACCTGTAGGCTATTCATTTCCGTCATTGATATAATTATATTTTTTGTATACATTGTGAGAGGCTCGTAATTCGAAGCAGCCGAGTGTGGTCATATATTATCTTATTTACATAAAAATTGATATTTTTCCGAAGTTTCGTGTGGAGTTATGTTCGTAACTCAACGTCAGTTCTGATAAGCATCTGTTAGATTGATGTTCAAACTGTCCTCAGCGACCTCACGACAATATTGAATGTTGAGAGGTGAAGCGAAGAGACTTACTGCTTGTCATCCGATTGACTGAATTGATTAATAAACCAATCAATCACTGAAAAAATTTGTGATTGAATCAGGCGATCAATCGATCAACTGATGACAGAAGTTGTGACTGAATGAAGAAATAAATCAAAGATTGAATGAATGAATGGATGAACTATTCACTGAATTGTTTGTTGAATCAATGATGATGGCCTTGTTACACTATCCTCTTCTACTAAACTACAAGTTGTACTTCCTATGGGATATATCCAGAATAAAGGAAGAAATGTAGAATTGATCTAAGGAAGGAAGAACAGACGTAGAAAAAGAATGATAGAGGAAGGAAAGAGGAAGGCAGGAACTCTAAGGGAATATGTAGGAGGGAAATATGAATAGAAGGACAGATTAAAGTGAAGAAAATTGGAGAGAAGAAGAGATTGAGTAAGAATGGACCAATGGTAGAAGCAAAGTAACGAAGAAATTAGAAGACAGGCAGAGTTTTCATGGAAATAATTAAGCAGTAAGATTAAAACCTACGGTTATAACAATCACTTTTGGGAACTGAATATACATCATCAGTCAACAACTTCAACAGTTTTCATCAAACATCAAACATGGATTTTAACCGCATTGCACTTAGGCCTATTATAAATCTGTTGGGTTTTGTCAATTTTGTTAACAAACAACACACGTGTTAGATCAATTGACTGAATGTAACGAAAGCTTTCACTTTTGTGATATATATTGTAGGCGGGTATTAACAGATAATCAAAATCAGGAGAATTAGTCAGAATTTCCTGATTAATGATTATAATCCATTGACGCTAGTAATCCTGTTCCCAAAAACCTTGTAATTCATAGAACTGTAATGTAATATAAATCTCAAATGACCTTAAAGGTTGAGTCGAATTCTTTAAGTTGGTTGAACTTCATTGGCAACAATCAATGAGTCTGTATTCGATGACACCTTGGGGTGGAGAAGTGTCATCATCTGCCTGCTTAAGAGTGCAGCTGCCTTCGTTGCCCTCCCCATCTGTAGGAGAGTAGAAAACACGAGCACAAGGAGTTGAGGAGTCTGAGGAACTAGTAGCACAACGGTTGAAACACTTGTCTCTGAGTTCCAGGTCGTAGTCAGGGAGAGTGAATCCCTTGGGATAGTTAGCGCCAACCTCCAACCAATTCGCGATGCAGGATTCTGCGTCAAAAACATCGCCCTTCGTTATAACAAATTCGTCGCTTTCATTATCATCTTTTTCTTCTTCCCCTGCCACATCTTCACCTTCATCGTCATCGTCGTTGTAGCTGTCATCATCATTAATATTATTACTGTAATCATGATGATCATTATCGCTATCGTTATTGTTGTTGTCGTCTTAACCATCATCCTCATCGTCATCATCATAATCTCTAGACATCGTCGTCATCATCAACAACAACAGCAACATCATCATCGTCATCATTGAAGAGGTACCTGAAGACTGGTGAAGACAACAGCCCTAAAATACTGACCTTGTGTAATTGCGATTAAAGAGTACAGTAACATTAAGACATGGATATATCAACTTCTACTGCCATTAGTTAGATAAGATTAGGCATCAGTTTATCGAAGTCTGGTTCGATCTGCTAATTCCAATTTACCTGAATCGCATCTTTGAGCCAGGTAGAATTGTATGGTTCCTTTCCAATGTATAAGTGAGTCAGCTGTGATTGGCACCGTTTGAATCCAGCAATTCCCCATCCGATACTCGAACGCCGTGCAGGTGGGGTAGTCCCGAGAGCATTTGGTCATACATCCCTCTAGGTCGGGGATCTGGGGCCAGCGGCCGGCGTAGGTCGATCCCTGTTTGTAGACGTTAGCTCTGCACCTCCAGACGGCGTTGCAGGTCGCTGAAAGTTTAGAATATAGATTTACCAAGTGGTTCGGACGATAGACTGAACCATCGGCGGAAGGAGATGCGAGGGTAGAAAGGAGGAAAGGAAGGAACGATCAAATAGTCATTCGGGGTATACGAGTACTTATAGTATGGAGTTCTATATTGATGATTATAGAGGCAAGGGTGTTTGTGTGTCTCCGAGTTATAATGATAATGATAATATTGATAACTATGATAATGATGACAATGATAATAACGATCATGATAAAAATAATATTAACCAATCAATTAAGCAATCATCCCAATTTATAATATAGCGCCCCTTCAAGGTACCTACTCAGAGGCGCTCCCGGTCTGACTACGGCTGAAAAAGGAATTCAATGAACAGTAAAATGCGAGGATTTCTCGGCAAGAGGCGTAGCTCTCGAGGGAGTCCATTCCAGATGGTCAGACCAATCACTGAAAAGGCCAGATGTTGCATACTGTAAGATTGATGATGAATAATACTATCAAAAGCAAATATCGTTTTGCTTACCATCGTGTCCGTTTGCACCTCACTGCATCTGTTCTTACGCAAGTATGTGACTACGCAACTTTGTAGGTGTAATCGTATTACAGTAGCCTAATAATACTTATTACTCATTAGTTACATATTAAATCGCATCATTGTCTACTTTTATTGTAATTGTAATCAGTGATCTATATTATCCCTCTTCAAACGATACTCGAGAGAGAGTATGCAGAAGACTGCACTAGGCTTACACTTACACTCAGCGCCATCAGTATGGTCCAACGATAGGAGAAGAGCCAAGGGAAACAAGTATCGACTCATTCTGTCCAAGTTCAGTGATGGTTTAGTCTATTAAATACAAAGACCTATCTGTTGACGTCCAGCAGATTTCAACAGCACTATAAAACTGTGACAATAGCTACTGCTTTTGCTAATACTACAACTACAACAGCACTATAAAACTGTGACAATAACTACTGCTTTTGCTAATACTACAACTATAACTGCTATTGATACTACCGCAACCAAATATTATTATTATTATTATTATTATTATTATTATTATTATTATTATTATTATTATTATTATTATCAAACCAGAAGACTTACAATACAAGATGATCAACTCGGAAGAGATTTGGCGAGGCGCGATATAAACCCCATTAGAGGACTTACGCCTCAGTGAGGCACTTGCAAGGCGCTATATAATCAATTGTCTAGATACAGAAACTCATTCATGTCAAACCCTCGGAAACGCGAAGCCAATAGTTGCGCACATTGTGCGAGAAGCCACACACTATTTTCCTTTTCCCTGGTAAAATTGCAAATAACTCTTTCGCATAACAACAACAACAACAACAACAACAACAACAACAACAACAACAACAACAACAACAACAACAACAACAACAACAACAACAACAACAACAACAACAACAACAACAACAACAACAACAACAACAACAACAACAACAACAACAACAACAACAACAACAACAACAACAACAACAACAACAACAACAACAACAACAACAACAACAACAACAACAACAACAACAACAACAACACTGTTTCATCATCATCAACACCGTCCGCATCATCATCCCGAACAGCAGCAGCAGCAATGAGGTTGGCATTTCTCGACGCGAACCAAGGCAACAGGGTGGCAACAGAAGGAAACGATTTCATTCCCCCTTCAGAATTAAATCTCACCGCATCCAAGAAATAATAACCGAGAAATAGTTCTGCGATTAATGCTCGAGAATATAACCCAGAAAACGTAGGCCACTATGCAAGAAATCTTCTTACTAGACGGAGCATCAAAATCACAGTAAAGCACAGGTCGTATCAACTACACACAGTCTGCTCGACGACAAGAAAGCGACTCAACTTGACAGCAGCTGCTGCTTTAAATACAGTCGACAGCCGATGGAAATACGAAGGCCGTTAAGAGAAATGCCGACTCATCCACCGCCTATCAAATATAATTGTCCAATTGTCGATGGTAATGATGAACGGATTAAAATCCAAGACGGAAAACAACAAAAGTCTAAAACGCAAACTCGACGACGGTAGACATTTTAATGTACATTAATAATCGAGCGAATGCCCGTATAAAAAGAGGAAAGATAAGTCGAGCAACCAACTTGAGCTACAGAGTTGACGAAGCAGTGGAAGTCAAGTAATTGCACATAACGAGTACGAAAACAAACTATTTTCCCTTATCTCCAGTTTTTTAAACAATGCACAGAACTCTCGTCTCATTTGTAATAAGGAATCAAAAACAACAGCAACACCGTTTCTCCATCATCAACACCGTCCGCATTCTCATCCCGAACAGCAGCAGCAGGGAGGTTGGCATATTTCGACGCGAACCATGGCAACAGCTTAGCAGCTGAAGGAAACAATTTCATTTCCGACCCAATTGAACTAGGGACTAGGGTCTCCTTGGAGCAATAATAATAATAATTATTATTTTTTCTATTATTATATTAAAAGTGATAATAATAGTAATTATAATAATAATAATATAAAAAAATAGTAATACATGTAAGCGCGTGGCTTCTTACCTATTCCAACGTGTATCTATCTGCATTCAACGTCATAATCTTGTGGCCTTCCAGGGCACCTTTCCCTCACCCCCAGGAGACGAGGCCTGACAATTCGGAAAACGGTTTTATTAAACATGTTAGTAATCTCTAAGTCCTTGGGGAATGAAGTACCTCAGGGCAGAAAAGTAAAAATAATAGCAATAACAATAGCAGCAATAATAATAATAATAATAAGAATAATAATAATAATAATAATAATAATAATAATAATAATAATACTAACAATAATAATAATAAATGACAGATGTGAGACGACGACATCGGAATCGTCTGCAAACAATACGCTATGGAGGATAAAGGATGTTTCCGAAATGTCGTCAATTTATTGTCAAGAACAGTGGCTTCGCTACCATTGAGGCGCCGAGGAGCGTGCCTTCTCTTGGTTTATTATTATTTTTTAATTGAAATATTATCTGCCATATTGAATAACCTGAGCTGGCATTAACAACGTCAAAGCAGAGACTGCTGACAGCTTGCTGAAATCAATCCGCGATAAACTTGCATTGGCCTATGTATCTGGTGTCTCTTCACTTCGAATATAATAGTACCCACTAATGTATGATTATGACAGCATAGTCACCAACACATGATTAGTATTATATTGCAATTTTATAAATAATGTGGGGCTAGGAAGATGATACAGAAGCCCCATTTTTCTCTCCTATGATATCCAATCTGCTTTCCCTGGTCGCTAATCCCAGCGACGCCACTGGTCAAGAATGACATGGGATCCAATTTGGAACCTTTAGGTACTCCTGATATAATTATAGTCCGATCCATGCATGTGAAGAGCAGCAAACATTCGCCAGGTGGAAGGAGTGATGATGTTATAACGAATCCTTTGGCACAAGTTGTAACTAATGACGAATGTCAAAGAACAACATGCAGTAGCCGTCCAAACACATTGAAATTCAATTTGGAAAACAGGTAAAGTCTAGAACGGAGACTCGACGACAGTTTATATTCTGATGTGCAAAGATTATCGAATGAGTTTCGCCCAAAACAGATAATAACTGAGAGTAACGATCGACGACCAATTAACGTACTGATGACACTAATTACAACGATCTTTAAACCATGCATAATTTTCATGTTCGCTGATTCAAAGGACTATATTATTGTAATCTATTGTGTCAAATGCTTCGGTTGAATCAATATATAATCCTATTTTATTCTGCATGCTGAATTGATGGAGGAATTAGTGAATGATGACATTAATTATAAACATTATCCTCCACCATCCATTAGGCTTCCCTGAATTTATCTATTATAATTAGGTTTCATGAATGAATTCATGAACTAAATAAAATAAATACATTAAATAAATAGTTTATTAATGAGACATTGTGTTAAATGACTGAAAGAACAACAAAATAGAGGCTGTGTGAATGAATGAATGAATGAATGAATGAGCGAATGAATGAATGATTGAAGAAATTATTTAAATGCATAATTATTTATTGCAAAGTGATTGAATGAACAACGACTGTTATACTCGCTGTCCTTCCACTTCTGAAATTTTAAGCAAACATTAAACATTGATTTTGAATGAATGGACAGTTTATATCTGTTGTTTTTAGTTTTAAAACCGTTAACAAACAACAAATTACACACTTCGCTTAAATAGGTCAGCAGAATGCAAGAAATGCTTCATTGTGCATTATGTAATTTAAACGGGCATCATCAAAATATGTCAGAATTTCTTGACAAATTGTTATAATCCATTGCCGTTAGTATTCCTACACCAGTAACTAATGTAATGTTTCGAGATGCAATATAATGTAAATCTTCAGTAACTCTCAGACGCTATGTCGAATTCTCCGAGTTGGTCGGTCTTCAGAGGCAGTCTTTAACGAGGTTGTATTGGATACAACGTTCAGGAACAGGTTCGTCGCCTCCCTTCTTAAGAGTGCAGTTGCTTCCGTAGGGTTCGTGTTTGCCCCCGGTCATAGGACAGTAGGTTATCCCAGTACATGGGCTTGAATGGTCTGAGGATGCTTCAACACATAGGGTGAGGTACACCGCCCTTTGCCCTTTGTCGTAGTCTTGAAGCTCTGGGCCATCGGGATAGTCAATGCCGTCCTTGAATACCTCCACCCAATTCGCGCTGCACGTTTCTGCCGTTGATATAACACCTCACATTATCATTGAATCGTCGTCATCATCATTATCATCAACGTCACACTTACCTTGTCATCACCATCATCACCTTACTCGTTTTCACTTTCATCTTCATCAACCTCGTCGTTCACGTCATCCTCATCATCGTCATCGTGAGCACACTATTTAATTGAATGGTTAATACAATGATCCTTTTCGTCTTCATATTCGTCGCAGTGGTGTGGTTATTA
>OY365811.1:2271246-2306246 GCA_959347315.1 Bimastos eiseni
CAAACTAACAATGTTCAATCTGTATTGATCAGACACTTCTACCACACTTGAATTCGATGCACATGTTGTAAAAATGGCGAGACATCGATCGATAGTTCGTAATCGTAATCTTAAAAATATCTAAAGCGCTGAATCGAATCAGAGTAGCTGTTTAAAGGGTCGTCCATGGGAGGTCAGTGTCCGGTTCCATAGGGTCAGAGGAGGCAGAATTGCTGTTAAGGCGGGTGTCGTATTAGTCGAGGATTAGAGGAAGGTGAGGGATCAAGTGATCCTGGGAAAAGTTCTTAATAATGATAGCCTAAGAGTGGATGATAATGAAGATTCAAAATCCTTTGGAAAAGCTCAATCGAGATCCGCTGGGTGAGAGAAATAAATTGAACCATTTAATTTAGGTTAGGGTATTAAAATATCATCAAAAAATAAATGGGGTGCAATGTTACGAGGTAATCCAGACAGTTAGTTAATGCCATTAAATGCAATTTCCAGCCTGTTTTGATTCGGCGTTATCGAAATGAAAGCGACAGCAGTAGGGAAGCAAAACATAGGTCATAGTCGGCAGCAGAGAAATAGCAATGAGTATGAAGTATAAGCGACTATACTTTGTCGGCCTCGATGTATGACGCCATGAACAAATAACCCTAGGACGTTTCAACAACATCCTTTCTCCATCAGCAACACCGTCCGCATCCTCATCCGAGCAACAGCAGCATGGAGGCTGGCATCTCTCGATGTGACCCATGGCAACAGCTTAGCACCAGTAAGGAAGCAATTTCCTTTCTGCGTCGGGGCTCATCTCACCTCGCCACGGTCATCGTGATTCCAATTAAGTTATTTAATTAGGCAATTATTAGCTTCTCGATCATTTCTATATACCTACTTGCGTAGCATATTCTGATAAAGAAACAACAAAATATTACTCCGCTAATGTCCGAACTGTGGTAATATTAGTCTTAAATCAGGGTTCAAAAGGAGAGCGACGTCGTGTTCTCCGCGCTACAGGGAGAAAACCAATCTGTAAGGTAACATAGTATATTTTTGTGGACTCTTGTGCTTGTTGAACTGGAAAAATAATCGAGACACAAAGGCCCAGAATAAAGAGACAAGCGTGAACTACTATTGGGCAATTTTTCATCCAACCGGCTGCCAAAACAAAAATAATTAATGTGGAAGATCACGAAAACACAGCGACCAGTTTCTCAAGTAATTGATGATGTGGAACATTAATTACAGGAACATGACTCAAGAAAAATAAAGGTTAAACTGTTAGTGGTAATCCATTACAAAAAAACATAAACGTATAGAGGAAATGCATACGTATAGCCACAGAAGAGCGCATAGGAGCCAGACCCAGTGCATATACAACCCTCGCGTCAACGGATAGTCACCACTCGATGGCTGGGAAGATAGCAAACATTCGGTTGAAATACGACGTCGTAAGAAGATCCGACGATATTCACCCAACGCTGATAAAATCGTCCAAACGACGGTGGTTATATTTTATCTACACACTTCAGCGGATAGAAACGATTCCTACAAAGACTGCTAGAAAAACTAAAACTCTGAAATGGTTTTATTACTATTATAAATTTTATTATCACCATTATTATCAGCAGTATTGTTATCATCATTGTTGTTTTTATTATCATTATTATTATCATAATTATACTTATAATCATAATCATCATTATTATCATTATTATCATTATCATTGTTACTATTATTACTATTATTATTATTATTATTATTATTATTATTATTACTATTATTACTATTATTATTCTCATCATTACAATTTGTATTATCGTATTATTATTATTATTAGTAGTAGTAGTAGTAGTGTCTTCGTTAATTACATTCGATTGATATTGGCACACAAAACAACTGACAAAATGCAAGTGGTTACAACGAGTTCAACACAATAATGACAAATTATATTAACTGGGAGGTTCTTGTTGTCGACCGGTAAATTTTTCTAAGACTATTTCCCGCAATCGATTAGATTTCTGTTGTCCTGAAATGGCCATGATGCTGAGGCGGATGCGTAAAAAGTGGTACATCGCTTTCAATCGCTAGTTGCATGTGTGCATACAAGTAACTATGTATATATGTATATATATATATACATATATGTATTTATGCATGTATGCAAAATCGTACGTCAGAAGCTCGAGGGAAGTAAGATGATCAGTTAATTGAAACGTACTTAATTCAAGAACAGTCCTAGTCTGTGTCTGAATTATTGTTGGTCCAATTATTCTTAGTCTAATAATAAACTCAACAATTTCACCACTAATAATACTGAGTCTGTCTCATTGTGACTCCCTGCGCTCGAACGCTGCGTCAAACCAGAGGGATTGTCGACAGCCGCGGTCTTAAAAAGAAGAACTGAGCGATTGCGGGTAATGATCTTGCTCAGTGTTCCTAAACACGCAGTAACAGTATCAGAAGGGAGGCTGGAACTGGTACTCCCCGCGTCACATGGTGATTGCTCGAACCAATCAGCCGTGCACTCTGTCAGCCTGTCCACTGTTTATATTAAAGGTTCTTAAAGGTTCATGAACGAATTCCTCCGCTGTTTGCACCCTGACAGTGTCAGTCTCAAGCCTGGATGATGGAGGAGGGCGACGTTACTGATCATTGCTATCACACAGGGTCGCTAAACTGCAACTACTAGACAGGTGCTTGAAGCAATTGATATAACCATTTGGCTACCCTGTCTCCTGCCTGTATACAGAGTCGGTTGACGACGTCCTGAAGATGCATGAAGCGAGCGCTGCAAGCAACCGGCCTCCGCACCCTACTATAGCTCTCGTTCAGCGTCCGCTTTTCTCTTAAGGCGACGAAGGGCCAGTCCATCTTCTGGCCTTCCGCACCGTCTCATTTCCACGAAAGCCTGCCGGAACTTGGCGGAGCTCCGGTTATAGATGATTGGATTGACGCAGGAGTTGGAGTAAGCCAGGCAGTTCCAGAGGACGCTCACAGCCGCGTAGGATGCGCTCTCCGGAAGGGCCCCGAAGAACGACAGGAGCAGGTGGACGTGGATGGGAAGCCAGAGCACGGCGAAGACCACGACGACCTGGCCGAGCATGAGTCCGGCTCGCTGCGTCCGACGGGCGGTCTTGCCGGCCGAGAAGCTGGAGCAGCGCCTATGACGGGCGATGTGTCGCAGGGTGAAGAAGGAGAGGGTGGCGATTACGCCGAGGGGAAGGACGTAGGCGAAGGTGAAGAAGGTGGCGAAGAGGCGCTGGCCCACGGACTCGGCAGCGATCTCGCACTCTAGGGAGCCAACGGGGTTCGGATGGACCCCGTAGGAGCTCAACACGGGAGAGTTGACGACTATCATGAGAAACCAGATGGATAGGATCACCCTGACGATGTTGGATCGGGTTCGAAGGCGTACGGTGGCCTGGCCGTGGACCACGGTCAGGTAGCGAACGAGCGCAATAAGAACGAGTGTGTAGACTGTTACGTAGGCTGTGACGTTGACAAGGAAATGCATGAGGCGGCAGACGGTCGATCCGAGGGACCAGCTGAGGACCGCGAACTGGTATGCGGTGAAGGGAGGGATGACGAGGACGAAGGACAGGTCGGCGACGGCCAGGTTCAGCAGCAGGAGGTTAGTCACGGTTCGCATCCCGTCCTTGGCGAGGATGACGTGAACGACGAGTAAGTTCCCGGTAACACCCAGCACGGACATGAGACCGTAGAGGATTGGGACGACGATTGTGTAGAAGATGACGATGAGTTGGCCGTTTGGGTTAGGCGGTTGAGGAGGAAGGTCAGTGTCAGTGAGGTTCCAGTCTTCGAGGAGGTTTTGGTCTACCGACCGAGACAGCGAGTCCCCGGACTCGGTTGTCATGGTGATGGGGTCCGTGGTCATTTGGGGATCGTAGCGGGAGTGTCCGCGGTTGGCTACGAAGTCTCAGTTCCCATGGAGATGACGTCACCTGCATAAAGACATCAGTTAAAGACATTTCAGTTAATTTCTGAATAACGCTCGTAATCCATTTTCTTTCTTTTTATTGATTTCGTTTTATGAAACGGTGACACTCGACAGTTGTTTGTTGTAGATCTTTCCTAACATCGATATCATTCATATAATTTAATATATTTAAATCTGTATCTATATACACATGTATGATTAATTTTTATCCGTTTGGCCATTTGCCCTTACTCTTTTTGGCATGACGGCAAAAACATGATGTCATCCATACGGCTTACTGATATAATAGATCATTAATCGCATGGATGTCATCATGACGCAACTATTTTAAACGTCGGTGTCTGATGACCAAGTATCGACCCATGACGCTGAGCAATTGTCAGCGTAGAGGCTGCTCAATGTCTCTACACAGTGACCGTCTGAAGGGAGATTCTAGCCACACTCTCCACGTTACAGGGTGTCCGGATACTCCGTCTAATGAGTATATAAAACCACAGCAGCGTGTCTCACAATAGAGCAATATGAAAGCACTGGGATGATTCCTCGTTATCATTCGTCCACTCCATTGATTCGATGTATGAGTCAACAGTCATCATCGGTTGGCACAGCGTTCAGGTCAGCTTTTGAAACACTTTGATCAATTTTGAAAAATAATCACGTTAAATGTAGGCCTACCACAATTCGGCATGAATACATTGTACCTCATAGTAACTATTGGCTAAGCGAAGTGTTCGCTGATTGATGTAAGCGGAATTGGTTTGAATGGTTTGTTGGCCTTAGAAAAATGTTGGTCATTGTCTTTTCGGATTGATTGGCCAAGTGAATCTATTTGTTGATTGAAAGAAGCGTATTTGGTCGATTGACTTCTCATAAGTCAGTGCCACATCACATTTATGGACGAAGCAAAGCATTCGTTGATTGGAAAGAGGATTTGGTTGATCGATCTTTGACGAACGCTAGCGTCAGTGCTATGTGGTAAAGAAAACTTATCGCAGACCGACAATCGCCACTGTGATCAAATGTTTCGATTTATCTGAATGGCGTCCATCATAATCGAAGCACTGTACCTAGACCCTGCAGCCTCTCAAACCCCTTGACCGCTTCCCTCTACTAACCTTGTTCCCTTCTCCACAATTCCCCACATTTTTTTCATCAACGAGTATTGGAGCAATTCAATTATCGATCTCGCATGCTTCGTCAAAGCCACATACGGTCATCTATTATGAGGTCTCGACTGCACGGTCAGAAGAATTTCTCACAGCATGCATTGACATTGACATTGTCTTCTCCACGGTTTGTCAATCGCTTATTATAAGGGAAGACGTCGTTGTCATACTGATGTAGAAACCCATAGATCGAGGGTTCAGGTCCCAAAATAGGCAGAAGATAATTATTATTATTATTATTATTATTATTATTATTATTATTATTATTATTATTATCATTATCATTATTATTATTATTATTATCATTATCATTATCATTATTATTATCATTATTATTATTATTATTATTATTATTATTATTATACACAGCCAGACAAGCGATAAGAAACAGGGAGCCAGTGAAGGCCATATATATAGAACAAAAAGCACAAACGGGACAATACTTCGGTAGGCGGCCAACGACTGAGTCTGATGGGAGCACCCGTCCAGAGCGACCAATTGACCAAAGTGGCGGACACCAATTTCAAAATGAAGTGATAAAATCTACGAACGAATCGACAAGAGTCACAGTAGCACATGTAACGCAATTTAGCCTTAGAGATGGTATACTAATCGATCTGATCGATTATGCAAATAGCCAATTTATTATTCTGATCGATTGGTTACTATTGATTTTGCTCAATTCCAAATTCTAATCGATCTGAGAACCTAATCGATCTTAGATCCTAACCGATTAGCTCGTTCACTAGAAGCACAGCAGATTAAGATCACAATCGATGAGCAATTTAAACTTGTAGATTATAACCGATTTGTCAAGCAAGAAATTCTAAGCCTGTGACAACTGATAATAATAATAATAATAGTATTAATAATAATAGTAATAATAATAATAATAATAATAATTATTATTATTATTATTATTATTATTATTATTATTATTATTATTATTATTATTAGCAATTAGATCTATATTAAATTCAAATTCAAGTTGAGGTGAATTATGAAGAGGATGGTGGATCTAAGGCAGAGAGTAGAACTAATGAGGGCTGATACGAAGAGGAGGACGAAGAGGAGGAGGAAGAGGAGGAGCAAGAAGAGAACGAGGAGAGGGAGGAAGAGGAGAAATAGGAGAAAGAAGAATTGAGAGAAAGGTCAAAGCCCAGCCAATCAAATAATTCCGGGCCTCACTTCGCCATATAATGCCACTATCTATTATGTGGGTCTTATTCTCGACTCGTACGATATGACGAAGTGCGCTTTAGAAGCCATTCATTTGGCGCAACTGTTGAGTGCTTTGCTGTCTTAGGGAACTCATAAAATGTCACTCAGATGGTTGATCGGTTCTACTCAACAGCGTTCAAGTAGAAATGTATTTGTGCAGGTCAATGTATTATGTATGTGGATGTATGCATACATACGAGAGTGTACGAGAGCATAAATACACACACACACACATACACACATACACACATAAACACACACACACACATATATATATATATATATGTATATATATATTACGCATCAATGAATAATCAAAGCTTTTGAAGTTATTTGATCTTGATTGTAGCAATAGTGTCAGCTTCAAAATGCAAAGAAGGAGGATATCATCATCATCATCATCATCGTCTTCGTCATCGTCGTCGTCGTCGTCGTCAACACCGCCGCCACCACCACCATCATCATCACCAACACCACCACCATCGTCATCATCATCATCATCGTCGTCATCATCATCATCATTGTCGATGTCGTCGTCAAAATCATCCAAATCGTCGTTCTCATCCTCACAATGCACCAACGCCGTTGTCGTCGTAGTTATCATTGTGTCGTCATCATCAGCAACGACTCAGAACTTTCATATGAAACCATTTTTATTTCCTATGCTGAAAGGTTAAGCTATCTCCAGCTACAGGCAATATCAAGTCCTCACATAATTTGAATTAACTGTAGTCAATCAATCAATCAATCACACAACATTTCAATCAATAAAGCAATCATTAACCAATTCATCGATACCTTTATTTCAATGCAGGTTCCTGTCCAAAACAAGACGAGAGACGGAGAGCTGCCGCGTTCCTCTGATACGACCGATCTGACGTGACTGAGCCTCACTAGAGTCTGCCTCCTCAGCCGTGATTAGCTTTAGCTGGCGTCCATTCTGTCCGGTCAGCCGCTGTGTCTGGCTGTGCGTATGCTGGATACAGCAGGCGTATGCAGCGAGATCTATGGCTGGGACAAGGGCTGCTGTACCTAAATCAGTTGCAGCATTATTGATATAGTAATATTTTTGAAGATATAACTATGTAAGTTTTTATGTAATTATTTCATACGTGCACGTTTGGTTATTTTGCATTACAAAATCTAATTACAGATGTTATAACCTCATCTTTTTTGTCTCCACCGCTTCCTGTAGCATTAGCTCAGATTAGAATATTGCAAACTGGTGAATCCATGTTTCGCTATGACATGACTCGTTACCTCACATCTTCACTGGCTGTTTTGACATTGGCTCGGCCATTCACTCTTACAGAACTAGGAGAGTCTCCAATTATAGAACGATCTTTGCTCACACTATCACCCGCAAATTCTCTATTGAAAACTTTTTTATACAGATTTTTTTTAGCAATCTTCCTTCTGACATCCTAAGCAAGTCTCATTTCCTGCTCTTTAACAAACTTTTGCGAGCTCACCTTCTCACTCTAAATGTGTAATTACTTATCGTCTTCTGCTGATTTAATGTTTAGTGTTAGACAATGCTAATTATTCTAACATTTCAATTGAAATTTACACCGCTCCTATTCCTATTCCTACCGGCATATAACAGGTCGGTAATCGCCTATTGCGTCGCAGATCATTTCATCGCATTCATTTCGTCAGTTAGGCATCGTGAGGGTCGGTTAGGGTCAGGTTATGCGTCGTGAGGGTCGGTTAGGGTCAGGTTATGCGCTATGATGGTCATTTAGACTCAGGGTTGGGGTCGTTTTTAAATGCGACGAAATGAACTGCGCGGAAATGAACGAGCACCATATAATCAACCTCTATCTTACTGTACTGATAGTACATAGGAGGCCCGCCCAGTGGGACTGTGGCCCCTGTAGATTCCACTTTGTATCCCAACATAGCATCAATGCGAAGTACGATTGTGTGTTTCTGTATTTCGCTCAGCCATCTCCTCTTCTACCCTTTAGTCAGCTCATCACCAAATTTGAGTGATATGGGTATAATGGGAGACCCCATTTAGTTCGTACGCATGGAGGGGTAAGCCAGATGCATGTCTGTGTAGGAGAGGGGGCGCTTAATGACCATGTGCGCACTCGTGGAAACTGGGGATGGGCAAATCTGGATCACAAATATAATCTGTATACGTTGGCCTCAACGTTTCAACAAACATATCGACCGTTAGCTAAACCCACTCAGCTGTAAGTTCAGAGTCAACGGATTAGTTAGTCACGTGTCGTACTCTTCTTGATTCCTGTTCTTTGCAGTTGCGTTCATCAACCTCCATTCTCTATATTGCTATTCTAGAGCTGAAGTAAACCGAAAGAACGCACCCATGCAGCCTCACTACACCGGATATTAGAGGAGTCGGTTCCATGCAAAGGACTCACGATTACAACATTGATTGATATGCATCATACCATGAGAGAGACGGACGGACAGATAGACAAACAGACAGAGTGACAGACAGACTGACAGACACGAACCCTTGTCTTTGTGCATGTATGTATACCTGTCTGTATGTTTCTCTATCTTCGTGTGTTTAAGCTTGTCGTATCACTCTGTGTTGCTTATTCAGCGTTGGATATGGTAGATCATGACATCCTCAACGTCTATATAAAACATCCTTTGGTGCCAGTGATCCTCGTCTACATTGGTTTCGATCCTATCTCATGGATCGCTCACAAAAGGTAATTCTAGGTGACACCCGCAACCCATGAGTACCCGTCAAGTAGAATCAGGTTCTAACCCAGAGGTGCTACATAAGTCTGTAAATACAGTACAACACACTGATCAACTACGTTGTAATCGGAAAGTTTATTTCACACAATGGAAAAACTGCAACATCAATCGACTCAGATCACACGCAACAAAAAACACACACCCACTCAAATACACACACGCAAACACACGCGCACACACACACATATACGCACACACACACTCAAACACATATACACACCTACACCTACACACAAGATCTCATGTCACGCTCTCACATTTTTCAAATGACAGCCCAATATTACAGTTCACGAAGCTCATTACCGTCCATAATAGATTAAAATCGCCTATCTTCTGTACAGAAAACTCCCCACATGACAAACGACCGCTTCGATAAATATCTACAGATTAACACGCGATCATCGCTGGGCTCCAACTCTGCCCGACGCCATATTCATTTACACGTTACGGTGACGTCATTGCCTGCGTCGCCGCTACCGATTTTCTCACTGTTACGTCATTCACGCATGACGCAATCGGTCCCATGCGTCATCCACGATTTTTGTCTGTGTGACGTCATCCCCATATCATTTAAAACGTAATCGCCACTGATTTCGTCACAGCTGCGTCATCCTCATATGATGTTATCGGATCGTCTGCTGGTGATGGTGATTTCCCGTTGCGCCTTGCAGTTGGCGATTCGCTGTTCCAGAAGGTTCTTCCAGGTGCATTTTATGTCGATTGAGGGAGCTCGAAAGACCAATGACCTTGGAGTCCACGACCTTTGGAGGCTGGTCAACGGAGTCTCCACGGATATGACGAACTCGCATTCTGAAAATATCACAAGCAAATGACCCTCAGTCTCAGCCCTTTCCAACCTCTGTGATAACCCTAAATGCCACATTATGATGATGTTGATGATGATCATGACAATGTACAAACAATGATGATGATAATAATGATAATAACGACGACGACTAGGATGACGATGATGATTGCGACAGTGTTGACGATGATGGCGAAAACGACGACGACAATGATGATGATGACGAAGACAGTGACGATAATGGTGATGAAGCCGATGATATTGATGATGACGACATGATGATGATGACGACGATAATGACTAGGATGATGACGATGATGATGATGATGATGACGATGACTATGACGATGATGGTGGTGATGATGATTATGAAGATAACGGTGCGACAACGACCACTCACGGTGACTACAGTTGAAATTGCATCCGACGACGTCCTGCAGAAGAATCGGTTCCTCAAGGACGCAGAGTGTCTCACCGCCGACTGGATCAGGTCGGGTCAGAACGATGAGGTCACTGAGAAGGGCAACGAAGAGGGGAAGAGTAGTGTTACGGTCGAAGAGTGTGAGACTTCCCGAATAGATCATGTGGTGCGATGCGGTGGCCAGATGGAACGACTGGAAACAAACCGACCATTAATTATATTAATAATTCATTAATTAACTAGATTGTTTGGCCAATTGCATTGCATTTACAGATTAATATAGCGCCTTTCCCACAACATCCTAATCAGAGGCGCTCTCTCTGCGAAAAGCCCAGATGGAAAAGAAAGTCTTAAGAATACGGACAGCAAAAGAAGGACCCCAGTTAAAATGAAATAAGAAGACAGAGAGCGAATTTCGTTGCAAAAAATGGCCAAAAGACGCACGTGGACAGTATTCGACAGATTTGATTGATATGAGAATACAGCTAATATTGTTCAATCGTATGCTATTGTCATGCATAATTTTATCAAACACATAATTATCAACAACTCAATTAGTCAGGAAAGGCTTACAAAGATTGGGTACCCGCTACGCGGATCGACGGGTACCTGGGTCGTGAAATCAAAATTTTCTGGCATCCTTACTAGCCAGCCAGCCAGCCAGTCAGTCAGTCAGTCAGTCAGTCAGTCAGTCAGTCAGTCAGTCAGTCAGTCAGTCAGTCAGTCAGTCAGTCAGTCAGTCAGTCAGTCAGTCAGTCAGTCAGTCAGTCAGTCAGTCAGTCAGTCAGTCAGTCAGTCAGTCAGTCAGTCAGTCAGTCAGTCAGTCAGTCAGTCAGTCAGTCAGTCAGTCAGTCAGTCAGTCAGTCAGTCAGTCAGTCAGTCAGTCAGTCAGTCAGTCAGTCAGTCAGTCAGTCAGTCAGTCAGTCAGTCAGTCAGTCAGTCAGTCAGTCAGTCAGTCAGTCAGTCAGTCAGTCAGTCAGTCAGTCAGTCAGTCAGTCAGTCAGTCAGTCAGTCAGTCAGTCAGTCAGTCAGTCAGTCAGTCAGTCAGTCAGTCAGTCAGTCAGTCAGTCAGTCAGTCAGTCAGTCAGTCAGTCAGTCAGTCAGTCAGTCAGTCAGTCAGTCAGTCAGTCAGTCAGTCAGTCAGTCAGTCAGTCAGTCAGTCAGTCAGTCAGTCAGTCAGCCAGCCAGCCAGCCAGCCAGCCAGCCAGCCAGCCAGCCAGCCAGCCAGCCAGCCAGCCAGCCAGCCAGCCAGCCAGCCAGCCAGCCAGCCAGCCAGCCAGCCAGCCAGCCAGCCAGCCAGCCAGCCAGCCAGCCAGCCAGCCAGCCAGCCAGCCAGCCAGCCAGCCAGCCAGCCAGCCAGTCAGTCAGCCAACAGTTATGCTGTGCCACAGAGCGCAATTAAACATCGCAATCATGCGTTCTTCATCGCGGAAATAGTACCACGCTTTCTTTGTCATCAAAATCATTCCAATCGTCATTACATTCAACTCTTACCCGGACGTTATCTGGAAAGACGAGTCGCTTCTGCATTTCTAGGACCTCGGTGTCGATGCTGCTGACGACGCTGGCGGCTGCGGAGTTCGCGGAAGATGAGGATGATGAGAAGGACTTCATTGGGATGGAATCGAGGGAGGAGAGAGATGTGAGGGAACTGTTGCAACGCTGGATGTGACTGACGTTGATTGTGGAACAGCAGTTTCTCATGGCTGAAAGAAACACACGAGGGTCAATGTCTGAAAACAGTTAGACACCGACTGGGTAAGTGCAGGGCGGGTTGAGGCAAGGTGATGTGGTTTAACGTGAGGTAGGTGGAGAAAAACAGGAATGAGGTAAGATAGCATGAACTGAAACGATAAGGGAAGGTATATATATATCTAGACAGATGCAAGCATATAGCCAACCATCAGGTGAAATTACACATTGCTTAGTGAAAAGTAACGTATGATCATAAAGAGTGTCAGTGTATTCTCTCTCTCTTTCTCTCTGTCTTTGTCTGTCTCTTTCACTCTGTCTTTGTCTGTCTCTTTCTCTCTGTCTTTGTCTGTCTCTTTCTCTCTGTCTTTGTCTGTCTCTTTCTCTCTGTCTTTGTCTGTCTCTTTCTCTCTGTCTTTGTCTCTCTGTCTCTTTCTCTCTAACACACAAATACACACACATAATAATATGATCAAATTGCACCCATGATCTTCTTGCTTTCTTGTTTGTCTCATTACCTGTGAATCATTGAATGAGAACAATTGAACATTGTCTTCTTACCTTGGACGACTTGTTTGAGGCAGCTGTAGTCGGACGTTGTTGCATCCATGTAGCAGAGGATCCGCTGCAGCGTCAGGACGAGTTCCTTGATGTGCTACAAAAACAATGAGCGGATGGATAGATGGATAGATGGACGGATGGAAGAAAGGATAGATTGATTGATGGATAGATAGATAGATGGATGGATTAATGGATGAATGGAAGAAAGGTTGGATTGATTGATGGATGGGTGGATGGATGAATGAATGAATGAATGAATGAATGGGCGAATGGATGGGTGGGTGGATGGATGAATGGGTGAATGAATGGGTGGATGGGTTGGCGGATGGATTAATTGATGATTATATAACTTATCGATCTTTGTTTACCTCGATTGGTTTCTGTAGAAATGCTGAGATGGTGAATCTATCATCGAGCGAAACCTTCCTCAAGTAAGCGTTCACCTCTGGGTTGGATCTTTTGAGCGACGCTAAGCAATGCATTGCGTTCATCACCCGAGGACAGTACGACTCGTAGGCGTTGCAAAACGATTCCACCTTCAGATCAACAAAAGATGATCATCGCAGAGCTATACACCTTCATCTGATATTGTCAACCTACCTTATTGACTGATTTTTCAATGCTTGTAGTTACATTTTGTTAACTTTATGCAATTATGTCATTAATTTGAGTTCGCGGTTTGAGTTGTCTTTCGATGAATTGTATATTGTATTGTATTCACAGATTAATATAGCGCCTGTTCAGTACAACCGAATCAGAGGCGCGCACCAATGCGAAAAGCCTCAAGGACAAGAACAGCCTTAAGAATACGGGCAGAAGCAGAAGCACCCCGATTAAAATCAAGGAGCAAATTGGAGAGGGAATATCGTTTCAAGGTAAAGGGTCAAAATAACGAAGAGGACGACGAGAGGAAGCAGAAAGAGGACAATGGATAAGACGTCAAAGAAGCATGATACCTGGCCCAGCAAGTTGCTCATAGGCAATTATTTAAATACTTAAGAACGCCCTTATTCTGCATGATAGCTTTACGTCTCAGTGCTGTCTATTTTAAACAGCCTCGTTGTGCCGATGTTGTTCGCCTGAATGCGCCACCCCTCACCAAGGCATAGAACTACATTCAGAGGAGCCACGTGAGCCATGTGTGCACCATGCAGAATTGGATTAACCATTGGTTGTTTGGTTGCAAGTCTTTAATAGAAGAGCAGTCTCCTGTTACTCGCAAGATATATCTCCATTCCATTGGCAGGAGAGCGTGCATGAGTGCGTGCTGGCTTTGGTGTGTGTGTGTGTGTGTGTGTGTGTGTGTATTTGGGGAGATTTTCGACTGTTTCTGCGTGGTACCTTGGACAAATACACGGATGAGAGAGCACGTATCGATAGTTTTCTGTCGGTGGCGCCATCTGTTCTTTGACCTTCGATCGTCTCTTTCTGACCTGGGCACCAGACGGCGCCACTGTCCAGCTCTCGTAGACAACACTCGGACAGCGAGACGACCTGACAACAAAAAACCAGAATAATAGTCACGTGACCTAACGAATGACGTCACCGACCTTCCATCTCAACTACTTAATCACTAACATATTTACTAACTGGTTGTATAGCTGACTATAAGAATATCGATATTTACTAATGCTTTGAAATAAAGAGTGCGAGATATTGTATGACACAGTCATTCAGTTAGTCGGTCGGTCAGTCAATCCTTCAGCCATCTCGTCGATCAGACAGTCATTAGATATGTGAGTAGGTAAGTAAGTAGTGAAATGTAGCAAATGTGACATGTTCCTACTTTCTCGATAAGTTAATAAATAGAACATATGAATCTGACCAAACAACTAGTGATTGACGCTGATTGCAATTGTCAGACTGATTGGCAGAAAGTGCGAAATCACATTGTAGGGTACTTAACAATTGCTCGATTTCAAATCAGTCCAAGGTTAGGAACAAACTAAACGAACCTCTTCCAGATTCTGGAAGACGGCCCAGTGATCTTCCGGCGACAGAAGGTTCATCTTCAGGGGACGAAGATATCTCTGAAGACCGAGCTCCATTTGAAGTACAAACTCTTCCTCGCATTCCACCAACTTCTGAATCGCTGGCCATTGGTCCAACTCGAAAGTCGAGATTTTCTATGACGTGAAGAAAACAGTTCTATTGAACGAGCTGCTCTAGTCATCTGTACTATCTATGATTGATACAGCTAATCTAACCATATCTGATGCCTTTAAACGATCTGACCTGATCTAATCATCCAGGGCCTTCTATAGCACCATAATCAAAAGTTCCATACATCAGACAAGTCTGCTGCTCCAAAGACTCGTCGACATTGCCTTGCTAAATAGTTGTTCCCTTTGCTATAATTGCTATAATAATAATAATGATGATAATGATGATGATGATAATAGTAACATTATTTACTTGTTCATCTGTTAATTTGCTTATTCTTTCAGTTGTTTATTTGCTCATTTTGTTTATTATTGTCTATCTGTACATTTGTTCAGGTGTTTATAATTTTCTATACTTGTTAACTTGTTTATTTGTTAATTTGCAAATCTATTCAGACTAATTACCTTATCGTCGGTGATCGGTGAAAGCTTTCCATCTTTCTCCGTAGCGTCCCTTTCCAGATCCCTCTCTTCATCTTCCTCCTCCTCCTCCTCCACCTCCTGCCTCTCTTCCTCTTTCCCCTTCTCCCCTTCCCTCCGCCCCGCCTCCTCCTCCTCATCGACCTTTGAACCCTGCCCTGACCCGGGTCGTCCGTCTTCAGGTGGCGGGGGCATTGGGGCCTTCCTCCTTAGACGTAATCCCGGCTCCTGGGTCCTCAAGGAGCAGGGAGACCCAGCGATCGATTCAGGGAGGCGTGACAGTCCGACACAGGCCGATGAAGGTCGGTCACAGGCGAACGAACACATGGACGAGTTGACCTTTGACCTTGGAGGAAGGGCCTGGACGTTGGCGAGCTGGGCGAACGGGCGACGAGGGGGTAGTTGAGGCTGCTTCCCGTGTAAGGGGCAGTCTCGCTGGACAGGGGCCTCGTACGTTGGTTGGGAGAGAGCTTCTGAGGGTGGGTGGCGGTTGGTGTCGTCCGTGTAAAGTTGCCACGTGGAGAAGGTGAGAGTGTCGCCACCTGTGGAATGACGCTGAATGTCAAGACGAAGAGTGCTCTCTGTGTCTCTGAAAAGGGGAAAAGGAAAATAGGGTAAGGTTAAGAAATGAATCGATTTAATAGACAAATAAATTTAGGAAATAAACAACTAAATAAATCAATCGATCAATAAATTATTCAATCAATCGATAAAAGTTTATTTAAAATTAACAATTAAATAGACCAAATTATCAAATAAATAGACAACAAATAAATAATTAAACTGACAAAGTAAACAAATAAATAAACAAAATAAACAAAAGCTCCTTTGAGTCGGTAGTCCAAAATGTGCCCTACAAAAAATTAATCTCTTAAATCAATAATGAAGTCTCCGAAATGCAGCTGTTCAATTGTTTGTCTTGTTCTTTTTTGCAACTGTTGTCATTACTGCTGGAATTGTTGTTGTTGTTCATGCTATTATTGTGGCTGTAGAATTGCTAAAAACAATATAAAGTTGTTGTCATCTCTGCTGGAATTGTTGTCGATGTTAAATGTATAATCGTTATGGTAGAATTGTTAGATGAACAGTAAAAAATTGATAGACCTACCTGACGATTCTAGCGACGCTTTCCGCCATAGATCGGGACACGTTCAATCCGCTGATACGTACGATGCAATCGAGCCTTCGAAGTCCGGCCTTGAAGGCAGGAGAAGCTGTCAAAAAAAATCAAACGATGATCAGGTCACTCGTAACCGTCCTCTAAATCGTCCCAAGCAAGACACTATACCGTCATCATCACAACATGATCCTGATTCCAGTCATTTGGTGGCTATGGGTACGGACTAATGATCTCCGGTGTCCTCAGCTATGTATGTGTCGGGTCCGTTGCTCTTCTTAATGTTGTGTCATAATTTGATGTTGAATAATCTTTAGTGATGACATTTAACATCGTTCAGACTAGCGCCGATATATGGTGCCGCTCAGTATACATCTTGATAGGGCGCTATATAAATGTTTGATCACATTACACTACAGTAGATCACATTTATATTGTCCATCCATCGTAGTCTTAGTCTTTGCATTCGCTTCTGTTTCTTTTGAGACTCGCACGCAGTGCATTAAGTGCTGAATTCGGCTCCAATTCTCACAAATTAAAGTCTCACCTCTTGACTTCTCCGTCAATTCTGTAAGGACTTCTCTTCTGAATTCCCGAAAGGCTCCCCTCCTCCTCCCCCCACAATCTCGCCGCCTCACCCCTACGCCATCTATCTCATCTTTATTAGTTCATTACCCTTAGGCTTTCCCGCACAATTTAAAGTCTGACTGGTGGGGAGATAGATGAACGTCTATCTATGCCTCCATAATGTCCCTCCCCATTAATTCATTCATTCTTCACGAATTCCTATCCAGATCCCATACAGGAGAGATTGGTAACTCCATTGCTTCCCATTCGCTCTAGTGCTAAATAAAACCTAACAGCCTCCTTCCCCTAGTCTCTATGGCAACAAGTGTTGGTTCTTCACTAGTTATCTAGACAACCATTCTGACAAGACGTAGCGCTCATGAGGCAGCTGGCTCCCTGCTCTCTGCTTTCTAGCACTCAGTATACACGCTTAGCTTGCGATCACAACAACCATCATGATCGCAAAATGCACTTCAATGCTAACAAGGAAAGTAGATTCAGACCCCGATTCATTGACGATTCTGCATCGTGGCCAGCAGGAGAGATTGGTCATTGCTTTCACGGATCCAAAATGGCGGACGGGGTTAAAGTGAACTTATCAGCCCCAAGTAATCAAAAACCTAAGTGACTCCTAAGGTTTCGCCCGTTAAGAGGGCGAACGTGCTAATTCTATCATTAAGTGACTAATTGCTAATTATCTCGCAGACACTAAATGCCAGATGGTTTAAGTGAAACCTGATGATGAAGAAGTGGCAATAGACCGCGACTTACCTTCATCCACTCGACCTATCTGGACAGGACTTGCCCCGAAGACGGTAAATCCGAAACCATTGCGCCCTCTGGTTATCAGGAGCTGGAAATAATTTAAGAACACAACTGATTTATTTGGGAACCACGTTCATTTAGTAATGCGTCTATCAATCCATCCATAATTCCCTCCTCATTCATTAATTCATTACTGCAATAACATTAATTCATCGGTCCATCTATCCATCCATCAATCAATCTATCCATCAATCCCTTATTTGATCCATCCTTTCATCCATCAATCCATCTATCAACCAATCAATTAATCAATCTCCTAATTCAGCCATCTTTTCATGTTTCATTCTATTCATCCATCTATCTCTCCACCAGTCAGCCAGTCATTCAGCTAGACAGTCAGTCAATCTCTTTCTCTTTGTGTCAGTGTGTGTATGTGTGTGTGTGTGTATGTGTGTGTATGCTTTTACTTGTCTGTTTGTCTCGCCCATTGTTTAAAACCGACGTAATTTGAGACTATAAATATGTTGTTGCTGGCCTTTTAATGTCCAAACTCGTCTTAGAATGAAACGTCTTTATTACTGAATCTCTGATCTCTAATGTACTTAAAACGTTGTCAGTTACTTTCAGTAACTTACGGAAAATTGCTCCATTCCGAAAAGGTCCATATTCACTTCCGGTATCGAAGGAATCACAGGCGGACCTGAAATTTAATCAGATTATTAATAATTATATCAACATCAATATTTATTATCCATGTTAACTAAGTTTAAAATGACAACTGTGCATGACAGAAACAGATAGACCGATTGATAGATAGATAGACAGACAGATAAACAAACAGATAAACAGACAGACAGACAGACAGACATACACGTAGGCATATACTTGTCCACAAGCCGAAATGTATTTGGGAGATAAGGATTTTAATAAGTAAAATGATTCTTGGTTTTTACAGGAATTTATAGTATTTTATTTCTATCTCGGCCTAAAAACTTCCCATTAAAATAATTAAAAAAGAGGTCGATTAAGCACCTCTGTTAAGTGCGTCATTCCAGCTTTAAATTGTCAATAGTCACTCCGCGTTAAATTGTTAAATACACCCGGGTCAATATATGACTGAACCCTCAAAAAATGCCAACAAAAGGTCCCTCAACGAATTCTGATGCCACTTTTCATGCTTATGAACACAGTAAAAGTCGGCTCAAAACTGACCATCAGGAAAGGGTCATTTTCAAGATGGCGTCCAACATGGCCGCCGATAACTATTATTGTCGATGTCTAAAGAACCGTTCAACATAGAAAGGTTTTTTTGGTGTCAAACCGTAGGTTTTATTGCATTCTCATAACCAGATGACTTATTAGGACCATGACGTAAGAGTCACTTTCAAAATGGTGTCCAACATGGCCGCCGAAAGCTAAAATTATCAATATCTACAACAAAGCACAGAAGGGGATGTTTGCCACAAAATGCAATGTAGCAGATTTAAAGTAACTCAGCTTACTGTGCATTGTTTTGCTAATTGATGCATTTTATTTGTATGGTATCATTGAAATGACATTTAACATCACTTAGGTAGCTCAGATAGCGATTCTGAGTATTTATCTTTAAGGGCGCTACATAAATGCTCTAGTACATTACATCTCCTTCAGCGGCTTTCTATTTCTTTTGGCTTGACTGGCAGTCCTCTTGAATGGCTACGCTCCTTCTTACTGACCGTACCAATTGTGTAGTTACTGGTACTTCTTGGTCTCGCTGGGTCCCTGCCCTGTTGGAGTTCCTCAGGGCTCAGCGCTGGGTTCTTTTCTCAACATTCTCTATACTTCTGATATCAGTCCCCTGCTTACTCTATCTGGCCTCCTGCATCAATTGTATGCAGATGACATTCAAGCTTATGTCCATTGCAAAGCAGCTGCAGCAATGGTCTCGGTTGGGTTGATGTGTGATGCCATAAATGTCCTCTCTAATGGATGGCCTCGAATCGTCTCCTATTAAATCCCTCCAAAACAGAATTTATATGGATTGGCCGTCGCAGAAACCTGGCTGATCTGGATATGCAGATATTGGCTGAGACCTATCCTCACGTTACTTTTCCATCTGTTGTGCGTGATCTGGGTGTATTGCTTGATCAGGAGCTTAGTCTCTCGCAACATGTAAACCAGGTTGCTCATAACTGCTACTATCAGCTGCGTCAGATTCGTGCAGTTATTCACTCTCTTACCTTTGAGTCTTCAATAGTCCTCGTTCATGCCTTTGTAACCAGCAGAATTGATCGCTGCAGCGCTGTTCTGGCTGGTCTTCCCTTTGCCGTAGTGGTGCGTTTAGACCGCGTTCTTCGCTCTGGGGCTAGGCTTATTTGACATAAACCAGTTTCAGTTTATAATTATGCGCGATGTCCTTCACTGGCTACCGGTTCAACAGCGCATTACTTTCCGCATTGCGACACTAGTTTGGCGGTGTCTCTCTGGTTGTGCGCCATCTTACTTGACTGAACTGTGTCGTCCGGTGCCTGAACTCCTTTCGCGTAGAGCACTGCGCTCTTCTGCTAAAGGCGAGCTTCTGGTGTCCAGGGCCCGCTCGTCGCTACTGATACGTCGAGCTTTCTCAGTGGTTGGTCCGTACACCTGGAATGGGCTCCCGGTTGCCCTCCGTCTTCCCCTTTACAATGATCTAACTACCTTTTGTAAGCTGCTAAAGTCATTTCTTTTTGGCCGTGGCTGGGCTGGGAGCACCTCTGAGTAGTTTCCCTTGAAGAGGTGCTATATAAATTATCGAAATGAAAGAATGAATGAATGAACCTCTTTCTATTAGGAGTCTTGGTTGCCGCGAGCTGTACCGAGTTATACGGTAGACTCTCATAGAAGTTTTACCGGAACTACGGTAACAGAAGCCGCAGCCAACTCTACCGCCCTGACCTAGCCACGTCTGTATTTATACACGCAGCGGACAGACACCCGGCTGTGTATTGTCTCCACGAAGTTGTTTAGGTCCAATCGAGAGCGTCTGGGTAATAAGGATTACTGGACGCAACGATGGACTCCTTACGAGGATAGCAGTTGAACAAGAAACCCCACACTCAGATAATGAAAATAAAATTAATAATAAAATTAATAATAAAATTAGTAATAAAATTAATAATGAAATTAATAATAAAATTAATAATAAAATTAATAAAAAAATTAATAAAAAAAATAATAATGACATTTCACATTCGTTTACCCAAGCCCTTGCAACTGGAGTTCCTGCAATAATAATGATTATTATTATTATTTTCAGTATCGTTAAAACTGTTACTATTATTACTGCTACTAATTATTCAAGACATATCTGATCAATCAGGATTTCAAATCGTAAGGATAGCGTTTTTCAGACATGTCTTTTATCATCATCATCATCATTTGTACCATCATTATTGTAGTTGTTGATGTTTATTAGGCGATGATGACAATGATGATGATGATGACGACGACGATGATGATGATAATGATGACGATGATGATGAAGCTGTTGACCTTTGACTAATTAGATAGTCACGAGTACATGGCTGATGCAAAATGTTCGAATGGAGCAATATAAATGATGTGACGCATGCAGGCATACACGCCGACAGTGAACAGGTTGAGGTTGCTTGCTGTTCGGCAGAGGACCCACTCATCGTTGGCTCTGGTCTTGGGACGCTGGACTGGGGCTGAGATGATTTCTGGTGTCGCACCTTCTGCGACACCCTTTGGGGCCAAGAACCACGTGGGCAGGGCGAAGGGCAAAGGTCAGAGGGCAGGCTGACACCTTACCCTGCCTAACCGTATGGATATCCAATGGACGGTTCAATAAGATACTTTCCAGACAGAACACTCCTTAAGAGGGCTGTCACTGACAACTGGCAGATCCCCCTTCCTCCCTCCCTCGCTCCTCTAACAGGCACATATCTCTTTAGCCTTCCAAGTGCACTGGGACCCCTCTTCCATGTTCAATTCTATATCATATGAAATAATATCTTCATACATTGCTTGATGGATGCAATAAAGATTACGTCATGTAACTTCTGTTATCTTCGTTAAATGAAAACCAAATTGACACACCTTAATTACAAACCTCCGAATAAATAAATTCGTATAAGCATTAGCATGAAATACAAATTCCTGAATCGCACATATAAATTCATATAATTCAACAGCAGCGGTATTCAGACGGTGCATGTCTGTCCAAATCCAGGATATAGGAGGAGGGTGACACCATCTTACATATGCAGGGCGTCTTTAAACCGTAACTGACTGCAGAGCATATAACAGCACGCTAATAACCGGAAGGATATATACATATATATATATATATATATATATATATAAACCAACATTCCGTTTTGTAATCATACAATACTTTTATATATATAGATATATAAAATTATATTCATCGTATTTATTTATATAAGATGTGTTATTCCGTTGCAAATAATTATGTCCATACATCGCACAGCACAGGTGTAATAATACTAATGTGATACGTCTCGGCTTAATACGCTTCGTAGACGGTTAGATGGGAAATTCTTTGTATACGAACCTTTTACACTTGGAATCTATTTCTAATTGAATTATGGATGGTACACAGAAAGGAGAAGAGGAGGAGGTGTAGGAAGAGGAGAAGGAGGAGAAGTGGGAGGAAAAGGAGGAGGAGGAGGAGGAGAAGGAATAAAAGGAGGAGGAGGATTATGCTTGGCGCCGAGAAAGTCAGAGGTAATGAACAGCTGAGTTCCTTTATGACTTTTAACGCAGATGTCATGAGTAATTATGTTCGATGGTGATGATGAGTATCGTTTGAATGGCGTTTTATGGAGAGCAAAAGAGGGCATTTATAGAACGATAAGGATCGCAGAAGAAGCCCATAATGAGTCGAGAGGAATTTCGTAATGCACTATATAGATGCATATTATACTAAGCGGTGAGTTTTGTTTCTGTATAAACAAGCATACTCAGCTGATAGTGGGACTGGTTTGGGCCTATAGGCAACAGCTTGCTAAACTTGACCTGCAACCACTGATTGAGACATTTCCTGCTCTTCTGATACTTTCCTAATGTCCGTGACCTCCATAGGCGTCAGTCACACTTCATTCATCCTTCACGTTCACGGAACACATATCTTACCTGACACGCTTCAACTCATAGCCAGACTCCCTCGCTGTGTGCATATCTCTACATAATATCACGTGATTTAAGCCTTGCGATGGTTTCCTGTCACTGCACGTATCCTCTGCATGATCCTCTTTCTGGTTTCAAAAGCCCGGCTATAGTCTGTGCCACGAGATGTCTCTCTCTGAGTATTTGCCAAAGCCGTTATCAGAAACCTCGTCTCGTGCTTTGCGCTCTGTTGATCCTTTTGCGACTAGGACTAAGACTGCTTTGGCCTAACACCGGGCTTCGCTGTTGTGGGTCCGTCTACCTGGAATGACCTTCCCTCATCACTAAAGACTAAGCCAATGACTGAATTCTCTCCACCGGCTTCTCGCTCTTTAAGTTTAAAGACGCTTCTCTTACCTCGGAGTTCCTGTGCTGAGAACGCCTCTGAATAGTTATTCTGCAAGGGGCGCTAAATAAATCTAAAGATACGATATGATACTAACATCCGGCTGCCAATGACCAAAGGCATTCTGTTTAATAGACTCCATTCCATTCGTATCTGTTTTCGCTTTATCCGTTTCAGAGTAATTCCTCCTTGCCATGATAATCGACCCATGACACACAGTCGCCTTGCCCAACCCCCCTCACCAAGCGACCCTGTTTCTGTTTGCCCCAACCCTCTCTCCATGCTGGAACTGTCTTCGCAACGACCTGGCGATAGACGTATCAGTTCCAGCGGAATACGGTTGGAACTTTTCAACGCCTTCTAATGGTTCCACCTTTCGTTACGAGCGTCATTCGATATTCTGAGACAAAGACGCCTTCATCCTCTTCAGCCAAGGAATTTCCCTGCCACCGTTACCAGACATGAATATTCATACATTCCTATGCATATGCATCTACAGACGAACAAACATTAACACGCACATATACACACACACATGCATACATACATACATACATACATACATACGCACACATACATACATACGCACACATACATACATACATACATACACATACACACACATACATACATACATACGCACACATACGTACATACATACATACACACACACAGAGCCGTACACGAACACAGATACGCACATAGACATAAATAAATATATACAAAGTCATGCGAGTATCTACGTTTATATTATATACACAAAATTATGCAAAATTTGTATTGAATTGTATTTACATATTTCTACAGCGCCTCTCACAGTACAACCTAATAATAAGAGGCGTTCTTAGTGCGAGAAGCCCCATGGGAAAAGAAAAATCTTAAGAATGCGGGCAGAAAGAGAAGCACCCCAGTAAAAATGCAAACATATGACTGTATAAGACACAGGTTAAGCGAGGCAGGTATTATTTAGACAGCCACTCATATTATGTTTAGATTTTGGTAGACGATACAAAGCAGCAACTGAAGTCTGGTACACTGTCCTACTTACAGACTCAGAAGTGAGCGCTGAAGCCGGCAACTGATAATACCACAACCACCACCATTACCACCAACGTCATCATCATCATCATCGTCGTCGTCGTCGTCATCATCATCATCATCATTATCATCATCACTTGGTGACGCGTCAGTTGACAGCGATGGGTACGAACAAAAGACCGCCATTATCCTTGTCCATTGGTTATGTGCAGCGCACCTATCAGTGTTACTCAGAGTTCCACCGTTCCGTCGCTTATACTGTCCATCTAGCGTAGTCCTCGCTCCGGATGCCTCTCCTGGAGCAGCTCCCCACGGTAGTCGTATCCTCCACAGGTCCCGATCCCGATAGCACCGACGATCGATGGCGTTCAAAGTTCAGCTAAAGTCCTTAAACACTGTCTCGGCTTACGACAACTTTGAACTCTGAACCATCCTGAAAACGATATTTATTTTCTGACCTCCATCTTCTCTGGTTTTCAACCCTTTGCGCTATATAGTCTAAAGTAACACACGTAACACTAGCCTCAAATAAGCAAAATGTCTCGCATCGATTCAGGCGCCTCATAAACTATGACACTGATCACATTCGTTTACTCAGGCCTTTACTTCTAGAATCGCCGCGCAAAATGTAATCAAACGCGCAAAATGTAATCTCTGAAAGCAGTTTTATTTATTTATTGAGCAACTTAACGCCTAAAAAAGGTGTGTTAGTTGGCTAGCTTCTGTTTTACGATACTGTGGTAACAAGGATCATCAGCGTCGCCTTCCTCCTTTATACAGGCTTGGGACTGGCACTGCTGGACTGCAAGTAGTGGCGGAGTTTAATGAGATGTGTAAAAAAACTTTTCAACTATTATTTGCGGGGAGTTCTATATATAGGTCGGGATAGAAATATCATTAGGGCAGCTATAGTTCTTCATCCGATGACGTTGTCTCAGTTTACGGTAGTGACACGATTGACAGACGACCCTCTCGGGCTTCGCGTACGCTGTCAAACGCCTCCGTCGTGTCATTAAAGACGATTAAACGGTCGCTAACGCATTGTGAGCTCCGTAACACAATCGCATTCAAACGCATCATTTGCGGGAAAGTATCTCACTGACATTGTCAGTGAAACACCATCACTGACACCTCTGCTGTCACTGACAGCGATACATCTCATTTACTCTACTTTCATTCGTCACACTTATATAAACAGTAGTACGCACACCTATCCAGTTCCCAACCCATCCTCTCCTCACACCCGTATATTATACACACCCATCCATTACTCATGCCCATACCAGTTTAGCCTAATTTTACTTACACCAAGCATTTTCTTATTATAAAGTTGTTTAACGACAGTGTATAGCAACAATGGCTTTTACCGCCTTTTAGTGGTTGTTTTTAGTATGGAGTTGTGGTTTTTCTCATTTTCGTTGATGTTCTCTTTCTTTCTACTTCTTGTTCTTGTTTTTTCGTTTCGTTTTTGCTGCTGTCAGTTGGCTGATGTTCTTGAAGGCTGGTCGCTAGAATTGCATATTTAGATAAATGTCATTTTGTTTTTGTCTAATTTTCTGTTTCTCGGTTCGTTTTCACCTGGTTTCTTTTCTTGAGTTGTATCGGTTTCTTGGTTTCTTTTGTTCTTTTATGTTGGTTTTCTCCTTTTTTGGCTTTGTTATCGAAGCTCCTCTCTCCTCCCCTGGTGTTGTTTGTGGTTTTGATGTGGCTTTCGGTCGGCTTTCCTTCGGTTGAAGGGTCGTCTTCCGTCCGCCGTGTTCTCTTTTCGTACTCTTATGGAGTAAATTTTTTATTTATTTATTTATATAATGTTGTTTTACGGACCTCAGTCGGTCTATTTGGTTTAGTCGGCCTCAGTCGGCCTCTTTATATCAAGCATTTTCTTACATCCGCTCTATGTATTTATCGGGCAAGTGATCCCTTAAAAGAGGTGTGTTAGAAGCTACGTATTTAGGTCGGGTTAGAAATGCAATTATAGGCTAGGAATCCACCCATTCCTTACACCGATTTATTCCTAAAACCCATCCAATCCTCACATGCACCTTTCAATCCCATACTCACCCAATCCTCACACTAATCCATTCCTAGCAACACAAGTTCGCAGAAAATATTAGCAACCTGTATTCTTGACGCAGACATTAGGCCTACGTGTACAAATAAAAAGTGTTTTAAAGTGTATCTCATTGTCTTCCTTATGTTCTTGGCATTTATACTGTTGAACCAGTTGCGACCGATTCTGTTTGCACGGGACACCATGTCAACGGGATTCCTGCCCCTGAAGGGTCTCTCTGTCTCTGTCTGTCTGTCTGTCTGTCTGTCTCTCTCTCCCATTGCTTCCGTTTTATCAATAAATGTATCCACTTCGACTGTTATCTAACACCGTGAAACAACAGACAATAAAGTATATGGTCATGGTTAGTGAAAACGATGACGTTTCTCTAACGGTTCGTTACTTACTACCTTCATTACCTAACGTACATATTGGAAACTGAGCATTCATAACATAGGACCAACTTAATATAGTTGAAGCTCAAATTAATTAGGCGCCGGATGAAATTACTTTCGGACTCTCGCTCCCAATTTCCGCTCAATACAAGCAATCGGCCACAGTCAATGTCTTCCTTGTAATCGGGGGCTTCCATAAGCTCTCCCAGGCATGCACATCAGCCTCGGGGGGAAAGCGCTACGAGCCATGCGACCCTAACATCCGGCGGGCCTTTAATTCTCATCAATTCGTAAACTCTCCAACAATCGGACTCCTTAGGTTCTTTGTAAACGATATTCTGTCGATTGGATGGGGCCTATACCTTTCTTCTGAATTGTTCGTTAGCTACACCTTTGTAATTTTTCGCTAACGACAGACGACGCTTGCAACAGCAGAAGCTCTCAATCTCTGACCTAATTTCAACACCACTCACGCTTTTGACGTAACACCCTTAAAAATGGACACAATGGATGAACAATGGGAGTTAGATACTCACGAAGGCTATCAATTAAAACCCGACGTCTGGACCTGTGATTACCCCGGACATCCACATTCGATGAGACAATCCTCGCAGGAGGCGAAACATCTAAAGCCACGCGCTCCAGTTCCCTCAATTATGTGACCGCATGACATCAAAGAGATATTCGTGAAATTCGTGAAATCGGGGAATGGCTTGCAATGCCAGAGGTTTATGTAATCGTTCCAGACGATGAAATTGAGAAGTCATAGTGATGTAATAGACCACTGCTGTTGTTGGAGACATGACATCAAAGAGATGTTCGTGAAATTCGTGAAATCGGGGAATGGCTTGCAATGCCAGAGGTTTATGTAATCGTTCCAGACGATGAAATTGAGAAGTCATAGTGATGTAATAGACCACCGCTGTTGTTGGAGGTGCCCCTAAAACTTGTAAAAACTCTCAGAGGAATGGAACAGCCAACTATCCTCCGGCCCACAACAAAGTCAAAATAATTGGCAATATCGCGGTAGTTGCGAAGTTCAACAAAGCAACTTCAAGACAGAATCATTATGCCCCAGATCGAACAAAAGGGTCATCGAGCGTTTGCGGAAAAGAAGCAGAGAGAGAGAGAGAGAAAGAGAGAGGTGGAGACGAGGTCCACCGAGTGGAACCCTCCAGGGACCTGGAGATTTAGGGGCAAGAGTCGGGTTCGAAATTAACTTACGAGAGATACAATCCAGAAAAGTTGCTGTTTTGAAGATAGCCCATTACTTCTCTGCTTACGACCCGTAATTTCGGTTTGTATATTACGTGAATACAATATACATGTATGACTTTATACAGATGCTACTCTAGCCGTGTCATTTAAACCTTGAAGAAGCTATACAGTCCAACCGTTGCTCCATTGAAACTCAGGCCATCGGTCTATGCACTCGATAGGTCCACATCGGAGACTTCAGGCCCTAAGTGACACGACCCCAGTGGGGCCACAAAAACCGACCTCGAGGCTGATTATAATGGAACCTGAACGCCCATATTAGACGGTCAGTCGCAATTAACCACTCATATATATGTATATATATATACATACATATATATATATATATATATGTATGTATATATTGGTCAGTTGGTGGTCAACGATTTATTGCGATGCTGGCAAAAGCTGACACGTAGCCGAGCGGAAATTGCGCGACAGGCCGGAGGTCACGAAGGTCAGAGATCGAGTCAAGGTTCAAAGGTCGAACATATATATATGTGATGTGGATGAGAGGGTCACGACCTGGGTTCAGATCTAGTTTCAAGTTGAAGATGGACCTTTTAATGGTCTTTAAAGGTAGCCAGATGTATTATAGAATACATACATACATACATACATACATACATACATACATACATACATACATACATACATACATACATACATACATACATACATACATACATACATACATACATACATACATACATACATACATACATACATACATACATACATACATAAATACATACATACATACATATATACATACATACAAACAAACAAACATACATACATACACAATCGTGCCTTTTCAGTGGTTGGCCCCTCGCTTTGGAACAGGCTCCCGTTAGCATTGCCCTTATCCCCAGGGACCACTCTGACTCTTTTTTTACTAGCCTTAAAAGTTAAAGTACTTCTTTTCAGCCGTTCTGGTATCGGGAGCGCCCCTGAGTATACTAAACTAGAAGGTGCGCTATATAAACATCTTCGTGTTGAAGGAATGAATACATACATATAACCATGAAAGTATATCTACATAGCCCATACATACATTGATACATACAATCATACATTTGCATAACACCAGTAGATCTTACTTTGCCGTGCATTCTCTTTCATAGATGTCCTCCGCCGTACTTCATTTGCGTAGCGCATTTTCTCCGGTTGATCAAAAGGCGATATAAACCATCGACTGTAGTTCCAACCCGCAAGTGATGTCTCTTGAATAAATGTCCAGATCTCAGGGAACTTCAGCTCTTATAACGGGACCAATCGCCGCTTGGCTGTACCTACGAGTCCGAACTCATCCGCCTGAGACGAATTTGGCTATTGTCAGTTGGCTATTGTCTCGAAATCTTTGCACAATAGCTCCTCCATGACGCGGACCACACAGGTATCTCACCATAGTCACTTGCCCCTCGAAATACCCCGTATTTGTTGGATCGCGGGCACCCTCAGGGAAAAACAACAGTCGTCACCTTTGGATCGATTCAAACCGAGGTTAGGAACATATTTGCCTGTCTAATGACCGTTACGAATTGAGGATATGCGCTCCGAACACCTCGCTCTTTCTCTCTGTTTCTGTCCGTTTGTCTGACTCCCTGTCTCTATCTCTCTCTATCTCTCTGTCTCTCTCTATCTCTCTGTCTCTCTCTGTCTCTCTAGCTGTCTCTGCCTATCTCTGTCTGTTTCTGTCTCTCTGTCTCTGTCTCTATATATATCTCTGTCTCTGTCTCTCTCTCTCAGGCAATTTGTCAAACGCGTGAAAACTGACGACTTACGATAAGCCGTGTCTTGGATGACATTTATTAATTTATTAAACATTTACAGAACCGTAATCCACTCCGCATTCGTCCGCCAAAGCCGCCTCTAAGTTCGACAGTTGGACAATCATTTAACGGAACAATCGATGGATTACAACCATAGATAACTGAAACATTAATTTTGCCACTCGTGACGATATTGTCATGGCGTATTATCTGCGAAACAGGTAACGTCACACCTTGTGAGGAACCATGGTTTCGCTGAGAGAATTGATTAGTGTAAGTGGTTTGGTCGGTACAATGAAATCTCCAATATTATTGGTCAAGACGTCCTCTTGTTGATTTTGATCGTCTGTAGGTTGAACTGTCCTCTTTGTCTGTGGTGAATACAATGCGTCGTGGTCAGCGGGCTCTATCTTACAAGAAATATCAATTGACCATTGAATGAATTTAAAAGAATCTCATTCGTCCACATAGGCCAAAGACCTAATATTAATGAATACATACATACATATGTATATACATTTCAGTTTGCTGACTACTATAAACATATATATATACGATATATTATGTATACATTTGGATTCATGGATCAGTATTAAGCTGTATGGCCTATGTACATATACAAGAATGACATACATATGCATACATAGCTACATGCATACACAATTGCACACGAAGACAGTCGTACAAACATGAATATTTATGCATAGATATAAAAATAAATTCATATATTAATAACGCCGATCTACTAAAAGCTGAAATATACATTGTAATTGAAATGGTTTTAAAACCGGACAACATCTCTTTTGTTTTGGGCTCAAAGCCGTTGCTCTGCCATCCTTTCTTCTCTCCACCAATCAATCGTCTGGCGTTTAGTAACTTCTTTGGCAATTCATTGTCTTTTCATCGTTTCATCAACCTACTTTCATTCATCTCCAGTTGTATGAAAGGGAATCTGTTAGATGCTTAATATTCTTCATCATCTCGTCACGTCGTCTCTTGTTACCTCTTCGCATATGCTTTCCTATTCTCATTCCTCCCTTGACCTCATCTCCCTCTCTGTCTGTCTGTCTGTGTCTGTATCTCTTCTCTTCTCATTCCTTCCTTCACATTCTCTCCTTCTCTCTCTTCTCCGCTATCCCATCGTTTCAGTCTCCCATTTCCGTCTCTTCGAGTATCTCTCAGTCTGTCTGTGTATGTGTGTCTGTCCATGTCTGTCTGTTTTCTTTTTGTCTGTCTGCGATTCCCTGTTTATTTTTCCATCTGTCTGTCTCTGCCTCTCTCTGCCTATGTCTGTATGTATGTCTATTTATATTTGTTCCTGTCTGTATGTCTCTCGCTCTCTCTCTCTCTCTTTCTCTATCTGTCTGTCTCTCTCTCTCTCTCGCTCTCTCTTTCTCTCTCTCTCTGCCTCTCTCTCTCTTTCTCTCTCTCTCTCTTTCTCTCTCTCTCTGTCTGTCTGTCTCTCTCTGTCTTATGTCTCTCTCGTAGCATTTTCTTACGAATGCATGTTTTTTGTCAGTCTGCACAACTCTCTCCATCCATCTCTTGGTCTGCTTATTCATCGTCTAAATATCTCTCTCATCACACTCTCCATCTTTCAATGCATTGCTATCTATCAGATTCTAATTTCCTGAACCTGTTCCATCCATTCACACATCAACCGCATACTTTTCATCCGTCGGCAATAACTCCATCCATGGAATCTTTCACGCCGTTATTCGTCCCTTTCAGTCCTTCATCCATCAGTCAATCAGCCTTCATCATCGTCAACGAACCGCTCCAGAACAGGTTCCAGAACCATTCCCTGATAACAGCATCTCCGAAGAACCTTTGAACTATGGTTCCAATTGACTGGCTATGCCCCAAGCGATTCACATGACCGCTGCAAGCAGCTCATCTGTATCAACCCTTCATCGTATATCTCCATTTAAAACTCAACCGCAGCCTGCACTAGAGCAGAGCCAGTGCCAAGCCTAAGCAAAGCAGGAGGGTGAAGCCGGTGATCTTTCTGATCACACGGTTTCGTTAAGCTGAATAAACCTATTTGCATTCCCACAAAACCCTATCGCGAACATCATCTTTGAGCTGATAACATAGATAAGGAAGCATGCATTCAGTAAAATGTTAACTGTTACTCCTGTACTCTAGTAATCAGCGTGTGCCGACCCCTAGCATTTCACGACTTAAGCACCGTGCCTAGTGCATGATCGATAACGGAATTATTAATGAGATAAATATTCTGCTGACGAAAATTTTTCTCATGCGGCCGAAACGTTCACAATTCTGCGGGTGAAGCTCTTTGCGCATGCACAATATTCGGCGCATGAGCACTGTAAAACACATGAGTTCTTATAATATGCGTTGCGCCGTTGTCAGAGTCGGTTAGGGTAAAAGTTAGGGTTATGGTAAAAGTTAGGGTTGGCGTCGTTGTTAGGTATACGCCAAAACTCTTCAGTCGCAGAATGGCAAAATATTCGGCCGCAGAAGCATCGCACTTGTAAAAGTGTCCAAGCTAGGTATTGTCCAAGTTAGATTAGTGTCTTAGTTTGATAGGATCAATTAAAAAGAACGCTTACCTTGAATCGGAGCATTTGTTTCGAATCTCCTCTCATCCGTGACGTCAGGCGGTGCCGCATCGCTGCCTTTAACCCTGCGCCTCGTCTTCGAAGCGCATCGCAGAAGCTCCATCGACGTATCTGCAGACATAGCAACCGTTGCCATGGTTACCTCGAAAGCACTTCTTGCAATTCAGCACTTAAAATATCCGCTAGCGAAAAAGCTAGCCCTGCGTATGTTGAATAAAATCGTCGAGTCGATTATCTCATCGACTGAGTCTTTTGTCTTTGGGTTTAAGATGTAATCGAATTTTTAAAAACGATTTCTGCGTTTCCAGACAGTCTATCCACACAAATAAACCTTGAGAAACTGTCGATCACTTTTAAATCGATGGCAAGCGAATAGAAAGACGACCGACTAATGTTTTGTTTTCATTTCTGCAACCGTCCACACACACATTCCACATAGTTCTCCTGATCTCCCGAACGTAGCCTTCATTCGAAGCGCGAACAGCCAGCGTCTGAATCAACTCCACGCGTTCGCCTTGAGCCAGGCTTCTACCGTCAAGCGATCCGCCTCTCAGCCGATCGAAACTCCCGGCCACATACACCGACGACCCTATACCACCCGTAGACAAATTAACCACCGACACTAGGGCTCGTTTGGGGGTCGCTAATGACCCTGGAAAGGCGGCGGTGGTTTGAGAGGGCAGGGCAGCAATCGACACGGGACCGTGCGATATCAAGCAGTGGCTGCAGGACCGCCTGGTGGGAGAGGCGAGTTCTGCATCCGGGGGCAAAGCCTGCCAGCTGGGAGGGTAGGCGGAGTTCAGGGAGGATGCTGCCCCGTCTTCGCTCTTCCCCAGAGGTAGGCGAGTCCATTAAGGGTTTCGAATTTCCGATAAGAATTGCCCACACCATCTGTGTAAACACAATGAAGTTCCATCGTTTGTTTATGTCGTTAGATGCAATTAATTATCGTCGGTGCTGAGTAATCTTAGGGTCAGCCGATCAGGGCTATGAATTGAAACAATGGCAGGGAAACAATGCCTTTTGAAACGTCGTTGCAGAATCCAGGAGGGCTGAGGCATTTGTGAAGAGAGCGACATAAACAAGCAAAGACAGGAAGGCAGAGAGACAGACAGATACAGAAACGGAGACAGAAACAGAGACAGGTACAGAGACAGGTACAGAGACTGGTACAGAGACTGGTACAGAGACAGGTACAGAGACAGGTACAGAGACAGGTACAGAGACAGGTACAGAGGCACACTGATAGAAACATAGCCAGAGACAGAAACAGACTTACAGAGACATAAAAACAGATACAGACAAGGACACAGACAGAGAGACAAAGGCAGACATTCAGATAAACAGGCAGACCCATGTAGTTGACAGACAGCCTACACACACAACACCACATCCACGTGATAGTTTACAAATGCCCGAGTGTAGGCATTGCCTAAGATGTACACAGAGCGTCACAGTGGACAGCTTAGATCAACAAATCGGGCAGACTTCAGAAGAGGAAGGGGTAGAGTTCCACTGAGGATGGATGGCAGCATCAGCAGCCGTCCATCAAAGATAGATTCATCCTCTTCCTCATTTTTCATCTTCTCATCGTCTTCTCATCGTCTTCTCTCGTATTGCTCCTCCCATTCTTTCTTCTCTTTCTCCTCATTTTCCTTCTCACCTTCTCCTTCTCACTTTTCTTCTCATATTCATCCTCATTGTCCTTCTCCCCATTCCTACTCCAAACATTTCTCTCCAACAAAACTGTCCCATTCCGCCGCGGTTAGGCCGGTAGCGCCTCTGAGTAGATATCTTGACGGGGCGCTATATAAATCATTTTATGATTGATTAATCGCCTCTCTCCTCTCAGTCCTCCTTAGTCCTCCCTCCAATTCCTAACGCCCTCTCCAACTCCTTCTCGCCTATCCTCAAAGTCCTCCTTCCTTCTCTTCTTCTCCACTCAACTTCCTCTCCAACCTCTTCTCCTCGTATTTCTCCTCTTTTACACCCCTCTTCTTCTCGTTCTCCTCACTTCCACCTCCAACTCATTCCTCTCCTTCCCATTCGTCGCCTCTCTCCTCCTCCGACTCCTCGCCTCTCTCCACCTTCTCCTCCCGTTCCTTCCCATCACCACTCCCTTATCATATTCCTCCGTTGCTGATACTGATGAGGCTTCAGTCGCTGTTTGGATTCAACTAAAGAGAACGCTAGAGATGGAATGAAGAATCCGATATAGAGCGACTCATTTCAACGCAATTAACACCGGATAGCATTACGCACATCTACACCAATCCATCAAAACACCCATCCGTCATCCAATACACCTCACTTACCCCTACCTACACCCAGATACACGTATTCATCAGTCATCCATCCATTTGCGTCAACCCATCCACTAATCCAGCAACCCACGCAATCGTAATCGTAATCTCCAAATTTCTAAAGCGCCACTTGAAAGCTAAGCGCAGGGCACTAGCCTATTCACGAGCGCTGCGTCAAATCGAAAGGGTTGTCCAAAGGATTGTCCGTGGGAGGTCAGAGTTCGGTTTCCAGGAGGTCAGGTGGGAGACAGAGTATCTGTTAAGGAAGGTGTCGCTTTGGTCGAGGATTGACAGGTGGAATGCCAAGTAATGAATCTGGGTAAGAGTTCATGAAAAGGTGAGATTTAAGTTTAGAATGGAAAGCCCGGGGTGTGATGGATATGGGCGCTAGGGACAGATGATGTCGCATGACGGGCAGTGATGATGGAGGATCCGAGAAGGCACGAAATTCAGGAGGAAGGTCGTTCCAGAGACGAGGTGCGGCGTTTGATATGTCGCAG
>OY365811.1:2308746-2423746 GCA_959347315.1 Bimastos eiseni
ACTTTGTTCTAATCGATTTGCAGACATTTTGCAGGAACTTAGGTCATTGCACCGACATTTTTAATGCCAATCACGGAAGAAAGATGGCCGCCGGTCGAGAGCAAGATCTTGCAGAGCGCGAGATAATCGATCGGACGCATTCGGATGCAAACGACGCGAGAATAGATTTCCCGAGGTGGAAATGAAAGCGTTGAAGTCTGGGAGTCGAATTCTTTCCTTTTAAAACAGCAAATGGAGAGGGAGGGGTAACTGGAATTTGCAAGTCAAAGAGATTCAATGGTTTTGTCTGTCATGCAATCGATCCTCTTACATCGACCCATGTGTATCGCAAACCACTTCAATATCCGCATATATGTGTCCCTGTATGTGTTTGTGTTCGTGTCCATCTTCATTCGCCGAGGCTAAGAAGAAGAAGTCGTTAACTAATGGCTTGGTTTTGATGCGCCAGCGGGCAATGCCTTGTGTATTTTGTACCTGGGTTACAGAAGTTTATGATTTTCAATTAACAATCGATATTGGATGACCAACGCTGTCTTGGATGTTTTTTCAAATAAACGCAGTTTGCTTATAGTGGGTAATGTGCTGAACTGTCAACCGAAGTGTTGGGATTGAAAATTTCAAATCCCTGACATGTTGAAGATGGAGAGACTACTAGAGGTTCCTACTCTAGAGGTTCCTACTCTGCTTACATCCCTACTCCCTTTCCTTTATCCCAGAATCATCCAATGGTGGAGAAAGAACTCAAATTCCAAGATAGAAAGAATTTCCAGACAATAAACGTATACCGAATTCTTTCAATGTCAACATTGTTTCTACAGCAGCGTGAGTATAAGCAGGCTCCTTCAAGATCAGTAAGTCCCCCTATAATATCTGCTCATAATTGCCTTACAAAAGCATAACTCCGTCACTGTTCGTACTCAGGCAGTGCCAGTCCCAAGCCTGGATAAAGGAGGAGGGCGACGCAAATTTTAGCTTCGTTATCACATAGTGTCGTTAAACTGAAACTGGCTATAAACTCTTACACTGCTTGCACTCTGATAGTGCCGGTCCCAAGCCTGTACAATGGAGGAGGGCGACGCAAATTATTTTTTTTATCACACAGCGTTGTTAAGCTGAAACACCTGCGATATCATAATGTCGACCACTCATTAAACAATCATAATCTGGTCTCAATAACTTAACGATGTCATAATCTCAATCACTGTTTGAAAATTCATGTTGACTTACCTGTGAAAAAACACCGCAGCGTACCAACCAAGTCGTTGCGTTTCGCCTTCGAAAATACTCTCAAAATCCTCCACTCTATCCGAGTAACGACTAATTAGTCCCCAGCTGGGCTAAGGGACGAATTTCCTACCCTCATACCCCCAAATAGCCACTTCCCCCACGGGCTTCAGAAAGCCACCCCGCTGCGACAGTAATCACCCTATCAGGGTCCCGTTGATCCGTTGTTAAATAAGAATACCGCTGACCGCGGGCTTGAACTTTTCAATGGACAACAAAAGGATTCGTATACGCTTATTTCAAACGAAGCAATGACAGAAGACGTTTTGATTACAACTCCCTGCAGTAAGCCAAGCTCTGCTCTACACACAAACACACGCACAGAGACATACTTACACACATACACTCACATGTATACATACATTCACCCAGCACTTCATTTTAAGATAGTCCTCCTTATTAGGGTCATTCTAGATTGACGAATGTTTTATAGAGTCCCATTATTATGCTGTGGTTTTATATCGCTTTATAACATAAAAGTAGAGTTGATAGTCTTAGTCAAACGCATAGATTGAATCAACATATAGACGTAACCTCAATAAATTTATATATACACACACATTATATATATATATGTGTGTGTGTATATATATAAGCCAACCTGATTCACACACATTATATATAAGCACATAATGGATAGTTTGTATATATAGGCCTATATATATATATATATATCCGTATGTATATCTTTATGGGCATATATATATATATACGTATGCGTGGGATTTTGTATATACAGGAAGGAGTTTGGCGCGCGGAAATTGATTTGAAAGTACCAGTGATAAATCCCGCCAATGCGATAAGCAAAGGCAAACACTCATACAAGCACATACAGAGAGAGAGAGAGAGAGAGAGAGAGAGAGAGAGAGAGAGAGAGAGAGAGAGAGAGATAGGGACAGAGACAGAGACAGAAGGATAGGCAGACAGACAGATACAGCGGGCCAGCAGATAGGCCTACGCACACATAAAAGCAAGTAAGTTAGCGCACGGTCAACAGAAAAAGAAGGGAGACTTAGAAATGATACAGATAACAGGTAGAGATGGACAGAGACACAGAGACAGAGAGAGGTATAATTACACACACACACACACGTATAAATATATATATATATACATGTGTGTGTCTCTGTCTCTTTGTCTGCTGCTGTTTCTTTCTGTCTCTCTCTGTCTCTATCTATAGATGCGTATCTTTCTGTCTCGTATTCATTCCCTCTTACAGTCTAACTGTAACTCCCTCACTCCCATCTTCTCCTACTGTCTGTCTGTTTATTTGTTTGTGTGTCTGTCCATTTCTAACCACCTGCATGGTAAGCGGATGTTTGAAAAAGTAACGCCATCTATGTAAACGCAACCTTCGACATCATTCTATACACGTCACATCCGCTCACTTCGAGCACAGATAGACAAAGAGACGAAGACAGAGACAGAGAAAGAGACAGAGACAGTGATAGAAACACAGAGATAGCCAATACAATGAAAAGATTTGTTAAACAAACACTCAGCTTGACTGCTCTTCAAGCCGTCAGCCTAAGAAGGTATCTATTACTGTCCACAGGGTCAAAAGGTCAGGCTCCTTCAAGTCAAAAAGTAATAAAACTTAAGGTTAATTATATACTGAGGTTATTGAAGTAACATAATTATTATGTGTATTAGAAGCGAGGTCTGATATAACTTGATTAGGTCTGTCTCTGTCTCTCTCTACGGTATCACAAATGGTGTATGATAGTGGTAAGAGAAAGTAAGAAAGGACATAGTCAGGCATACCACGAGGTAAAACTATTCCAACTACAGAATACTATCAATGGTTGGGCCTTCCATCTGGAACAGGCTCCCGTTGGCGTTGCGCTTGTCACCCAGGATCCACTCTGACTCTTTTTATACTTGCCTTTAAAGTTAAAACTTTTCTGTTCACAAGTGCTGGGATCTGGAGCGCTCCTGAGTTGTAACTTTGAAGGGCGCTATATAAATCCAAGCCCTAAATGAATGAATGAACGAACGAATGAATGAATGTATATAATTATGTTACAGGCGATGTGGGAATCCAGGGATTTTGTTAAACGCCTAGGCAATTAGCAGAGCCCTACACTAACCCCAATCCTAGCCCAATCCTAACCCCACACTAACCCCAATCCTAACCCAACACTAACCCCAATCCTAACCCCACACTAACCCCAATCCTAACCCAACACTAACCCCAATCCTAACCCCACACTAACCCCAATCCTAACCCCACACTAACCCCAATCCTAACCCAACACTAACCCCAATCCTAACCCCACACTAACCCCAATCCTAACCCCACACTAACCCCAATCCTAACCCCACACTAACCCCAATCCTAACCCCACACTAACCCCAATCCTAACCCAACACTAACCCCAATCCTAACCCCACACTAACCCCAATCCTAACCCAACACTAACCCCAATCCTAACCCAACACTAACCCCAATCCTAACCCAACACTAACCCCAATCCTAACCCCACACTAACTCAAATCCTAACTCCACACTAACGCCAATCCTAATCGCACACTAACCTTGGTCCAAACCCTATACCCAACCCTAACCCTAAATAGGAGATTCTACAAATTGCCTAAAAGCCAGGCATTTGCGAAATGCCTGGCGTCACACATTGCCTTTGATATCATCATCATCATCGTCATGGTCCATGGGCCGAGGGCCCGTAGGTGTCCAATGCAACTTTTAGCAATTGTCTCCATAATTCTCTGTCTTGCGCAGCTGTTCACTTAGCCTCATTCCGTAATATCGTCCATCTACTCAATTTTTACTTTATCTTTTCTCATTCAGTCTACATATTTGTTCAAAGAGGTTTAATTTCCTTCTCATTATTTTTTTGCACTAGATCCTTCTTCATTTCTAGTCGTCTTCTAACCCCATCATATGTTGCCTGTGACATAAACGTGGCACCGTACCGCGACCATAACGCTACGAGGGCGCCTCACAAACAGCTAACAGTAGCCGTTTCAGATGAGGGGGACGAACCTGTACTGTCCGCGCCACAGGGCGACCGCCCTGACCAATCGGCGACCACCGAGTCATAGGTCGAGTGGTCGACTCAAGCTAAGTGCTGCTGATTAAGTTAATTGAGGAAATTTGGGGGCTTTGAGAGGCGATGGTGATGGAATCGGGCATCTGTTCCTCTGTTCTTCAAAGTCTCCTTCACCCTTCGTGGGTTTCTTAACTAGCGACGAAAGAGACCTAATTGACATTTATTCCTCACTGTCTCGGGGGAGGGTTCCGGCCTCCCAAGGACAGGGCAATGATTTGGGGGTGGACAAACCCCTTGGTCTTGTTGTACGTGGTGGCCTAGGATTGGGCGCGATGATCTGTTGAGTTTTATAAAGATCGCTGCTCCATCATGGGCGGGGTGACATGAGGCAGAAGGGAGCTTGGCTTGTATATAGGGAAGGTTGGAGGGAGGGAAGGAAGGCCAGAAGGTATGTGGGAGAGGCGGATGAATCGAAATACGATGGAGAGAGAGAGAGAGAGAGAGAGAGAGAGAGAGAGAGAGAGAGAGAGAAAGTGAGTAAGATGTTGAAGACATACAACACGGGGCTGATTAATAGCAATGCGTGCGGTAAGTCGACCTGGGTGTAACTCTTAATCTGTCCGTCTGTCCATCTCCATGTCTGTCTGTCTATCTGTCTGTCTGTCTATATGTTTTTATTGCTGCATGTATGTCTCTCTGTCTGCCTTTGAGTCTGTCTGTCTGCCTGCTTGTCTGCCAGACTTACGCTGGTGCCAGATAAGAAGACTGTTTAGATCTTGAGTAAATCTTGTGTCACAGTTCTTCGACCAGATGTCGTGTCGTGTGAACCCGTGACCTCCTAAACCCGTGACCTCACGAACTCTGCACTTACGGACTGCGATTCCATTAGGTTCAACTTTAATTCGGTTATTGTAAGCGATAATAATAGGTGCCAAAAATATCTAAACGTCCCTGGAAAGTGCTATCATCATGTTATCACTTATCGAGCCAGATAGATATGCGAAGATATACGTTTGGATGAATGGGTGCTAGATAGATAATTGGATAGATGGATGTATAGATGGATTGGTGGATACACGAGTAGATGGATAGATGAATAAATATATATGCATTTTGATGGATGGATAGTTCGATAGATTGATAGATAGATGGATAAATAGATTGATTTATAGTAATAAAAACAATAATTTCTTAAATGTCAAACTGACAAAACCACCGTATGATTACAAACACAGTATGAACGATTGATGAAAAATTATGACAGAAGTCGAAATTAACTGTCGGCAGCCATGCAAGGGGCCCATTGCGTTGCGCACCTATTCAAACCAGTGCCGCCGCTTAGCAAAAGAAGGTCCTGTCAGCCTTTCGGGGGTGGGATACAGGAATTGAAGTCGGTTTCTCAGCTCAGGCCACCCCCCTCCCAGTGTGATATCCAATATTCGCTTTCGCCTATAGTGATTGCTCCATCTGTTTAAATACATATTCAGGTTGCCAGTGACGTTCTCGTCGCCCTCCTTCTTCACACAGGTTTGGGTCCGGCACCACCCGGTAACCTCGTTGGCTCGGAGTTCTCATTGTTGCCCCGGCCGCATTTCTCAAGTATAGCCAACTGGTGTACTTCACAGGGACGCTAAATGTCTTTTACGATCGACATTATGATACGCTGAACATTATCTTCAAGTGAAAACGACGATGTCTTCGATACCTCGGCGAGTGGTCCAATGACTCCATTCAGCTCTTTGTTAGCGTAACAATCGATGATTTATTGCGATTGACTTGGGTTTCTCTTGGCGCCGGATCGATGCAAAACCATATCGATAACTACCTATAGGTATAATCGAAGGCATACTTGATCGGTTGGAAGATATCGATGCTCCACTTCACAAAGCAATATTTATTGGTCATTATCAACTAAGTGGCGCCGCGTGGTGGCCGGGAAGTGATCGATTGTAGATCTCTCTATCTCTGTCGAGAGGTTTATGAGCGATGAACGAGTTGTTGACAACGCATTTACATTGGGTCTTTGTTGTGAAGCATTCGAGAGGCGCTATATTAATACCTAGATGCAAATTCATAGGCTTCCTCCATTTGTCCGTCCGTTCATTCACCAAACCGTCCTCCCACCAATCCCTCAATTAATTAATCAATTAATTAATTATTTAATTAATTGATTAATCAGTCAATCAGTCAAATAATTGATTCATTCGTTCGTTAGTTCATTCATTATTTATAAATTAATTATTCAATTCATTCATTCATACATCCACCCATCCAACCATCCATCCACCCACCCGTCCATCCACCCGTCCACTCACTCAAGCACAGATCTCACTTACACACCACAAATTGCGCTATATAAATCTTGCTTCTGAGTTGCCTATGATGTGTTACCGTTATGCGCAGAGTGACAAGACTGCTGTTGACGTAAGCTGAAGGAACGATTGAACATATACAGCGCAAGTAAATTTCTTCTCAGATCACAGTTGTTCGTGTTCTCAGAGAATAATCGGTAATCCTACAGTTTCAAGCGAATTACGAATATTTCTCTTGTGCTACAAAATTTTCGAAATGATATCGCGATTGCATAGATCTATGTTCCGAAGTTCCAACTCTTTAAGTCTGATTTTCACGCTCAAAAGTGTCACCTACGTTCTTACTGACTAAATTCCTGTTTCAAAATACTGCCTCTTCCGAAAGTGATGGACGAATTCCAGCATAACGAAATGAGACATTCGTTATCAATTATTGACTGCTATCTTCAACATGACACGCTTTCTTAACGTTCTACTCTTCACTGTCTGTACGATCCACATTATTATCTGATTTCCGGTAGAGATATAAAGTTTGTTGACTGTATGACCTACTTACGGCCTGAAATCGGAACGATTGTTTAATCTTACCGGAGATTGCCGAACAATTGACAAACCGAGAAAGTTCGACCAATAAAGATCTTCCGGTGAGATTCAAAGTAACTACTGTTCGCGTTCCGGAAATAGTACCGTCGACTTCTGATTTCCAGCCTATTATGATGTAAAGCTATCGCCGACCTATGATGTCACGTATTGCAACTTAATAGAAATCGTAACCATGAGCGTAAGCGTTGGTGTAAACGTATTTGTAAACGCAGACGTAATCGTGAACGTAATCGTGAACCTGATGGTAAACTGGACAATTCAAAAGCAATATTCAATAGCTCAGTGCATATTACGAGGTTATTAACGACCGCTCGTTTTGTCTCGACGCATGAGTGTCGTTTCACGTTCAAGGTATTGGTCACACGCGCCTGTGGAGGGTGGTCAAACTCATCGATGAAGCGCATTTATCGACCAGTCAATTGATTGATCGCTTCGAATTTTCGGTGTTCTGTTGTTATTATTGAGAATCAGATATACATGGCACACAAATCCAACTTTTAGTTACTTTATTGTTTCCTATATCTGACTTGACCGACGATTGAGTCATTTTACTCGCGATGCATGGGTCGTCGGACAGACAATTGATAATATAACCCCTCCACGGACGATGTCTTTCTGGCCCGTAAAAAGAATACTCTAATTTCAGTGACTGATAAAGAACAAAATTAAGATGTTATGAGGTTAAATTGACTGTTTGTCTGCTTAAAATGCGCTACTTAGAATATTATTTTGCGAGCATTTCGTGGGGAGCTCAATGAGACCCCTCCAGGAGTACTCCGATCTCCATTTTCACAGGCTCTTTCGGCACCATGGCTCGCCACTGACTGGAAAGCACTGTCAATAGCCCGCCTTTGTAAAAAGTTTGACATTCCTGCTGTAGATCTATCCTGTTTCGGAACAGCAATTTGTTGCTGACATTGAATTTTATCATCACCCTCTGTCAACACTGAACAGATAATAAGTTTCACCATTTCTCTTGGAAGACTCTTTTATCCGTCTAAATCTTCCACTAATTTTCTTTACTGGTTAATAAACTAAAATTTATTATAATTTTTTTATGTGAGTGCAAGCGCTCGATTAATCGCTTCCTGCCGTGAAGGCGGTGATACGAGATAGACCAACGAGCTTTATTCTTAGACAGGTTGGTAGTAAATCCAACCATAAAGGGCGATTCTCATATTAAAGAGTACCCGCTATTATATTTCAGCCCATATACATGAGACATTCTGAGGTCTTTGCGGGACCGTCAGCAAAAGAATTCACGAGCTACAAGCGCGCACGAGTGTTTGAGACCTCTGTCCATGGTTGACTGTTTAAAAGACTGTTTGAAAATATTAGAAACGGAACGCAGTACATTCACCACCGAGGCGCCATAGACCACGTAGACACGCCCTTGTCAACGCTGTCGCCAGCAAGAACCATTCAAGTATTAACTTAATGGCGATATATTCAAGACCATCGCGTGATAGGAGGAGATGTCTCGAAGGGGAGACATGTAGCCTAAATGCTCTGAGAAAATGAAGAAATGAACGAGATTGAACGACGAATTAGTGAACGAACGCCTGATATAAAGAGTGAACGACCTCGGCACTTGAGACGTTTTTCGTATCCATAGCCGCCAACGATTTTTGGCGATGATGACGATGACGATGGCGACCATAGCTATCATGAATCCTATCGTCGTCTGCTAGTTGTTTATCTCCGCCACTGTTTGGACTGTGACAGTGCCAGTCCTAAGCCTGTATAAATAAGGAGGGCGACGATAATAATCCTTGTCAGCACACAATGTCGTTGAGCTGAAACTCCTATGCTACCAATCGTCTTAGGTCAATCGCTTGGCGGAAGCAGCTGTCGATCTGTTGCGATAGCAATCGCCAGGTGGCGTCAGTTGTCATTAGGTGCATACGAGTGTTATCACTTATCAGAGTACTGAAGGCAGGTAAGGGTATATAAGTATATAGCCACAAGCGCTGGTTCTCGCTAGTGACAACAACGAAATGTTCTTTTGGAATCAGGCATTCAGGCATCTCACGTGCAATTCTCTTCTGGTCTATCCGATCAACCATTGAACATCGCTCTCTGGACAACCCCACTAATGTGACGCAGCGCTCGTGAACATCTGATGCCATGCAATGATATTTTCGTTAACGCAAATCAAAATTAGAAGGTGACATCGTTATATAAATGATTTATTTAGCGGAAACTTGACTTAAAAGAAGGAACTAATTTAGCGTCAAGAAGAAAAGCTGGAATTAAAATATGAAATGTTAATTTTACTGAACTAAACCTATGAAAGAATATTTGAAATTAAATGTCGGGGATTCTTCATGCACTAGAAACGTCAGAGAAACAGCAATGCATTTACATAATTTCTTATAAAATCCTGTTGGAAAATCGCCAACTGTCGCTCTCAATGACCTGTCCACGTAACATAACATATTCCGCTAGAAACCATGGTGATCATGTTATGTAACGTCGGCCATCATCGTGCTAACGTCAAACACGTCACTATAGAGACCCGGGTTAGGCGACGTCGACCATTGTTAAAAAGCTGTGTCACCCATATAACTTTAGAAACCTTGGTGACGTTTCGTCTGCCATTGTTCAGCTGACGGCTCTACCATCGCCTAAGAAACCTCAGTGGCGTATCGTCGACCATTTATTAAGATTACGTCACATGCATCAATTTGAAAACCTCAGTGACGTCTCGGCGACCATAATGAGCTTACGTCACGCACATTTCTTTGGAAATATTAGTGACGTTTCGCCTTTCATGTTTACGCTTACATCCTTTGAAACCTAAACACATGTTATTATTATTATTATTATTATTATTATTAATATTATTGTTATTATTATTATTATTATTCATCATTGGCATTGCCAACGGATCTGTTATCATGCTATCTGGGTCGCCGCTTGTCAGTGGACTGTAATCTTGACATGGTGCCCTGAAACGCCACCGCATTGAAACGTTGGATCAATGCCGACAAGTTCTGGAAAAGGAAGTTTGTCTCTCGGGTGTTATATTATTATTATTAATATTATTATTATTATTTCAAATCGTCCTATTATTCGGATTATTATTATTATAGGTTTTCGTCCCCATCGGGCTGAACAAAAGAGCCCCTGAATGCCACTGCATTAAAACGTTGTGTACAAATAGATAGACGTTGAAAAAGATGAGTTGTTTCGCGTGGGTCTCCCGCTGCCTGTGTCATACGACGGCCCAGCTCTTGCAGAAACTCCATTCCAGTACGGTTTATGGTGCCCAGTGATTCGATGGCCACTGGCACAAAATCATGCGTGGTAGGGAGGGATGAGTATTTTATGCACTTTCGTTCTGCGGCATGTTCTGCTGCTCCACCGGCTGTTGATGCTGTCAGATGTACATAAGAGGATGCGCATGTGTGAATGGCTGTTGCATCCCATACTAGGTGTCTGCCTCTCGCCCATAGGATTAATGTGGCGCCATCTGGTCTCTTGCCATCGGTGCGGATCAGTCCCGATGGTTCTCTTGAGCTCGGAATGTCCGCTTTCAAGAGAGCTCTCCAGATTATTTCATTTATGGCAGAGTGTCATGCTGCTCTTCCCATTGATCTTCTGCAGACCAGACCGTGATGTCCACCTGGATCGACGCTCTCCCCGCATTGACATGGATGCGGTGGACAGAGCACTAGTCCTAGGTGAAGTCCTGCCGCAACCCTGACCGCCTCATTGTTTAATCCCAACCCGCAGGAAGCCAAATGAATAGTACAAAGCCAGTCTCCGGCGTGCGGGGCAGATAATGCTCGCATTCTGGCTTGACTAAGCGGATTGTCGCATCCGGATCATACTTTCGCTTTATCTTCGTTTATCAAAGGTCTGTCCCAGGTCTTCTGTTGGATCGGAACCGGTATCATCGTCACTGGAAGGGAATCCTTACGAACGTTAAACATTTCCTCCTGGTACACGTCGTTCCACTCTTCCACGGCTAAGATGGCGCCCACGAGCGAGACGGTCAACGCAGCTGACGCCAAACAGGCTGAAGTTGCCAGCATAGATACCCGCCTGGTCCCGAGTCCTCCATCTCTAATCGGGAGCGAAGCCTGTAACCACTGAATGTCATTGAGCTCCGTGTTGAGGATCTTCTCCAGTCGTGTTTTAGTCTGATGGTCTATTGTCTCCAGTAACGGGTGGTTCCAGCACGGAAAAGTCCGCAGCAGGTAAGTCATCTTTGCCGCCCCGAAACAGGATCTCAGCATTATGAGGGCTGCTTGTGACTGGAGGTCCATAAGGTCTTTCAATATTCGATCAAAGTGTTCGCTGTGTTCTTGCAAGGCTTCATCAAGAGCCTTCCCTCTGAAAAGTGGAGAACCCAAAAGGGTCAGTTCCTCTGGTTCTCGTCTTCGGAAGTCCTCAAAACCCTCTCCAATCAACTCTGCCTCCGAGTAGTATTCACATTTAAGTCTGTTCAGGGAAATTCCGAGCGTTGTCTCAAGCTCTTTTATCTTTGTCATATCTTGCCGAACGTCATCCACGTTTCCACCTAGGGACAGATCATCGAGGTCAGCTTATTATTATTATTATTATTATTATTTTTATTTTTATTATTATTATTGTTATTATTATTATTATTATTATTATTATTATTATTATTACTATTATTATTATTTTTATTATTATTATTTTTATTACTATTATTATTATTATTTTTATTATTATTACTATTATTATCATCATCATAATATTTCATCAGGGTCTTCAATGTAAATTAATGGTGATGTCGTACGGAGTTATTATTATTTTTTTAAAAATTTGTCATTGTTCGTTCATACTACATGCATGTTTGTGATTACGCTGCAATTTATTAGTCTGAAATTAGACGAAATTATTGTTAGTATTTTATTCCATGGATACAGACTCATTAATTCGTTTTTAAATACGCTAGAGTCAATCAGGTTCTGGTCTCACTGTGGTTCCATTTAGAGTCTGAGGTGCCCAGAACTGACACAGATTTTCCGATTTGGAGTGCGACGTACAGACGATGAAGGAGCTGACTCGCCAGATTACATCGTTCATCATGCCATGCCGTTGTTGCCTTCCCTCACACAAGAGAATCCGTGATGACCGTTTGGCTCTACTGTGGCACCGCATTTACATGTGTGTCTTTCACATATCGTAGTCCCCAACCGGATGCCGACTGCTATCTTTAGCACCTCTCCCGACATTCTTAACCCCTCTACCGTTACGGGTAGTGCATGGAGCCAGTCTCCTGAGTGTAGCGATCGTACGGCCAACAGCCTGGCTTTTTTTGTAACATCAGTTGCTCTTTCTGTAAGACCTTGAGATGCACGCGTGCCAGCGGCTGATGCCAGAAAGGCGGAAGTTGCCAGCATATCCGCACTACGAATGCACAGACCACCGTTTCTAACGGGTAGGGTTGCCTGGACCCACTGATCATCATCGTTCACGTGCATGTTAAGAAGGCTATTATTATTGATATTATTATTATTATTATTATTATTATTACTATTTTTATTACTGTTATTATTATTATTTTTATGACTATTATTATTATTATTTTATTATTATTATTATTATTTTTATTATTATTATTATTATTATTATTATTATTATTATTATTATTATTATTATTATATTTGGGTGGAAGGGAAGAGGTTCGTCCGCCAACCTTCGTCGTACCGTATCGTTTTATTTATATAGCACCTCTCACTGAGTAACTATTCAGAGGCGATCTTGGCACAGAGACTCCAAGGAAAAGAAACGTCTTTAAAGAGCGAGAAGCCGATGAAGAGAATCCAGTCATTAGTTGGTCCTTAATGATGGATGAAGGTCATTCCAGGTAGATGGACCCACAACAGTAGGCACTTGGCGTTGGGCCAGGGCAGTCTTAGTTCTAGGTACAGAAAGATCATGTGCCGAGGATAAGTAAAATAAAACGACCTACATTTGCTACTCATGGCCCGCTTTTTGAGCACTGCCAAAGGGCATCATGCTCTTCATCTTTCGACACGCCAACAGGATTACTAACGATTGACATTTCGAACCAGAACATAACACCTAAACGTTACACGAACGACAGCCAATGGGAACTCAATACGTTGTAATCGATGCAGTGCAAGCAAATCAGGTGAAATGGATCCATCGCACGACTTGCTTCGTCAACGTAGAGATTGTATTTAGCATCAGTAAAAATTCATCAATATTTTTCACGCACGCAGAGTGAACACGGATGTAATTAACGGGCAATTAATAGTGTAGGCATGAGCCGAAGCTCGTATCGGATACTCGATTCGGTCGAATGTCGTAGTACTCGGCACTACTCGGATTAGAGAGAACAATGGGTCCGAGTTTTAATAAAAGTCGGCGTGTGAAAGAAATAGCGGATGTCCAGTTATTTTCTGTTTCTTAAACCAAAATCGATTTTTTTGGCAGAACGACGAATCACATTTCGTTTTTTAATCGCTGTTTCGCTATCGTAGTGGAAAACGGAAAATTATAAAAACAAAATTCATCTTTTATTCAAACTGTAATGTTTATTTTGGTACCAAAAGAATAAAGTATTTTAAAAATATTCTGGTACTCGTACGTGGACTCGGTAGTACTCATTCGGAACAAAATTGACGCTCAGTTCCTCTCTATAATTGATAGGAACTTACAATACACGGTTATGAGGAACCAATGATAATTTTTCTTTTGACTGAATGAGTCTGAATCAGATATAGGGTCTAGAAAGCGAGTTAGTCTAAAGCCTCTATAAAATAGGAGGGTGACGCTAATGATCTTTGTTATTGTACAGTTTTGTTAAACTGAGACTGTTTCTAGAACTCCTCCACTTCTTGCACTCTGACATTGCCAGTCTCAAGACTAGATAAAGACGGAGGGCGACGCTAATGATCTGTGTAATCACAGTGTCGTCAAACTGAACTTAAAACTGCCAGCTATTTCCTACATGATTAGTTTAAGGAATGCATCAAAGGAACTCAGAAGGGACGGGAAGCAGAGGAGGTCATGAAATCAGTTTCATTTATAGCCAGAGATATTGAAAACGCAGGTGTGGATGTGGTCATGTTGGAATTCGTATAGAGACGGCGGTTTCATTTGGAGCGGAATCGATGCATGTCTCCCACTCGAAGTCTCACACGAATCTTTATTTGCTCAAATGGGTCGCTTCTGATGGACAAGCTTCCTAATACTCTTGGCAGGATTCGCTTATGAATAATTAATTAACCCTTTCAGCGGTAATAAAATACCGATGAAACAGCACAGCAAAAGAATTTTAGCGACCTTTTCAGTTGGATATAAATCAAGTGTCAATAAGCAACGACCGTTGCTGGCGATCGACCAGAAAGAAACTGTCGATCGGTTCACGATTGATCTTTGAACACAGCGAATTAAAAATTGAACAGATTTATTCTGTTTCATCTAAACATGTTCAAGTAATTGCCAGGTAGGTAAACTACTTTCCTGACTATTTGTCAGGAAAGCAGCTGAACCTAGCTTTTAACTACTTCATTGGGTTAAATTCTTACTACTTCTCTAACTTCCAGTAATATTGGAAACTACGTTCTTTATTGTGTAGTTAAATATCATTAGGTGATTGCATATACGTGCAGAAACTGCTTCACCGGTATTTAGCCTACTAACGCCGGTGCTAAGCAAGACAGACAGAAGCTAAACATATCCAATTAAGTTGATTTACTTTTTTTATATCAAAGCAGGAAGCACTGCGTCACATAATGCATGTAATTTGTCGCAGGGTCCTTATGGATTAAAACAAAATAGTTCGAATCCCGTTTCTCCCGTTAACGTTGACTAGTCCATCCTTCATCATGACGACGGGTTGGTTACATTGGACACATGTATATATACCCCATGGTCGCCTTGCATTTCTGCCTACAGTTAAATTCGACTCCTGTCATAATTTGTCATCATTCTTTGATACTTGTAATCATACTGCGGTTTGTAAGTTTGAAATAAAACTAAAATCATAGTCAATATGCTATTACTGTGAAATGAAGATTGGTGGGAAAGGGGTTCAGTACTGCAGTTATTGTCATTATCAAAGTATCTGCAGAATGAACAGGAACATATATGGAGGCATCGGTGTTCCTACACACTTCCGTCATCATAACCATAGACAGCGTCAACAAACTTTCTCAGCCTGAGGAACCGCAACAGGATTTTTTCATCAAGGAAATTTCTGGTGTCCAATTTAGAAATTGTTGTTCCATTTCAATCATCTTAAATACATATATCTGTTAAAGTTGATCTTTATGCATCCATGACAATTTTATGACCATATTGCCATCTAAAATGATTGCCTTGAAAAGTGTTTTCGCCCACGACCTTTTAAAGATTTCTATTTCTGTATTCACTTCGCTGATTGGCAACTGAGGAATAGCGAACGGTAAGCGACAGCGGACCGCAGGCTTGGAACAGGGCCGTACAATTCGATTTCCTCCGGCCGAAACTTCGGCCTCTCAACGAACGGAAAAAATACTTCAGCGTCCGACGAATCTTTTCAAATGTCTAAACACAACAATATAAACCTACCCTGACCCAAATCGACCCTCACGACACATAAGAAATAGGTGTGTTTAACCACGCGCATGCGCCACAGGTTGCGCATGCGCAGAGGTCTTCACCCACTAAATCATGCACGTGTTTGGCCGTAGAAGTAAAATTTTCGTTAGTTTTGCGGCCGAACTGTAGGCCTCAGAGGATTTATCCAATCTACAAACCTGATAAGTCAAAATTTTACGTTCTTAGTTTTTCAGCCCTGGTTGGGAGGCGCTGAGCTAGAGCCAAGAACTAGAGCCACGAACTACTAGAAGGCCATAGGTTGGTTCGATTTGCTTGACATTGATACATCTGTAATATCATGAACTTGTAAGTCGCTGCGTGTTGACAGCGATAGTTCTATTTCAGTAAACGAAAATACAAAACTATTTATTGTAGGCCCATAATGTTGCATACTTTACTTTCGTCATGTGCTGATTTCAATGTACGTCATAACAATGTATGTATTCGTACCACGTACACGTGCGTTATTGAACAAAACAACATGCGTTCCAAAAACAATATAGGCCGCCAATAACACAGTGGCAAAAATCGTGAATTTTCCAAAGAGTTTTACAAGTATGTTTACTTTCGGCTTTGCTCATTTTTTTGCAAGATAGTAGCTCATATCAGCAGAATATTCAATTTTTCTACGATGTTCATTAGATTAATCTTCAATACTTCGAAATAAGAGAACTATTGTCGCTATTTGAAACTATAAGATACTCACCTTACGATCGTCCGTTTATAGATAAAAATTTCACCTGGGAAAAATCTGTTTTGCGTAACGCTTAAACATCCTGTGTTTAAATAGTTCATTTCGAATGTGAAAGGCGGCAAAGATCAGTTATCATATCTTTGGCAATGGTCGACTGCACATCGCCAGCAGTACCCTAGAAACACCCTGCAGCCAGTTATTGAACTGCACGACATTAGCTATAATAGACATCTTGTTTATGCTTCACATCGTCACTGCCACGATCTCATTGCTCGACTAATATCGCTTCGGGAACCTTGTTATCGCAACGCTGATGAAGCATGGCGTTACCTCATAAATCAAGTTCCCACTCCATCGGCGATAATATCCGTCTTTACAGCGAACATATTGGATTCCAATCAATCTTTCCACAGCTGTTAGGACGGAATTGCTTCCCAACAATCGATCGTTGAGCTTAATAATCATTGGACTTCGTTTTGAGATAGGAAGCCGTCAAGAAACTCGGTTCATCAACTCTGCGCTCCGGTGTGTTATCCATTACTATACGATGGGCATTTATGAGGAGATTTGTCTAGAAAACAGCTCCCACCCGATAAGGATATGGACCCAAAGAGTAATGGATCACACACTGGGACGCAGAACTGAGGAATCAAGTTCGATATCCGTGTCCGGCGTATACCCCCATAAGGTTGCTGATCCTTCTATGGATAGGCCGCGGCGTTGATTAAAATTTAACAAGCCGCAGTATGATTATAATACGAACACAGTATGACCAAATGGTGACGAGTTAGAACAGGAGTTGCATTCAACTATATAATTAAATTAGATATAGAATGTAATTGGCGCCTTGCATGGCTGCCGATAGTTAAATTCGACTCCTATTTTAGTTCGTCGCCATTTTGGTCATACTGTGTTTGTATTATAATCATTCTGCGGCTTGTTAGTTTGAAATCATACGAAAATTATTGTTACTATTACTATTAGTAGTCGCGGCAGTAGAGGTAGTAGTAGTGGTGAAAGTTGTAGTAGTGGAAATAGTGGAAGTGATTGGAAGTAGTTGTGTTAGTAGTATTAGTAGTAGTATTAGTATTAATATTAGTAGTAGTAGTAGTAGTAGTAGTAGTAGTAGCAGTAGTAGTAGTAGTAGTAGTAGTAGTAGTAGTAGTAGTAGTAGTAGTAGTAGTAGTAGTAGTAGTAGTAGTAGTAGTAGTAGTAGTAGTAGTAGTAGTAGTAGTAGTAGTAGTAGTAGTAGTAGTAGTAGTAGTAGTAGTAGTAGTAGTAGTAGTAGTAGTAGTAGTAGTAGTAGTAGTAGTAGTAGTAGTAGTAGTAGTAGTAGTAGTAGTAGTAGTAGTAGTAGTAGTAGTAGTAGTAGTAGTAGTAGTAGTAGTAGTAATAGTAGTAGTAGTAGTAATAGTAGTAGTAGTAGTAGTAGTAGTAGTAGTAGTAGTAGTAGTAGTAGTAGTAGTAGTAGTAGTAGTAGTAGTAGTAGTAGTAGTAGTAGTAGTAGTAGTAGTAGTAGTAGTGGTAGTAGTAGTAGTAGTAGTAGTAGTAGAGGGAAGTAGCTGTAACAGTAGCAGTAGGTGGAGAGGAAGTAACACTAGTAGTGGTTGTAGTAGTAATAGCTGTCTAGGGATAGAAGAACCAGTCATCCTTACGGGTTTATACGGGAACCGAATTTGGTTCCTCAGCTCTGCGCACGAGCCATTACTTAGCCATTACTCTACGATCGCCATTATACCAGATGCAATGTTAATTCCATTAGTATAACTATCGTCACCTCACCGACTTGTCTAAAGCATTTTGGCCATTTCCATTTCTATAATTTCATTAACCTCCACGTAGACAATGCCATGAAACTGTACTTAGGCGCATACAGTCAGGATTCTCTAAGTCAACAGACCATGATTACTAGAAACCGGGTTGAGCCATCCGCTCGGCAAATAGCGACGACATAATGAGCGCAACAATATAATGGTTCCCATGGTAACGATTGTCGTCTGCCTCATAGAGCTTCGTTACGTTTCTTGGGCACGTCAGCAACGTCGCATCTGGCGCAAAGGCTTTGGATTAAACAGGACGGACCTAAGTGATCACAGACTGGTTTTCTGCTTCGAGGAGGTTACGTGACAGCCAGCTGTGAGCATTTGTCTGCATTAGAACTGAACTGATCATCTGACACAAAAGAAATTCAGGAGTCTTCAAATTAAATCACTGGACAAAGGAGAAGAGGGGAAGACAGACTGACGAACAGACAGACAAACAGACAGATTGATCATTTAAGGGCAATTAGGTGACAGAATGGCGACTAATAGAAACACTAACTGGGTTAATCAGTCAGAGGCAGAGACACAAAGATGATCAGACAGACAGACGGACAGACAGACACACACACAGACAGACAGACAGATTGACAGACACATACACACACACACGCACACACACGAATTGCACCAGTCAGAATAGTGGCATAATACAGACAGAGAAACTGACAGACACAGCAATACAGACAAATTCAGACATTGACAGAGACATACAGGGACAGAGACAAGGTTAATTGCAAACTAATGTGAAGTCGTCGGGACTTCTCTGTACACTTTGCAATCCATCTCAGAGAGATCGAAGCATTCATGGAGTCCAATCAAACAAAAGTCTCAACAGCAAAACACGTGTATTGTTGAGACGCGAGAGAGGTTTGTTACAGCCAATCAGCCAGGGTCTTTACCAGAAGTTCCCTGGTGGTAACACCGTGTCATTATCAACCTGGCAATGGTTTGGACTTGGTCAACCATCGGTTGATGCCTTGTGCGTCATATACCGGCGCTACATAAGTTACTAATGACAGTCAGTTACAATGATCGAATATGCCACCTCTCCCCAACTTCGGATCACAGGCACTCAATCATAATCTGTGAGACGCGCTATATAAATTTAGAAATACAACACAATAATCTTTGCTTCGATTATAATTGTCACGATCTTCAACTTTGGATTCTATTCTATTCTATTCTATTTATGGATTTATAAAGCGCCTCTCATAGTACAACCTAATCAGAGGCGCTCCCAGCGCGAAAAACCCCTAGAGAAAAGATACTCTTAAGAGAACGAACAGAAACAGTTGTGCTACTAGATAAGATTGCAGCACGAGTCACAGCAGGAAGACTGTTCCATAGCGAAGGGCCAATAGAGGCATAAGCACGATGCTGAGCTGTAGCAGTTCTAGACTGAGGTACTAGAAGATCGTGATGGTCTAAAGAGCGCAGAAGACGTCCAGAGACAGCCGAGATAGGTTGCCTGACAAGATCACAAGGATAGCGCGGAGCTTGACCCAACAACGCTCTGTATGTAAGAAATAGGATTTTGAACTGAATCCCATCGGTTTGGGGAAGCCAATGAAAATGTTGACTGAGTCGTGAAAGTATTGATATGTGAGAGACGAGGAAGACGGGCAATCCAACAAGCAGCTGCGTTGAGTACAGACTGGAGCGGAGTGAGGCTGATTTTCGGTAGGCCAATGAGTAATGATTTAAAGTAGTGAATGCCGGAACAGATGAAGGCATGAACCATATAAACGAAAAAATGGTCGAAGACACAGATCGTCGGATGGCGCTTATTCGCCGCAAATCATAAAAACTCGACAGTGTGAGATTAGAAAAATGTGCAGAGAAAGATAGAGTACTGTCTAGAGTAACACCTAGATTGCAGACATTTGTCGAGAAAACAAGCCGAGGGAAACTGTTGGCAAGCACAGCGCAATAATAAAGTTTAAGCAGCTGCTGGCGTGTGCTTAACCAGATCAATTGAGTAGGTACGAAATCGACGAAGAAGACGCAGTCAACGCACTGTTGCGTTTACACGACACGAGCACACGTGATTCAATACAACACAATAGATCGGCAGTGTTGGACACGAGACTAAAACCTCAAGGACAAGACCTCAAGGTCCAAGACCAAGACCGAGTGGTCCGAGACCAAGACCAAGACCAAGACCGATGCACTTTTTCTAAACATTTCAATTTATTAAAACGCCAAAACGGAATAACATGCTTAAAACATTAATTTTAATGCTGAAGAAAATTAATTTTAATAAAGGTCCAAAAAACAGTTTTATCGGCCACTATGAACTTTTGCAGGTTCAGCCCTTTTCTTCGGCCTGAGAATATCACACTATAAAATTAAATACTTACAGTATACGATAGGTATGCCTAAATACTTTGAGACACCTGAACAAGTAGATTTACTTTCTGTTTGAATGGTGTACTTGTACCACGGACCTCGGAATTGTAGGTTACTAATGTCTCCACTTGGCCGACCAAATAATTATTAGATTGTTCCAAAACCTTTAAATTTATGAAAGCAACTTTTGAATTGGCTGGTTCCGACGCAATTGCCTTTTTTCTTCCCATAGTAACATGTATATAAAATGGTGAGTACGCCATAAATCGATAACAATCGCGTAGGGCCTAAACATCGGTGTCTCTAATAATCTAAAATAACCGAAAACCATCGAAAATATTGCTCTGAAACTGTAAATGACCAAGAACGCTAATTTTAGACGGAAACCAATCCCAAGGCCGTTCCTTTAAAACCAAGACCAAGACCGACGCATTCGAGACCAAGACCGAGACCAAGACCGATGGTCCGAGACCAAGATCAAGACTCGAATGCATCATTCGAGACCAAGAACAAGACCGCAGTTTTCAGGTCTCGAGATTGTCTCGAGACCAAGACCGCGGTCTCCAGACCATTTCTCTGTATATCGGACGTTTAATGTTGAACAAAGACAAGAATTAATCAGGCGCAGAACTTACAAATTTATGACGCTTCGTGACGTTACGTTAAGCGTCTTCTTAAAGTCGTCGTGATCATAACGGATCAACTCGAATTACTCTCCGCTTTTTTCCGCTTGTCGCAGTAAAAATCTAATCGAAGCCTTTGTTATACGATGTTTTCTCTCACAATGGCTGAAATTCCTATGGCAGTTAAACAGCAATGAAAATTAAATCGTGCAAGCGTAAAAATTCTCATGACTAACAGTAATATTATTTCGTGTAAGAACGTCGATATCTTAACCTTTTGGTCGAAAAGGAGCTCTAATTTATTAGATCGTCTCCCTTACTTTGGCGCCAGTGCTTCCGTCTGCTCTGACGTCACAACTAAACCGTATCTTAATTTCTTAATTTCTTAGAGAGACGATGACCACATAAACCATGACTTTACGTTGGTATTGTTGACGACATAATGTTTTTACGCCATAGGTTTTTCTCGGCTAGCTAACATTTGGTAGTTTCGATCTAAGTAAGCGGAGTCGTCCCTTAGGTTTGTTGCTATCGGTTGTAGAAGTCAGAGAGGGACACGTTATACGTTTGTTCCAGCACATCTGAAAGAAGATGGACGCCTCTGTTAGGAATATAAAATTTTCTTATCGTTGCAATTGTGCTGGTTCATATACAAGGATTGTTTTACTCATTACAACAGCGATTCCTTAATTTTTACTGGTTAGAAGTTGTCTCTTGCTAAATTGCAAGTATTAACCACGACAGCTATATTATGTACAGGCTGATAATAGACAGGCAGGCAGGCCGGCACACAGACATGTAGGTAAGCAAACGCATAATAATATGTATGAATGTTTGTTTTTATGTATGTATGTATATATATATATATGTATGTATTTGTATCTACATATATGCGTATTTACTGATCCATATAGACGCGTCTGAAAGATATTGTGTGTTTATTTATCAGAGTTTTTATATAGCGCATTGTGAGAGCCTCTCAAGTCACAATAAATAATCACAATTGTATGTATTATCCAACCCTCTATGGCACCACTCGAAAGCCAAGCGCGGGGCACCAGCTTATGCGCGGGCGCTGAACAAGTTCTCTACAGTCTGATTTATCACGTCTCTTTCAGAGATTATCTGCATCTCCTTTATTATTATTATTAAGAGTATTTGTGTATGGCTCCTCTTCAAGGTGACCACTCAAAGACGTCCCAAAGCAAATACATATATGTATTTATGTAAATATATATGTATATATAGTAACAATTGTGTATAGTAATCGTTAATTGATAAGTAATAATTCGTTTGCTGCTAATTCACCAATGAAATTAATATTAATTTAATAATTAGTCATGACAACCATAATCGAAGCAACGATAATTAATAATCATGATGAAATGTATGCGATTAATTGCTTGTTAAAAGCTAATTCGTCGGTTAAACTAAGGAGCTAATGACACTTGTAAAATACCGGCGCATGCCAACAATTCCCCAAGTGTCAGAGCGCCGCATAAAGCAGGGCGGCGTGTTGAAGCCTCCTCATCCTCTGTCTACCCATTCGCCCACGCCATGAAGCAATTGGGAGAGAAAGCAAATGGCGTTCTCCGACAAAATGGCGGATTAATGACATAACAATCGTTGATCACGAATCGTGCGTGGATCAACGCGAGATTTTTCTCGTCCGTATCAGATGTCACAGGCATCTTAAACAGCAGAATAACAGAATTGCCTTATTATTTGCTCGCTCACCGTTTCATCCGCCAAGTATTTGCTCAGCGGCGTCTCATGTCCGCCAGAAGATCGAGAAGATGAGAGAATAATGGCTCGTCTTGCAGAGAAGTCTCGAGAACAGAGTGTCGTCTGTCTCACGCATAAATTGTCTGGCGGGGGGAATAAGGGTGAGGAGAAGGAATAAGCGGTACTTAACTGAGAGGACGTTATAAATGGAAACTGCTCGGAAGACGCGGGTTGACGGTTGCAACATCCATAATCAAGCATGCATCGCACTAAGAAACCTGGGTAACCTATTGGCTGCCATTTTTAAACTTGCGCTACCCATACAACTTTCGTAACCTTGGTGAGGTATCGTTTAGAAAATGTTATGATGACGTATCGTCTACAATTATTAAGCTAATTCCACACACACATCACTATAGAGACCTTGGTGACATATCGCCCACCATTGTTGAGTTACATCAGACACATTTGAATATAAACTATGGCGGCACATCGTCAACCATTGTTAGGTTTTCACCACCAACATAACTTTAGAAACCATGGTGACATGTCGCATGCCGTTATCAATCTTACGTCATAGTCATACACAATGCTATAGAAACCTTGGTGATGTATCGCCTACCATTGTGAATCTTATGTCATACACATTACTGTATAAAAACTTTATGACGTATCGCCATCCAATTATTAAGTTTACGTCACGACCATTACAATAGAAACCTTGGTGACGCATCACCCAACATTGTTAAGCTTCTGTCCCACGCATTACTGTAGAAACCTTGTATAAACCAAAAACTGTGCAGCAGCGAGCGCATTTGAAGACGGGCTGTCCGTTATCGTGATTACAGTCAGAACTTCATTAACGGTGGAAAAGCAAGTATGACAGCATTATTGTACATTTATTAGTTGCCATTATCAAGCAACTTTGAGTGAAGGAGTTCCTTGATTTCCAAACACAGTGACCATTTTAAAAAGAGAGTATAAACGAAACAAGGTTTCTAGAGTAATATGTGTTGAACACTTTAACAGATGAGCAACCATGCACCACGTGATGTCAACGCCCGACGCAATGATTACCGATGTGGTGGGAGATATCGTAACTGTAAGGGGTGGACAAGCTACTTTTGGCTATTGACCAATGCAGTGGCATAGGATCGGGATAATATTTCATACGTACATGTAGGAGGCGACACCGACACTTGGGTTCAGGCCATCCGTCATTCTTCTGTCTGACGTTCTACGAATGGGTGCTCAGAATCACTCGAGCGACATCTTTCGATGGATGATCTCGATTTCTGTCATAGAGCTTTTGCTATATATGTATGCATGTATGTATGTATGCATGCATGTATGTATATATGTATGTATGTATGTATGTATGTATGTATGTATGTATGTATGTATGTACGTACGTACGTATGTATGTATGTATGTATGTATGTATGTATGTATGTATGTATGTATGTATGTATGTATGCATGCATGTATGTATATATGTATGTATGTATGTATGTATGTATGTATGTATGTATGTACGTACGTATGTATGTATGTATGTATGTATGTATGTATGTATGTATGTACGTACGTACGTATGTATGTATGTATGTATGTATGTATGTACGTACGTATGTATGTATGTATGTATGTATGTATGTATGTATGTATGTATGTTTGTGTTTATCTATGTATATGCGTGTGCATATTATAAATTACCTCACCTAATAAATTGCGCTGCAGCGTTTGATACTCTAATTATAACTATTTACGTTCCTAGCTAATTCCTTCACACCAGTTGAGAGCACAAACTTTATGACACTGGTCTCTTTCCTCTCTTTCATTTGTCACCGTCGACCTAAAGTCAACAACCGACTGACGACATCCTGAACAACAAGAAATGACGTCACAGCTGCGTGTCGATAATTGGACGGCACTGTTGTCGTAATTCGCGCAACTGATTGTTGATTGTTGGCGCCTCTATTGACGATTTGAGGAATATATTTCGGGAACTGTTGATGTCATGCTTCAATTTGATTCGAAAGTCGGGTCGAAGAAGACAGGAAGATAGACAGCGAGCCAGACAGACGGATGGACAGGTAAAAAGAGAGACAGACAGAAGGGCAGACAGATAATCAGATAGACAGACAGACAGACAGACAGACAGATAATTATATTCTCAGACAAACATACAGACAGTTAGATGGACAGCCAGACCAGAAAGACATCCAGCAAGACAGGCAGACATAAAGACAGATAGATAGACAGTTAGACAGGCAGGCATGCGTGCATGCATGCGCACAATACTGCTGTGAGAAGAAAAGGTATTAATTCGCTGCAACAACGGGCAAAGTAGGCTCGATAGATGGCGCTTAGAGACTTTTACAACTTCCTTAGTCGCTCGCAACCAATGACGTAAGTCTCATTTCCAACACGCACACGACTCATAAATACAAGTAGAACCATAAAAAGAAGGACCATAATATTAACATGCACACAAAAATATATAAAGTTACACTCTCATGTGTTATGCACTAAATAATGATAACTTAGGCCTAAATAACATATCGATTTGTTTAGATGACAATGCGAAACTGTGTCATGATAATAATGCATAAAATCGCCCTACTCTCAAGTCTGAACTTGGGACTGGCGTTTCGAGAGTACTGCAATGTGCGGGGGTGTATGCATGAATCAATTGCCATAATACTCTGGCGCATACAAACGCATGGATTGGCGAAGATTAGGCGAGTTAAAGCCATTTGAGTCAAGGAAAGATAACTGCTCCATCTGCTCCTCCTGCTCAACGAAGATTTGATGCGAACACTGTGCTTAGTAGATGATACGGCGAGTAATAGGACTGGCCATATGCCAAGGCTAAGAAGATGAAGTTGCTGCCACATCATACCAATGGCTCTCTCAACCTCATAGAACTTCTAGTTCAAAATGATAGGCTTACTAACCAATCGTCTGTTTCGCACACTATTCGTCATATGGCGCCAACGTTGACCGTTTCAGACTCCGCCATTAAGTGGAATTGGATACAAACGTATCAGAGGATGAGGAGGAGGAGGAGAATGAGGAGGAGGAAGAAGAGGAAGAGGAAGAAGAGGACTAAAAGAGGAGGAGGAATAAAATGAGGAGGAGGAAGAAGAGGAACAAAAGAAGGAGGAGGAAGAGACAGGAGGAGGAGGAGGTAAAATAAGAAGAAGAGGAGGAAGACGACGAGGAGGAGGATGAGGATGGAATCTGGTGGTACGCACTTACTGATGGAGAAACCTTTGCGAACTTCTCATCTCTTTCTCGCGTGACGTAGCAACGAAATTCCAATTATGGATATCACTCAGGAATAAGTGAAGCAGACGTGCAGCTCATCCCTAAATGATGATGCATTGACAGGCAGACAGGTAGGTAGGCAAGGAGACAGACAAAAGACAGACGAACAGACAGAGACAAGCAGGCAGGAAGACGAAAACTGGCTAGAGGGCTGATTGACTGTATAACTCACTGATGACCGAATTAATGTATGTATGAATACATGTTTGGTTGCATATATTCACGCATGTATGTATGTATGTATGCATGTATGTGTGTATGTATGTATGCATGTATGTGTGTATGTATGTATGTGTGCATATATATTTGTTTGCATGTATCTTCTAAATATAAATCATTATCTTAATAATGAGAGTCTGACATGAGCATGACGTTCCAGTTCCTCGTGTCAGTTATCTTGCCATTTTCGTTGTAACCACGCGTCACGTGTAAGAGCCACGCATTCGGCTGACGAATCAGGCTAATCCGTCACGAGTGACGTCACCTGTCATGGTGGCTATACTAGATATCTGTGTTCCAGGATTGAATATGCATCCGGTCTCTGGAGTCTTGTCGCTCTGTCAATAGATTTTGTTGACAATGGCGATGATTAATTCAACGCTAATTTCCATTGGGTCAACGAAAGCATAGACTGCGTTTAAGCTGTTTAAGACCCGTCACGTTTCAGGCTTTTCGGGGCTTCGAAGGCCGTCGAGGAGTTTTGTACGTCATATATCGCTGTGATGTACAATGATCTTATGCGTACTGGCAAAATTATATATGCATGACAATAAATACATGCAAACAGTACAAACTGTACATACGTGCATACGTACATGCATACATACACACATACATACACACATACATACACACACATACATACATACATACATACATACATACATACATACATATATACATACATACATACATACATACATGCATACATACATACATACATACATACATACATACATACATACATACATACACAATACATACATACATACATACATACATACATACATACATACATACATGCATACATACATACATACATACATACATACATACATACATACATACATACATACATACATACATACATACATACATACATACATACATACATACATACATACATACATACATACATACATTTACACAAACATACACACATGCATACAAACATACATACATAAAATAGGCCACCATGCAAAAGAAGAGATGTGTGCGTGCTAAAGTAGATGCAGCGCACGTTGTAGATACTACAGTTAGCGACCGCTGTTTTTTGGCACAGGCTGTTTTTTTAATGCACCGTAGCTGAGGGTACTGTCATTATCACGCTGTGTTTAAGAATAACTATTCTGCATCCTTTTGAATTTGGTCAGTGGGGGCATGGTCCCTGAGAGAAGTGACCATCGCTGTGCATACTGTCTGCGGCCCCTAATTACTGTTGTTGATTCCTGTTCAGGTTTTCTTTTCTGAATCACTTCTTTGGCCAATTGCAACGAATTTGTCTCGACTGCCAGACGGAGGAGATCTCACAATGGCAGAGGATTGAATTAGAATGAAAGGTTTGCTTGAGATGAATTCGTGAAGAAGCGGAAGAAAGTGACGAAGTAGAATAAGAGGGAGATGGAGAAAAAGAAGGAGAGGGAGAAGGAGAGAGAAGAGCGGGAGAAAGGGAGAGGGAGTGAGAGAATGAGAAAGAGAAGGAGGAGAAAGAGAAGGAGGAGAAAGAGAAGGAGGAGAAAGAGAAGGAGGAGAAAGAGAGGGAGGAGAAAGAGAAGGAGGAGAAAGAGAAGGAGGAGAAAGAGAAGGAGGAGAAAGAGAAGGAGGGGAGATTGAGAAGGAGAGGAGAAGGTGAAGGAGAAGAAGATGGACGGGAGAGGGAGTGGGAGAAGGAGACGGAGAAGGAGAAGAGCAAGAACTAGAATGAGAATTAGCAATAATCCGGAGTAAATACGGTCCATGCATCAGAGCCAAATGACAGACAGACGGAGAGACAGACAGACAGGCAGTCAGAGAAACACACGACTGCATTCACACACAGACGAGCAAGAAGTCACAGATATAGACTGATCGACACGTAGACGGACAGACAAACAAACAGACATTCACACATGCAGACAACCAGACAGAGAGAGAGAGAGAGAGAAACATAGACAGACACGAAGATACACGTAGACGTACCAACAGACGGATCTAGGCATGCCATGGTGAACACAATCCGTTACTGATTAACTCTCTACGAAGGTGAAAGAGTTCGATAATCGACCTCTAGCGTCGCCTTCCCAAGAGGCCAGCAGCGCTGGTAATTGTCATGCCCATCGGCCGTACAACGGAAACACATTCGCCGTTACACATCGACCGCGCCGTTAACAAGGTAAACAGAGGTAAACAAACCGCACAGGTTCCAGAATCTTCATTTGTTTGTAATAATGTTGACGGCGGGCCGTCGAGGTACGCCAGGCCAGGGCATTGATTATCGACCAGGCGAAGAGGCGAGGCTGCCAGGGAGAGACCTTCGTCGCCTGACGGGCTTAAAACGGAGCCCGCGACGACAACTGAGTTGAATCGATGTCTTCGGGATGTCAAATTCTTTTATTACTTTCTGATGTGGTTGAGAGCGATTTGCTACCTGATTTGGGTCCTCGTTCCTATATATTATGCGTGCATGTGTAAATTCATTCATTCGTTCGTTCGTTCGTTCGTTCGTTCATTCATTCATTCATTCATTCATCCATTCATTCATTCATTCATTCATTCATCCATTCATTCATTCATTCGTTATGAGAATTTATGTGTTGCGCGTCTTCAAGGTAAAGTAAGTAAGTAGGAATATTCTCTATTTGACTACCAGCAAACGCACAGTAGCTTGCAAAAAGTATAAACAATAGCGTCAATAATATATTATATATAATTATATATAATTATATATAATATATGTAATTATATATAATATATAACAATTATATAGCGTCAATATTAAACAAGGTCATATAACATTCACATATTGAAAGCACTCTTGACAAATATACCAACTCTCGCCATCAAAGCACTAACAGTAGCTGCAAACAGATCAAATGGGTCAGCAATAAGATTCTAACGAACCAGTCTTTTAGTCTCATATGCAAAGGAATCAGGATAAGAATGTTCAATGTGTGGCTAAAAATATCAATTTCATGTATGTAGTGTAATTTAAGTAAGTAAGTAAGAATGCTATGCTATAAATAGTTTATATAAATATATATATATATAGATGATTACTCAGAGTAGTTCCCAGCCCCAGAGGGGCGAACAAATGAAGTCGTCTTAAGATGAGAGAGGAATGTCTGAGAGGAAGTTCTAGGAAGTGAGAGCAGCGTCAAATTAAGGCCGTTCCAAATCGATTGACCCACCACTGCGAAGGCACGGCTCTGCCCTTTGGAGGTACGAGCATGCAGAACATAGAGGATATATATATATATATATTATATATATATATATGTTGAAATGAAAGTTATTTATGTTGAAAAAATAGTGTCTGGGACAATCAAGAGCATCAAACATGCGGCCGAGTAATGAAGACATAATTCTGGGTTACGATGCCAGCTGCAGCTGAATCAAATCAATTATTTCGTCTTCTTGTGTATATCAACTGCTAGCGACATCATTTTCTTAGCCTCAGCACATGAGGGCGGCTGGCCAGTCCTCACCGTCGCCAGCTCATCTACTCACCGCCAGGGAACGGTCAGAGCGCTCACTGTACCAGGAGCTGGCGAGGGTAGGATGACTCAGGTGCAGAGTGAATCTCCTAACCTAGTTGCTTGCCGGTCTTTTAATGACATTTCCACTCCGAGGTCAGGTCAAGAGGGAATCCCTGGACTGGATTCCTCGTTAACAATAGCGTCGTTATAAATAACGAACCTAGAACGATAATTGAGCGATTATATCGGATCTGCTGTAATTTCGGTTCAGCCCCGACCATAAGGACATGGTGCAATTTAGAATCATAGGCAAAAGGAATAGCAAATTAGTTCTTACGAAAATTGCTCACGTCTCAGTCGTATGACCCTGGCAAGCCAACTCGAAATCGTAATAAGTCGACACGATGAAGATCAACTCATATAAGTGGATACGCATTGACCATTGGCAGGATAATGTAATGATTTCCAGAACAATTATTACCAATGTCGACAATGACGAGGTCGGCGAGTGTTTCCCAGCGGAAACTCTTCTCTAATTCCAGCCGAGTTTACATTAAATACATACAGAATATTACATTGGCCCATTGTACACTTGCAACACTTAACAGAAAATACGTAAAACACAATATAAGGTCGCATACACTTATATACCGCATTGTATCGTACTTTTAGATTTATATAGTGCCTCTCACCGAATAACTACTCAGTCATTGGTTTAGTCCTTAATGATGGAGGAAGGTCATTCCAGAGAGATGGACCCACCACAGCAGCAAACACACGTTGTTGGGCCAAAGCAGTTTTAGTCCTATATATAGGCACAGAAAGATCAAGACGATCAACAGAGCACAAAGAACAAGATGAAGTTGCAGATAGTGGTATATATATATATATGCATATATATATGTATATATATATGTATATATATATGTATATATATATATATATGATAGTTGATAGTTATTCTGTGAGAGGCACATTGTACATCGTACGCACTGTGTATCGTATCTTATCGTTAGATTTACATAGCGCCTCTCACAGAATAACTATATCACAGGCGTTCTAAGCAGAGGGTAAAAAGATATATTACAGTCCTTGGTGATTTACGTGCGTACATATCAAATATTCAAAATACTTACGCATATACCATATGCATATACCATATGCATATACCATATGCAAATACCATATGCATATACCATATGCATATGGTATATGCGTTATACCCCGGTGCAGCAAACGAGAATGAACAGTAGAAACACTGTAAAAATTTATAATATCTATGAAACATTTATGAAATATTGGAGGGGGTATAAACGGCTTCTTTCCCTCCACCTGAAATTTAGGAAGGCACCGTCTCTTCTGTTCCTCTGCTCTGTTTCTCCGTCCCAACCGGATGCAACTAGTGCAAAACAGGCACAATTGTCTCGTTTGTAGGCCACAGTTGACCTGCTCCTCTCCAGCCACTTAACGTCTCTGTAGATACTAATTTCCGATGGTGTCTCGTGTAAGTACAACTAATTGAAGGAGGAAACGCAAGCAGGGCAGTCGACGAAACCCGGATGCGATCGTCTTTGGTCTTAATGACCGCAATTCGTCCCAACGCTAAAAGCAGACGAAAGCGGAGTCTCACATTAACTGTGGTTACCCAGAGGTCGTATAAATCCACTACCCAAAGGTCATCGACTTTTATGGCTTAATTGGAAGCTTCCATAAACAAGATTATTCATTTTTTTAAAGAGCCTCGGTCTGATTCTTAACGTGCCCACTGGCGATCACGAGGTGGCTGCACGCGGCCGGAAGTCGCCATTTTGGTTGTTTCGTCCTTTCAACTTCTGCTTCCGGCGTTCGATGTCAACCGGAAGTAGAAGAACACCAGGCGGTGGGTTATGATGTCTAAATACGAAGGTTGTCTATAGGACTTTAGTTGGTACTCGGATGTCGCTACAGGTTGCATTGTGGAGAATTGTTTTGAGGTGGTAGTTCCAGATAAACGACAACAGTGCTGTGAAATTACAAAGATTATTAGTTAGGCCCTCCTTCTTTATCTAGGCTTGGGACTGGCGCTGCCTGAGTGCTGGCAGTGCGGAGCTGGCTTCTATTGTCCTTTGTTGCTGTCTCTATTGTCCTGTATTTTCCTGCATTGTCCTGCATTGTCCTGAACTGTTTTCCAATAATATGCATTCATTTTGTTGCATTGTACTAAACTGTGTAATCTGACATTATTACATTGAACTGTATATTATTTTGACTTGCATAATGCCCTTTGCATTGCATTGCATATTGTGCATTGAAACAAACTTTGAACACGGTCTTCTATTCATCTTGTGCGAAGGCGGAGTGAAGCGGTTGGAACAAAATAGGGGAAGATCGAAATTGGCCATATTTCCTATTTCAAGGAAATGGACAGATCCATGAAACATTTCTTGTCATCATTCATCGCCTTCCTCCTCCTCTTCCTCTTCCTCCTCTTCCTCCTCCTCTTTTTTCCCCTCCTCCTTTTCTTCCTCCTGCTCTTCTTTTTCCTCCTCCTCCTCTTCTTTTTCCTCCTCCTCCTCTTCCAACTCTTCCTCATTTCTCTTTATCATTTCCTTCCTTTTGCAATCACTTTCTCCTTATTCTATATTCCTTTTCGTTCGCCATTCTCCTCTGCCTCCTCTCCATCTTCCTATTCAGCATCATGCTCTTCCTATACATAATCGTAATCCTCTTCCTCCTCCTACTTTCCTCATCGCTCTCTTCCTCCTTCCCTCTGCTTCCCTCTCTTCTTCGCCTTCATTGCCTTCTTCCTCTTCCTCCTCCTCCTCCTCTTCCTACTCCTCCTCTTCCTCCTCCTCCTCCTCTTCCTCTTCCTCCTCCTCCTATTCCTCCTCTTCATATCCTTTACTATTTCATTCCTCTCATCGCGAATCGTATCCAGCGTTCTAGATACGATTAACACCCCAGGCTGAAAAAACTCTACTAAATAGACTCACTCCATGTCAACACTTACCCTTGAATCGCCAAGCCCTCATTCATTCAGACCAGCTGCGTATTTGATTTGAATCCCATGCAAATACTCGAACCATAATCTAAGGCAAGGGAAGGGACGGTGCCATGATTCCGGGAACCCAAGTGACACGCAAGGCCGATTCAAGTAAACAGCATCAGGTCGCCATGGAGACGGCCATGGCAACCAGTGGGGCGCCGCCGGGTGGTGAGTGTGGATCCCTTTGGAGACGAGATTGGAAGCTGATCACGCGTTGTGTTCTTGACCTCAAAATATTGTCCTTGCATTTGAGATCGACTGGAATTAGGAGACTGTCTGTTACAGAAGACGATACCTTAAAAAACATCGTTCGTTAACAGTCACTACATGCAAATAAATAAGCAAATTCCTAAATTACAATAGTACAGGGGTAAGAGAAAGAAAAAAGGAAAAGAAGAAAGAAGAAGAAGAAAAAATACGAAGAAGAAGAAGAAAATAAGAAGAAGAAGAAGAAAAAGAAGAAGGAGAAGACGAAGAAAATAAGAAGTAGAAAAAAATTAAAAAGAAGAAGAAGAAAAAGAAGAAGAAAATAATAAGAAGAAGAAAAAATAAGAAGAAGAAGAAGAAACAGAAGAAGAAAATAATAAGAAGAAGAAAAAAGAAGAAGAAGAAGAAACAGAAGAAGAAAATAATAAGAAGAAGAAAAAATAAGAAGAAGGAAAAGAAGAAGAAGAGGAAGAAGGATGCAATAAGAGAAGAACAGGAACAATAGACAAGGATTAACAAGTTTGCAACAATGCGAGGAAGAATAAGAAGAAGAAGAAGAAGCAGAAGAATGCAGGAAATTCGAAGACTGTGGAGAAGAATAGGAAACAAAATAAAGGAAAAGAAGACTGTGAATTAGAAGATTGTACAACAATGCAAACTAAGGAAGAATGCTAAAAGGAAGAAAAATGCGAATTAAGTTACGAAGAAGAATGCAAAAAGACGAGGAATGCGAGGAAGAATAATGTGTGGTTGAGAATAGATTAAAGAACAAATTAACAACAAGGTGAAAAAGAATAGAACATAACTACAACAAGAGAAGGAGAACAAAGAACGAGATAAAGAATGAAAAGTCGGAAGCGGTGGAATAAAAATATCAGGGAGGAGGAGGATGGGATGGAGGAGGAGGGGAAAGACGAGGAGGGGAAGGAGGAGGAGAAGAAGAGGAGGAGAAGGAGGAGGAAGGGAAAGAGGAGGAGAAGAAGAGGAGGAGAAGGAGGAGGAGGGAAGGAGGAGGAGAAGAAGAGGAGGAGAAGGAGGAGGAAGGGAAGGAGGAGGAGAAGAAGAGGAGGAGAAGGAGGAGGAAGGGAAAGAGGAGGAGAAGAAGAGGAGGAGAAGGAGGAGGAAGGGAAGGAGGAGGAGAAGAAGAGGAGGAGAAGGAGGAGGAAGGGAAGGAGGAGGAGAAGAAGAGGAGGAGAAGGAGGAGGAAGGGAAGGAGGAGGAGAAGAAGAGGAGGAGAAGGAGGAGGAAGGGAAGGAGGAGGAGAAGAAGAGGAGGAGAAGGAGGAGGAAGGGAAGGAGGCGGAAGAGAAGGTGGAGGGAAGGAGGAGGAGGATGTGAAGAAGGAGGATGGAAGAAGGTGGAGAGGAAGGAGGAGGAGGGGAAGGAGGAGGAGGGGAAATAGGAGGAGAAGAAAGAGAAGAAAAAGGATGAGGAGAAGGAGGAGGAGGAGAGAATAAGGAGGAAGATGGAAGGAGGAGGAGAGGAAGGAGGAGGAAGGGAAGGAGGAGGAGAAGAAGAGGAGGAGAAGGAGGAGGAAGGGAAGGAGGAGGAGAAGAAGAGGAGGAGAAGGAGGAGGAAGGGAAGGAGGAGGAGAAGAAGAGGAGGAGAAGGAGGAGGAAGGGAAGGAGGCGGAAGAGAAGGTGGAGGGAAGGAGGAGGAGGATGTGAAGAAGGAGGATGGAAGAAGGTGGAGAGGAAGGAGGAGGATGGGAAGGAGGAGGAGGGGAAATAGGAGGAGAAGAAAGAGAAGAAAAAGGATGAGGAGAAGGAGGAGGAGGAGAGAATAAGGAGTAAGATGGAAGGAGGAGGAGAGGAAGGAGGAGGAAGGGAAGGAGAAGGAGGGAAAGAGGAGAAAAAGGATGAGGAGGAGAAGGAGGACGAGAATGAGGAGGATAGGAAGGAGGGGTAACAGTCTGAAGAGTCTTTGTTTTTCACGGTCTCGGCATTTGAAGGTACCAATGGCCAGTTCCTCTCACTCGCCGTTCCATCTAACCACCGACATTGTAGGGTCGGTGTACTCATCACAGCAGAGTTGACTAGGCGCCGGGGAAGGGGCAGGTGAGACAGAAATCTCAAACCCGGCGCTAAACAGACACTCTGGCATACTAAACAATACAAAGACCTTGCGCAGCAGATAAATCAGATACCGTCTATTTGGTTTTGAGATGCATTTTTCTTCGAAAGAACCGACTCGATGATCATACACAACCTCTGCCTCTGTCTCTGTCTCAGCCTCTGTCTCTGTCTCTGCCTTTGTCTCTTGTGTGATTGAAGTTGATTAAGAACAAGACTTCAAGACGTCCTCAATCTGTGTGAGTGAGTGAATTTATTCAACTCTCAAGACAATTTATGTGACGCCTCGGGTAATACATCAAGATAATTCAAAAAGGACTTTCACGTATAATATACGTTATATATTATATAATATTATATATATATTTATATGTGTGAGTGAGTGTGTGTGTATGTGTGTGTGTGTTCGAAGATACAGCTTACCAACTATGTGCTAGCACAATCTGCACATGAATACATATTGTACATTGTACGTACAACGTCGTACATCCATACAAACAGACATAATTATATATATATATATATATATATATATATAAAACACACACATATATATGCGCAAAAATATATCTTATTATACCGCTGCTTAATGTATTCCAATATTAGGGGGAGTCCGTTTATGTGTGTATGTATTAGATTATTTATATAGCGCCTTAAAGAGCCTCTCGAAGAGGCTAAACATAGGTACCCAACAGATCTAAACAAATGCGATTTCAGCAATTTAGAAAAGTTGGCTGCCAGCTGTGCAATGTTGCGGAGTTGTAAAGGAAGAGCGTTCCAGGATGATGGTCCAATGCATGAGAAGGCACGGTTTGTCCGCATCGATGTACGGGAGCGCGGGACCATCAAGTCCCCACGGGCTGCAGCACGCAAGGATCGACAACCTGGCTGGCTGGAGAGGGGAAGACAGAGCTCTCTGATGTATTCTTGAACCGTGCCGACCACTGATGCCCGTCCCATGAGGATGATCTTGAATGTGATCTTATCCTCAACCGGGAGCCAGCGCAGTGTGTCACGCATATAGCTTGAAATATGAGAGTGTTTTGGCAGCTTGACAACGACTCGGACGGCGCAGTTGAGAACGGATTAAAGCTATCCAATCCGGAACTTTGGCAGACCCGCAAGGACACCGTTGCAGTAGTCCAGACGAATCAGCACGAAGGAGTGAACAAGAGTCATAGCGGCGTCAATTGACAGATTTCGCCGAATGACTCTAATCTGGCGCAATTGATAACAACAAGACCTGCAGAGGGAACTGACATGTTCCTCCAAGGACAGGTCTTCATCCAGAGCGTTCCAGAGTCATGAAGTCCTTTGTTTAGCTGACTAACTGACTGACTGACTGACTGACTGACTGACTGACTGACTGACTGACTGACTGACTGACTGACTGACTGACTGACTGACTGACTGACTGACTGACTGACTGACTGACTGACTGACTGACTGACTGACTGACTGACTGACTGACTGACTGACTGACTGACTGACTGACTGACTGACTGACTGACTGACTGACTGACTGACTGACTGACTGACTGACTGACTGACTGACTGACTGACTGACTGACTGACTGACTGACTGACTGACTGACTGACTGACTGACTGACTGACTGACTGACTGACTGACTGACTGACTGACTGACTGACTGACTGACTGACTGACTGACTGACTGACTAATATAAGTTTATTTAGCGACGCATATTAATCAAGGATGATATGCGTTGTGAGACTACAGCGGGACCGTCGGCCTCTTTGTGATCTTTTGGTCTTTAGTGGTCTTTAACGGTCTTTGGTGGTCTAATGGTCTTTAATCTTCCCAATGTATTCTTCCCAATCATGCTGATTACGATTATCATTATAAGCAGTTTACAGACATTTTGTTCTGTTGGATCGATAAAACATATTGAATTGAAAATTGAATATATATAGATATATATGCATGTATGTGGTTATATATATATAAATATATATATATTGCACCAATGCATACATAACACATTACCACATACATACGTTTGCATTATACATATGCACACCAAGTATATAGCTGCGCATAATTATAGCGTATTATTGCTGTGGCCGTTTAAACCCTCCTTTCTTTGTTCCCAACTCTTACTGTGTATCCGCTGCGACAACGACGCCAATCCTTAGAAGCCGGAAGAAACTGTCCTTCATGGCGAAGGTCCATTAGTCGTCGCTGGAGACGCCGCAGAACTCTGGACGTTGGACTTCCGGTCTATACCGGAAGTACGTCACAGAGACGGAACTGTTTATGAGACGATGGACAGCAGCGGTCGGAAGTTGAGGAGCAAACACTCGTTCAGGATTAGGGTCTGGTCGAACAGGTGGCACACAATTTATATGGATCTTCTTTATATGGCTGTCTGTCTGTCTGTCTGTCTGTCTGTCCGACTGTCTGTCATCATTGACTTCTTTCTTTTGATCGTCATCATCATCATCTTCTTCTTCCTCTTCTATTCATCACAATCGTCATGGTTATCGTCTCCATCGCCATTGTTGTCGTCATCGTCATCATCATCATCATCATCGTTTCTGTCATGATCTTCTTCATTTTGTAATATAACCGAGCATTTATATAGAGCCCCTTCAAGGTCTCTACTGAAAGGCGCTCTCTGCTCTGGCCTAAATTAGGTTATAAGTTTCATGCATGGTCAAATAAAAAACATGCTGAGTTAGCAAAAATAGGCACAGTAAGCTGAAAAGAGTCACCAGTGGTGGGCCCACGCACAAGCGTATGCTACCAACCAATGGATTCCCGTCGAAGCTGACAGATGGCATGGATGTTCAGAGTCTTTGGGTCGAGTTGCGTCGATTCGGCATTCTAATTCTCCTAGGCCTACATGCTAACCGAAGACCGATTTGTTTTCGATCCACATTGCATCCTTTCACTACTTCATCCAAATATATTCATCCGAAACGAGAAACAGTCGCAGAATTTCTCGTACTTTTCAGATTGCATCGTCAACTTCTGATCCCCTAAAGACTTAAACTCAATTACCCACAAACTACTGTTCGTTGTTCCCTAACATCGCAAGCCAACATGTTTACAAAGAGAGAGATTTGACAGACTCGAAAGCATTTCGCAGATTCCGCCTTCATACCATTATGCGCTGCTTGCAGTGTTATTCGCCTTTTTCACTTCACTATTTAACCATTTTCTTTTTGCCCGCTCTTGTTGTTGTTGTTGTTGTTGATATTGCTGCTGCTGTTGTTGTTCTTGTTTCTTCTTGTTTATTAATACTCTTCTCCTTAATCGTCATCGTCATCATCGTCATCCTCGTCATCGTTATCGTCATCGTCATCGTCATCATCGTCATCATCATCATCATCATCATCAGCAGCATCATCATCATCATCAACAACATTATCATCATCAGCAGCAGCAGCAGCAGCATCGTCATCGTCATCGTCATCGTCATGGTTATCGTCGTCGTCGTCCTAGTCATCGTCATCGTCATCGTCATCACCTTCATCTTCATGTTCATAATTATCACCACCCTCTTCATCATTATCTTCTTCTTCTTCTTCATTGTTTTTTTTCATCATTGTCATCTTCATCTTCTTCTTCATCTTCTTCATAATATTCTTAATTAACATCGTCATCGACATGGGCATCGTCATTGTCATCCAGTAGCATGATCTTCCTCATCTTCTTCATCGTTAGCTTCTTCTTCTTCTTCATCATCTTTGTGCACAAGTATGTTGCAATAAAATATTGCATTTATAGAGCGCAATGCCTCTCCTACCAATTGAGACTGTTTGCAGGGCTGTCTCAGATCTCAGCATTTGATAGATTCGTAGCAAACGAAGACGAATATTAATAGCCTAATACATTCGAATATATATATATATATATATATGATGTGAATATATATATATATATATGTGATGTGAATATTATATATATATATGATGTGAATATTATATATATATATATATATTGCCTGCACAGATTTACATGTTTTGTATGCATGTGTGCATTCGTCCATGTGTGCATTCGTGCTTGTGTGTACAAATGTGTCAATGTACACGTATAATGTATGGTGTATGTACATATGTATGTATGATGTATATGTATGTATATTTGCATATGTATGAGTGCATACATATATATTATGTACATATATAGATATGTAATTTATGTATATACATATGCATCCGTATGCGTGCGTGCGTGCGTGCGTGTTGATGTACGCACGTGCATTAACGAGGCACGTGTGTGTAGCATCGTCTACTTAATAATTTATTCGCTAATTGTTCGATGCCTGGCTTCTTCGTCGTCTACGTCGTCCTCTGAATGCGGCGACTGCCCAGAGTCTTCCTTTAACGCAGTCGCTCCAACGATTGAAGTGTTTACCGTTGATAGCGAATCGTTCTGATTTTCAGTCAGTTTCTGGTTTTAGTCGATACGCGCCTTAAGTGAGCAACTGAGTGAGCAAGAGTTGGGGTTGTTGCGGATAAGATGGTGATCGTGGATATAATAGGGCCTTAGAAGGGAATGGATTCAAAGTTTCTCGTCTTCTCCTATCGTTCGTGAAACGTTCTGCCTATAAATGAAGGTAAATATGAGGCGATCTGGTGTCAATTTACCGCGGTTCATTTGCTGATGTTTTTTAGAGTCGTTTTTTCCCCCATTTTTTAAAGTTTGATAGCCTGCGTGTTGTTTTTTAAAGTTATTTTAGTATTATTTTCAGTAAGCCCTGATTTGAAGTTTTGAAAATCTCTTTCACCGCCATTCAGATAGATTGAAGTCATAGAAAGCATGGTCATTAGCATGCAATGTACACACACTGCTTGCAATTCCTAGCCGTGCTGCAAGATCGGCAGAAAATCTGAGTAATAACATCGCAGAGGTGCTACATAAATCTTTGTATTGAACGTTGCACATTGTATGTTAACGGCCAAACTGGTTACAAAAAACGATAGCCCTGCGCTGTGTTATACTATTGCTTACTGTCTCGTCAGTTCCACTGATCAGTTCATGGAATATGCTTGTCGCTGACGTCATCGTACGCTTTAATCGTACATTGGATGCTTCTGTAGACCTATAAATTTAATGATTGCACAAAATGTCAAGGGCAGTGAATTTAGATTTTTACTTGGGGACACTTCGTTCGCGTATTTGCATACAGGTCAAACCGCTCAGTGGAAGTTACGAAAATCAAAATTCATCGACCTTTCATGCATTATTTTTAACATAATATAACACAAGGACTTTAGCAATTCTTATCATTCGGACAAATTCAAAGATCACAGCAGAAGCGCAGACAAGTTCTTTGCCTAAGTGAGTCACCGCGGAGATATTAATGCTCCAAATCCGGAAACCCGTCTGCTTTCAGTGTTAAGACGGACATGCAGTCATTGAGACCAAAGACGATCGCATCCGGATCTCATCGACTGGTTTTCCTCTGTTTCCTCCTTCAATCAGTTGCAATTAAACGAGATGCCATCTGAAATTATTTTCTACAGGACAACGCAGAGAGGTCAAGTGTCTGGAGAGAAGCAGGTCAACTGTGGCCTATCAATGAGACAATTGTGCTTGTTGGGCACAGGGGCGGAGACTTATTTAGGACAAGAGGGTGAGGTCCCCTCCAAAATTTCAGGTGGAGGGGATGGAGTTGCTGCTCATACTCACTAATATTCATAGATATTATAAACTAGCTGAAGTACCCGGCTTTGCCCCGGTAGCCCTTACAATTCATATATGTGCTGAACATCGCTTCCCCATGGTCGCCTATAGGGTTGCCCTTAGATAATCCTGATTATTGAAGGATATTCTTTAACTTTTCCGTATCTGACTTCCTTGAACTAAGAAGCTTCACGATATAGTCGGCCATAATCTAATTATTGATTGGAAATAATTATTATTTATTATAAGCAACAACGACGATCGTGTTCCTTGTTGACAAAACGTAAACAACGGGGCTAAACGAAAATAATAAGGTCGCCGCGCAGGCGAGTTTAACGCAACATTCACGCGTGTTGATCTCAACCTAAATTGCCGACCAATCCGATAGCTCCCAATTTAGGGTTCATCCCGTGATGGCGACCTGGTTTAGTTTCATTCGTGCGTGGTCCCATTGTTTAAGCCAGACTATTGGTTGAGTTTTGATAGACAACAATTTTATAGGTCGTTATTGCTATAATTAGAATTATTGCGTCTGAGGAAAAGGCGTAATTAAGGTGCGTTTGCCCGAAGTCTCACCCAATAAAATGGGGAAGATATAAGATTTTGGGATCGCGAACTCACCATGTTTTTTCACAGGTTCTAAAAAGCATTCGTGCAAAATATGGGAGCAATCGGTCCAGTGGATCGAAAGGTTTAGTGGGACATACTTAGTTAGTTACATACATGCTTTTCTTCTTTACATGTATAAATTTCTACATTGTTTCAATTGGTCATTCATTTTTGCTGCTTCCGTGTGTTTGGGAATTGAATTTTTCTCCAACCTACCCCGTCCCAACCCTGGACCAAGTCTCCGCCTATGGTTGTACCCATTCATTGTACCATGCAGTCATCGGAATAGATACGAAGGTGTTCTTTTGTTGAATCGTAATAAGTGAATCTTAGCGTCCACATGAATTTCTACATGTTAGAATTTGCTAAATTCAAGTACAAGTACTGCCCAAAAGAAACTTGGTCTATTTTAAAATTTATACTCAATGTAAAGACTACTTATTTATTAATTAGAATTTAATGTTTAACTTGTAATTGCTCCCTGATCACTACTTGAGAACTATTCGCTGAAACGCCGAGTGCTTACTCCACAAAAATAGCACAGGGCCCATTGACTAAATTCCACCTCCAATTAATTCAGTAACTTCTTATTTAACTCCCACGAGCTCCTCCTCATTTGCAATTCATCATACGTCTAATGAAACAGTACTCGCCCTATAGGTCACTAGCCGAAAACCACCAACCGCTCGCAGATGATATAAATCCCAGTCTTACGAAACCGTTGATGGCTCCTATAATTGCCAAACCACTAACGGCTATCACTACTGTTCATTGAAAACTGACATTAAAGTTTTTGTCTCCTTTTCATCCAACTTTTGATGAATTAATCGAGCTTCCAATTTTTTTACAGCTACGGGTGATTGGAATTTTGTTATTTTCGAAATCCCTTCACAGAGGGAAGAAAGACAATATTGTAATGACGCTGAACTCATTTCTGGTAAAAGCGATTAGGTTCTTCCGTTCAGTTAGATATGGAATGAAATGGTGGATTTCTACTAAGTGCAGGGTTTGATATTTAACATCACATTTAAATATCGATCGATGGATCAAAGGATCGATCGATGGATCAAAGGATTGATCGATGGATCAAAGGATCGATCGATGGATCAAAGGATCGATCGATGGATCAAAGGATCGATCTATGGATCGATGCCCTAGAGATTGTTGATTCGACAGCTAACATTTGAATTGATGAGTAGATGTATGGATGGATGGATGAATGTATAGTTGGATTGGTATACGATGATGAATGGTGGATGTATGAATGGAAGGATAGATGGATGAATGGATCGGTGGATAGATTGATGGATTTGTTGGCGGATGAGTACATGGATGAATTTATGGATGATGGGTGGAAGGGTTAATGGATGGAAGGGCAAGTGTAAGAGCTTCCGGGATTGGTAGGTATAGAACTATAGATGGTAGGTGAATGGGATATGGTGGATGGATGGATGGATGGATGGATGGATGGATGGATGGATGGATGGATGGATGGATGGATGGATGGATGGATGGATGGATGGATGGATGGATGGATGGATGGATGGATGGATGGATGGATGGATGGATGGATGGATGGATGGATGGATGGATGGATGGATGGATGGATGGATGGATGGATGGATGGATGGATGGATGGATGGATGGATGGATGGATGGATGGATGGATGGATGGATGGATGGATGGATGGATGGATGGATGGATGGATGGATGGATGGATGGATGGATGGATGGATGGATGGATGGATGGATGGATGGATGGATGGATGGATGGATGGATGGATGGATGGATGGATGGATGGATGGATGGATGGATGGATGGATGGATGGATGGATGGATGGATGGATGGATGGATGGATGGATGGATGGATGGATGGATGGATGGATGGATGGATGGATGGATGGATGGATGGATGGATGGATGGATGGATGGATGGATGGATGGATGGATGGATGGATGGATGGATGGATGGATGGATGGATGGATGGATGGATGGATGGATGGATGGATGGATGGATGGATGGATGGATGGATGGATGGATGGATGGATGGATGGATGGATGGATGGATGGATGGATGGATGGATGGATGGATGGATGGATGGATGGATGGATGGATGGATGGATGGATGGATGGATGGATGGATGGATGGATGGATGGATGGATGGATGGATGGATGGATGGATGGATGGATGGATGGATGGATGGATGGATGGATGGATGGATGGATGGATGGATGGATGGATGGATGGATGGATGGATGGATGGATGGATGGATGGATGGATGGATGGATGGATGGATGGATGGATGGATGGATGGATGGATGGATGGATGGATGGATGGATGGATGGATGGATCATATGGCATCATTGCAGTATCAACGGTTAGCGCTGATAATTCCTCACTGAATCTACCGGGTGCAATCCCTTTTCCCCGCTGCAGTCCTCCCCTAGGGACGGTTACCCCGCTATATCATGTCTCAGTATTTCTTCGTCTTTTGATTAAAATCCCCAACTGCCAGAGTCTATCATCAAAGACGCCGCTCCCTTTAAAGCCACCGCTTCCTGAATTTATATGGCGTTTCAGGCACCTAACGTAGCGCTGAGTCCTTCGCGAGAGAGAAGCAGTGTACCAGAAGGAACTGACGGGTAAGAATAAGTCGATATCTCTGAGATTATCCTGGGACCATTATTAGGCCGAGGATAAACGCATTCAAAGAAAACGTCTTTACGGATGGCGCGTTGAAATGGTCGTCGCAGTTGCTGCAGTTTCTCTTGCCGCCCTTCGTCTCTATACGATCAATGAGAGAGCGTTATGTAACTGCCACGTGATGTGTTTATTACGTTGGCCTAATCTCTTCAAATCTATTCAACCTGTCGCAGATTAGTTTTCTACAGTTAATATAGAAAATTCTTTGAAGATGTCGTGTCCCATATTTGGGAAACGCTGTAAAGGGCGTTCTTTTGTGCCTTTTCTTATTAGTCTTTATTATTATAAATAAAATGAACTCCGTTGCTTTCTGAATATTGTTTGTTTTCTGACCATGCCAGTTCCCAAGCCTGGATAAACTAAAAGGGCGACGCCGATGATCTTTGTGATCACACTGTGTCGTTAAGCTGGAACCACTACTATCAATTCATTTTGTGCGCCACAGTGTGATCACAGTTCACGATAGAAAGAACGGATGTATTAAACGTAAGCACTTGTGACCTAAGTACTTGAAGCCTGTAAATCATAACCTGAAACAAGTAGGTAGTTGAAACATAGGTGGTTGAAACTTGAGTACTTCAGACTTAAGTACTTCGAGTCTAAATACTTGAGGTAGTTGATACATAAAGTACTTGAAAGAACTCCAGAAGTACTAAAGGCATCAACAGGAGTTCAATGGCAGGAAAGCCGACCAATTGTAGTGAAAACATATTAGGATTACTTCGACGATTAATCCAACGATTAATTGGGCGATACCCGATGACAGTTCCTGCGGATCGAAGACACTACGTCGCTCTGACTTAATTAGCTATATCGCGGCGCCACATGTCCTGCCATGGCTTTAACACCAGCGAGAACAGGTCGCCTGCAGCTTTGTGATTATCCTAAACTCCTCTTGATTTCACAGGTCCTACTCTATAACATCAAATGCACCAGATTATATGAATCACGAACACTGCTTCAGGGCAAAAGACACAATTATACATCCACACGTGCGTACAAATGCATACATACAGTTATACACGTATATTTATATGCAGTATCAGTAATAAATATTATCATTTTAATTTATTTTAACCGAGGGATACAGGGCCAGGCATCGAACTCTGTTCCTCAGCTCTGCGCCCCATGCACGCGACCCGAATATATATATATATATATAGATATATATATAGTTATAGTTACATATAGGCATGTATAATTTTATATATATATAGTGGAGTCGCGTACATGAGGCGCAGAACTGAGGAACATAGTTCGATGCCTGGCCCTCTATCCCTCGGTTAAAATAAATTAAAATGGTGATAAACTATAATATATTTTTCTTCTTAATTTACCATTATTTAATTAATTTACCATTATTTATGGATTTAACGCCATCACATGAAATACTTTCCATTTCATCTCATCCAAAGCAATTGCCAATTGCATTATTCCAAGTCTCTCATTACTTAAAATTCTCCTAACTCTGAAAGAGCTTTCAATGCAATAGTCGAATGTATCGGATTATGTTGCGATTAAAAGATATTTAAAGCGCATGAGATTGTTTTATATTTAAATCCTCTTCGTAGTAATGAGATGTAATGTAATCGAGCATTTATATGGCGACCCTTAGAGAAATCTACTGAGAGGCGTTCTCTGCGTTGGCCTAAACGATGTTAAGGGTCAAAGCGAACGAGCAAATACGTCTGTTAGCAAAACTCTGCATTGCTGCATCTGAAAGAGTTGTCAGTGGTAGGCCCACGCACAAGCTGACAAATTGTATGAATGTTCAGAGTCTGTGGGCCAAGTTGCGTCGATATAGGGTAGAGCAACGATTGGTGACAGAGTTCGCGGATATGGGGACGATGTAGACGGATAGTCCCTAACTAGTGGAAGAAGAATTATAACATAGAATTCCAATTACAAAGAACTACACTGAATTATAATTTCAAAGGGTAACAATTTCACAGAATAAAATACACATAAGTGCATTGAATTAAAATTACATAGAATTACAAATGCATTGAATTAAAATTACATAGAATTATAAATGCATTGAATTAAAATTACATAGAATTACAAATGCATTGAATTAAAATTACATAGAATTACAAATGCATTGAATTAAAATTACATAGAATTACAAATGCGTTGAATTAAAGTCACATAGAATGCTAATCACATATAGAAATGCATCGAATTACAAGTTCATAGAAATGCAATTACATACATTGTAGAATTACACAGAATTAAAAATACATATAATTACAATTACAAGGAATTCCATTACAAGTAATGTGTAAATGTGATCCCACACAGATCCCAGAGGCATCCTTCGACACGGCCCGTCACACGCTCCGCTTAACTCCGCCGCAGTGACCGCCGGCAGACGACCGACCGGTCGAGGCACCACAGGAGGACAATGAACGGCAAATACATTCCCTTCGTTCCCGTCGGCTACACGGGCGGTCCGAACGACACTTCGATCCTCCCTCCGTCTCGTTCCAACCAGACACAGGCGGGCAGAGGAGGGCACCAGGACCCAAACATCGCCATCTTACGAGACGTCATCGAGATCTGGCTGTGCACCCCAATCACCGTCCTGGGCGTTCTGGGCAACCTCGTCTCTCTCGTAGTACTCTGTTATATGCGAAAGGGGAAGCTACGCGCGGTAGCGACCATGCTCCAGGCGTTGGCCGTCTCCGACACCCTCGTCCTACTCGCCAGCTTCTGGCTTCGGACTCTGCGGTACCTCGCCGGTCAGTCGTTCGTATACTACCACGCCATCACATTCCCTGTCTTCTTCTCGACCAACTACGTGCTCCGGTTGGTCAATACGTGGATCACCGTTCTGCTGACTTTTGACAGGTACGTCGCAGTCTGCCATCCGCTACATGCGCAGAGTCTCTGTACGACGAAGCGGACTTATATTCAGATCGCATGCGTCATCATGACGTCATTCGCCTTCTGCGTTCCCAGGTACTTCGAGTCGAAACTCGTGTAAGTGTTGCTTACTTACATATCTACTTAATTCTCTTTCATCGTCAACGAATTGTGTCTAGTTGTATTACAACATTGGTATTGTATTGTATATTGTATTTATTGTGTATTATTTTATTTTTTTAAATTTTACTTATTCCGAAAATTGAAATCACCCTTCTTCCAACGTCTCCTGCTCAGAAGTGCACACGCATCGACGGCGCAATTGCAGTTGTACCGTCAAGCAATTATTGTGAGCAAAGGACTTGCTCAAGATCCCTCTACACAGTGACGACTCGGACGAAGGTCGAACCCGTCATATTGTGCAGCGTCTTCTATTTATTTGCATTGTATTAATTACATCTATAGTGTATTGTATTGTAATTTGTACTGCATTTAACTTTATTCTGTTGTGTATTGCATTGTATTGCATCTTATGTTACTCTGTGTTGTTTTCTATTGCGTACTGTTCATTGTACTGCATTTAATTGTATTTTTGCATTGCCTTGGTTGTATTGCATTGAGTATTGTAACATGCTGTTATGTGTTTAAATGCATTCAATTCAGGTGGTTTCGTGTTGATCTGATATTTTCTGCAATTAATGCTCGGCTACGATGTGTATAGGATGTTCGTCGGAGATGATCTGGCTGGAATCTTAGGGTAATGCATAAAGCGCTAAGCCCGTAATGGTTCGGATTCGAACCTCCTCTACCCCCAAAGGCATTGATCCCCTTAAGTCATTAGAACAACTTAATCTCCCCTTAGTCATTAGAACAACTTAATCTCCCCTTAGTCATTAGAACAACTTAATCTCCCCTTAGTCATTGGAGCAACTTCTCCCAAATCCTACAGACAGACGAACTAATATTATTCTGTGATGGATAATAGACTGAATTATGTAAATGGCATTGACGCCGTAGAATAGAACAGAGTGGCTCAGCTGCCAAAAATAAAAGATTGTTAAATGGAATAATACTTGATAAAATTAACTCCCCTTTAATTTCTCAATGAGATCTTCCCTATTAATTTTTAGACAGAGCATTTGCTTCACGGTTTCTATGGTGTAGACGCCTCTGCCTCCCACATTCCGAGAGAGGGTTCACTCAGAAAGGAGCAAGTCCTTTACATACAGGTGTTGCTCAGCGTCAGCGATGTCATATCGTAAGGTGTGGATTCACCTTTGAACTCTGAATGGGGCATCCAGGTGCTTCGTTAGCCACGACAGAACGTAGAAAACCGAACCAAGGAGGGCAAAGCAGAACGAATTGAATACTTAACTCCTAGTCAGAATTCCCTTCAGTAACCTGCAGAACTCCGTCACTGCTAGAACTTAGACAGTGTCAGTCCCAAGCATGGGGAAAGGAGGTGGGCGATGCTAGTGATCTTTTTTATCAAACAGTGTCGCTAAACTGAAACTACAAAGTAACAAAGAGACTATATGATATTGAGAAGCTAAAATTAACACTCTGACAGTTCAGAGATACATTGCACCATTATCCATGGACTAGACATTTATTGAAAAATGGCGAATGCAGTACAAATTAAACGAGTAATTAGATTGGAAATAAAGCGATAAAATGGGTGCAAAATCGGTTTTAAAAAACTGTCACAAATAATGGAAACTGTCCTAATTAGCGCCCGGCTAAACAACATACAAGAAAGCCGAACTTTTTCCGGGTTCCTAGTTCTATCTGCCAGACAAAGGACATGAAGCCAAAGTAGAGGACTTGTCATCGTTTTGCCAGACGTCTGGCAACCCTAACTATGGCGGGATGTTGTACCGCTGCATAGCATTGTATTGACCAGCGTATTTGATTGATCAGCACAATGCATTGACCTGTGCATTGTATTGACCAGCCCATTGTATTGACCAATGCGTTATATCTACCAGCGCATCATATTGTCAAGTCCATTGTATTGACCAGTGAATTTTATTGACCAGTCCACTGTACTGACCACTCCACTCTACCATTGTATCATTTTCCTACAGGTACACTCCGACGCCTGACTACCGGACGACGTGGCTAATGGACGATCCTCTGTACGCAGTCGTCTATCGCATCCTCCTCTTCCTCATCGTCCAGTACATCCTCCCGATGATCATCCTCATCGCCCTCAACGGTCGTGTCGTCTGGTCCCTTCGATTCTCCTCCGCCAACCAACCCCGCTTCTCCCGTAATCGACCTCAGAAGTACAGCGTTGCATCGCTCAAGACAACCCACAACCTACTCCAGGCTCTCGTCATCTCAAACACAAACTGCGACAAGCCACTTGCGAACCCACACGATGTGTGTGCTAGGACACCTGCGGTCACACACGATGTGTCTGCGAGAACACCTGCCGTCACAAACGACGCATGTGTGAGGACACCTGTAATTTCACACGATACATATACCTCTACACAGAGATCTTCTGCCAGCTCAGTGGCGACCATCCAGGATACGTCAGCGGGTTCAACAGCACCCTCCCAGCACGCATCCGCCAGAACACTGACCAGAATCGTAATGGCGGTTGTACTGCTGTGCATCGTCTGTCACGTGGTCTCAATGGTGTCCCACGTGCTCCACTCTGTTCAGACGGCCTTCCACCAGCTTCCGGGCCTTGACCTTTGCCGCCGCTACTTCTCCAACATCTCCAACCTTCTGATCACCTTCAATTCCGCCGTTAACTTCCTCATCTACTGCGCGCTTAGTCGCAACTTTCGCGCCATTCTAGACCGCTGCCTGAAGAGCGCCTTTCGTAGGGGGCGCCACCCTCTTCGCGCCGGGCGCAACCTCTACCACATGCGGCACTCGACCATGACGGCCAGCAGCGCGGCGAAGCCAAGGGGTGGCAGCAGCCCCGGCCAATCCGTGTCCATTCCCATGTCCATACCGATGACGTCCGTCAAGAGAAGCATGACATACCAAGGAATTCCAATGACGTTAGCACCATCACGTGACAACTCGCTCTGAGATACAGTGGTATTCGCTGAACTCCGTCACTATTTCTGCTCTGAAAGTGCCAGTCCCATGTCTGCAAGAAAGAGTATGGTGACGCCAATGATCGTTGTTATCGCAGTGTGGATAAACTAACTGCAGATACTACAACTTCCTGCAACCTTGGAGTGCCAGTCCCAAGGCGACGCTGACGATCGTTGTTATCGCAGTGTGGATAAACTGCAAATACTACTATATATACTTGCACTCTGAAAGTGCCAGTCCTAAGCCTTGATGAAGGAGGAGGGCGACGCTTACGATCTCTGTTATCAAACAGTGTCGTTAAACTGAAACGTCCACTCTCGTGTTTGTTTGGAGCAAACATTGATTTAGCCCAGAAACCACTTTCACCGCAAAATATCAAAAACAAAGAGACGATGAAGACAAGTGTTGAATCTCAATCAAGTCGCAAACGTGGCCACGGATACAAATCGCCAGCGATCTTATTTTCTAGACCTCGGCATATGTAGGCGGATGTCCAGTACTCTACCTCGCCGTCTGACCTCCCATCGCCAGCGTGCTCCGCATAGCCTGTGTTGTCTGTTCGGGAGAAGTGGAGCAGAAATGGCGGACGAAATGTTAACCCTCAAACGTCGTAATAGCCCCGCGTCTTGCCCTCCAGAGCCCACACGAACTTAGGACTGAGCAGCTGTGACGCTGGGTACCTCTCCGTGATCCCAACACTGGCTTCCACGTCAGCATAGGCCGCCTCCACATCTAGGCGAACTGTTCCTCTTTGATCTTGCTCCTTTCTCCGTGCTTCTTGCTGTGGATTTAGTTTTGGAGCGTCATCGTTCGAGGCTTTTGCCTTTGACACCGGGCTCATTAGAAGCTGCTGGCTGTAAAAACCACGTACTGTTACGTTGATGGCTAGATTTGCCACATGTAATATGTCTAACTAGAATCTAATCGTCACTGTCATTCCTTACAATAATGGTGTACATATATACGATTCAATGTTCTATCTTCCTTTGTCTGTTCTGTATAAATGCGATACTTACTAAGTTAGGAAATGAGTCGGTTAAAGAGACTAAAAATCGCAGTTTAGCATGATTCGGTGGTCTATTGGTAAACCTTTGCTCGAGGACTATACGGTCACGGGTTCGACTTCTTAGAGCGACCCTGAGTAAGTTGTGACACACACGCAATGTTCCCTCTAAGCTGTGTGGGCCGTGTAGCCAAGGCACACAAGAATTTAACGTGCGCACAAATTTTCTGTACGAAAGTTCGTAAATCGGGTCTCCTATAGCCGGCCGCAGACTACCTTATGCTCCAGAAACTTTCGTTACTTGGATGATAGGTTCACGTTCTATCTTTGGAACATGCACTTTTTAGGCTTTTAGAGCTTATAGCCATAGACTTTTAGATATGATATTAATTTCACTATCATCTCATTCAGCTCAGGTCTGCGCACAAAAGTGTGAACCATTTATAAAATTTCATGCGCATACGATCTCAAAAAGTTAGAGGGAACATTTGCCAACACGAGCCTCTGCGCAAAAAGTAAACAATAGGTCCTCCCATGCATTGAACGGATCCGTGAATTCGACAATTGCCAGGAAATTGATCATAGCTTTGAAACGCCGACTCAGATATAAAAAAAACATTCGCCACGTCCAGTGAACAACAATATGTATCTGCACAAAACTCTCAGCTCCACTCCGAGAACTGCGTAAGAGAGAACAGATAGATAGATAGATGGATGAATGGATGGATATACGGACGGATGGACAGAGAGAGAGAGAGAGAGAGAGAGAGAGAGAGAGAGAGAGAGTTAGAGAGAAAGAAAGAAAGAAAGAGAAAGAAAGAGAGAGAGAGAGAGAAAGAGAGAGAGAGAAAGAAAAGAAAAGTAAGAGAAAGAGAGATAGAAAGACAGAGACAGTAACAAAGAAAGAGAAACCGACTAACAGACAGACAGATACAGAGAGATGCATGAATGCAGTGGCCATTGCAACTGGAAAATGTAAACACCTAAAGCCGCTCTGACCCCCCCTCCGCCCCTCTTCCACCTCTGAGTCCTCTGGCAATCGGACCTGGAAATCTTCTGGTAAACATTTGGACAAAATATGCAATTTATGGTTGCGTTTTATAGCTATGCATAAACTAGATAACCTGCTGTCTCTGGTATACTGCCAGTCCCAAGTCTGGAGAAGGGAGGAGGATGACGCTAAACGTCTTTGTTATGAAACAGGGACTTTAAACAGCACCTAACCAACACGGTATAGTTTATATGTACAGTATAATTATATGAATCGAAATTGTCATCTCCACACTCGAAAGCCAGACAGCAACTATAAATAAAATTAAGCTATAAAACTCAGCTACAAAACTCTGTTATAAAACTCAGCTGTAAAATTTTATTTAAAATATAATTTAATTATGCGTACTTGCAGTGTTTTTATTTATGTGGCCAATGGACTTACGATTGTGTATTTATATGAGAATATATATATATATATATGAGTTTTACAGCTGAGTTTCATATATATATATGTATATATATATATATAGGTGTGAGTGTGTGTATGTGTGCATTGTGCAGTGACTTTGCATATATATAATCATATATTATAATTTACATTATTATGTAACCTTATTGAAAGAGAGAGAGAGAGAGAGAGAGAGAGAGAGAGAGAGAGAGAGAGAGAGAGAGAGAGAGAGAGAGAGAGAGAGAGAGAGATGTCGCACAAGTGAATTCGTTTAAGGGCGACAGATAATTTATTATATGTGACGCAATTTCGTTGCGTTCTGGTGACAGTTCGGATGCGGGTCATCAGTAGATCTCAATGATCGTCTGCCAACATCGAACGATTGATGTCTCGAATATTGGTGAAGAACCGATAAACGCTCCAACGAATGGATGGTTGCGCATTCAGTCTGAAAGAATATTCGAATGCTTCGATTAAAATGTCTGCTTTCGTCCAGAAGGAAGATAGACATAAATTTACTCAACGCTTTATTGACGACGAGAGTTTACTTAATTAAAGTGACTGGAGTTGGGGGGTGCAGCTCTTCGGGCTCGTCAAGACGGGGTAAAGGCCCAGGGCTCAGGCGATTTTTAGGGGCCACAAATCGAAATATTAAAAATGTCAATAACAGTTCGGCCCCTCTGTAAAGCTAATGAATTATGCTTCTGTAAATATTATATTACTGACGATAAACTACAATCAGTTTAAGCTTGAGACTCCCGAATGTAACCATGTTTATCGTTTCATGTCATAGAAAATGCTCTGTCGATGGGCACGGAATTTCTCTACCAAGGGATCCAAAATTTCTCCCCCTAGAGGCCCAGAATTTCTCTTCCCAGGGGTCCGGAATTTCTCTGCCACGCTTCAACCTCTACAGGTCACGATAACGTAAGACATAAAATGCTTTAATGAACGCATAGATTGGCTTGAAAATAGGATCCCATCAGAAGATTGAACAACGAGAAGTCCGTTAGAAATGATAATGAGGATGAGGAAAATGTTGACTTGTGTAACTTGCACGTTTTTAAATTTGAAATTGCATGTTTTTTCTTTTAACGTTACACTCCCACCGTTCTTGTAATCGTAATTTCAGCATTTATATGTTGACAGCATGAAGATGATGCTGTTGCTGAGGTAATGATAGGTGATGATCGTGATGACTTCTGCACCCACATTACGGTATACGCACTAGTCGAGAAGCTATTGGTTGGGTCAGCGTGTTTGCGCCAGCCTGCCACCAGTGACTTCTAGTAATATAGGGCGAATGCATGTCTATCTAACTACGTACTTTGCATAAAATGACACCGAAATGCGCCTCTGAATAGCTAGGTCCGTGAGAGGCGCTATGTAAATTCTCAAATACGATTGATGAACTGTTTCTGTAACGCGTCCTTTAAGTAAGATTCTGTTTTATTAAGGCGCGATATAAATGTTAGTTGTATTGCATTGTATGTACGATTCCGCATCATTCCCATTTCCAGGCCAATTAGATGGTTCTAAGTGTGAAAGGTTTTTAATGAAAGCAACAATAATTATGGCCCCGTCCTCAAGCTCAAATTTTATACAAGTATCAGACTAAATGAAAGAATAACGTAGATAGGCCTACTGTGTTATGCATTACAGATGATAGTAGGTCTGCTAATGGAAAATAACTGTGTTAGTTTCTACTAATTTAATAGTAATTTTAAAATAAATGTTATCAATACAATGTGCAGTAGGCTATGGGTAGATACATGAAAATATCTAATAATTTAGGCCTATTATGCAACATATAATACCATATTTTTACAGATTCGAAACAATAGGTGCTAACAAATCAACTCTGCGTGGCTATGTAGAGATTACGAACGCCACTTATACGGCCTACACATGGCAAGATCCTTAAATCTTGCTCTTAGCTTTTTAAAAAAAATAACTGATGGTAAGCATTAGAGAAAGGTTTCAGTTCGGAACACAAAAATTAGTTCTGTGATTGGGGCGTCATATTAATTAAGCCACACTTCACGCAGATAATTGCATTTGCCAGCCAGATGCAAATGCAATCTATCATCATCACCTCGTCAGTCGTCCGACGTTGGTGGTGTTTTTAACGACAGCGAATACCCGTTGGCTATCAGTTTTAATCACCGCACAAATAACCGGCGACAGACAGTTTTGACATCAATCTGTAAAATTTTGGCCACATGCACAGGGCTAGAAAATAACCTAGGTTTCTTCAAGAAAGCAGCTCGGTTTATTAGTTTAGTTAAGGTTTTAACGTACGCACAGTCGCACACAAAATTACGATCGAGAGGTAGGCCTAAATATTACTAGGCACCGACTTTCAGTGAAAGGTACTGGGGCAAGAATTTAATTCCCATGATCCTATGATCCTGCTGTGTCATCCTTCTCCCTAGTCCTCCCTTTCCTCAAGTCATTTCAACTGGCAACAGGCCAATTGTAATTTATTCCACCCCATTCTTCAATGTCATCTGTCCATTTCCTGTGTGGTCTTCCTGTTTCATTTGTTCCAAATATGCACGCGAAAACCCTAGCGCACACATTCTTCAGTGTATGAGTTGTAGACTTGTGCAATAGTTTGGACACTATCACAGCTTTTGAAAGAAGCTAGGGAAGTAGACTGCTAAGCGTGCCATGTTAATTTATATTGATTTTTACGTCTTTAGAATCACCTTTAACTCTGTCACGTTATGCTATGTAAGATGTGATGGTAATTCGCAATTAACATTACAATAACCAGACGAACTGAAGTTAAGGTCACTGATCAACTTCAAACGCTTGGCATAATCAGCAAAGAGCAAGAGCAATTGCGAATTACCATCACATCTTACATAGCATAACGTGAGCAAGAGCAAGAGCAAAGAGCAAAGAGCAGAGGCAAGGAGAAAGAGCAGGAGCAAGAGCACGAGAAGGAGCAGGAGTAAGAGCAAGGAGCAAAAAGCAGTTAGCAAGAGCAAAGAACAAGAAGCAAGAGCAACGAACAAGAGCAAGAAGCAAGAGAAGGAGCAGGAGCAAAGAGCAATAGCAAGGTGCAAGAGCAGGGAGCAAAAGCAAAGAACAAGAAGCAAGAGCAACGAACAAGAGCAAGGAGCAAGAGAAGGAGCAGGAGCAAAGAGCAATAGCAAGGTGCAAGAGCAGGGAGCAAAAGCAAAGAGCAAGATTTAATCGTGGATCTTGCCATGTGTAGGCGGTATAAGTGGCGTTCGTAATCTCTACATAGCCACGCAGAGTTGATTTGTTAGCACCTATTGTGAGCAAGAGCAAAGAGCAAGAGTAAAGAGCAGGAGCAAGAGCAAGAAGCGAGAGCAACTAACAAGGAACAAGGAGCAAGAGCAGGAGCAAAGAGTTGGGGGCAAAAAGCAAGTGCAGAGCGCAAGAACAAGGAGCAAGAGCAGGCGCAAGATCAAGGAGCAAGTAGCAAGAGCAAGGAGCAAGGAGCAAGGAGCAAATAGCAAGGAGCAAAGAGCATGGACCAAGGACTCCAAGGAGTAAGGACCAAAGAGCTAGGAGCTGGTAGGTTTTCGTATAGTTTAATTTACGACAACAGAATAAGATGACTGATTCTAATAATGCACAGGTTTTCACGCTCTGTGATTTCATAACTCATTCTGTTTCTTTCGCTCCCTCTCTTTCTTCTTCCATCCATCCTTCTCGCCCCTCAATCATTCTCCTTCTCTCAATCTCTGTCACTGTCTCTGTCTGTTTGTCTGCCTCCTTCTCTCTCATTTGTTTTGGAACACTATAATTATTTTGCTGGCTTTATTTAGCGCACTTACACAACCTCGTTATAGGCTTATCTTTAAAACGTCGATTCGAAGTACACGATTTCAATTACGGCAGAAATTCATGCGCTAAAATACGCACACATTTTGTAATCGTTCGTACATATTAATTTCAATTGTCAGAGAACTTTCAAGAACTAACCACATACAGAGATATAGTAACATGTCACAAGTAGGCTACTATGGATATTTTGGTTACACACTCACAAAGACATGTCCACACTATTCAATTTTTGAGACTGATATTGTAAGTTTTTCTCAATAGCCAATTTTTATAGCCGTGTAAAACTGGCTATTCTTCGATTTTTATTCCTAAATATAACTCATTGGATGATTTTATTGCTTTAATATCGTTAGTACGAGTCGAAATTGTCCTAACCGTTAGAGGGCTGCGCTCAATTTCATGACACAGCGCTTGATAAATACTTTCCAGTGCTGTGCAGAGAACCTACTGCTGTCATTCAATATTGTATTATCGCTTGCTGCCAACATGTTTGCAAACACCGCATTCAATTCTCTGCCTAAATTTTTTAATTTACGTTTACGCAACTGCACTGCCAACTGTATTATTCGGACTTATTCGAAAAAATATTCAAAAGGTTTTTATTCGTTTTATTGCATGCTTGCATCCGCAGGGGTTGACCGAAGGGTAAGTCCAATGATACCCCACGAGTCAAGTTTCCAGAGGAGGCAGAGTGCTGTCAAATCGGATCGGATCGTTTAGGTCGAGAATTGGCAGGTGGGTCACCAGGTGAATCGGAACAAGAGTTCATAAGGAAGTAAGAGTTTAGTTCGGAGTGGAAAGCCCTTGGGGTGATGAATGAATGACCTATGACTTAAAACTCGGCTGGAGATGAGTTATAACCGGGCTAGAGAAAGAGGGTGCGGGTAAAATGCGAACTGCGAGCCGGTTAAATCATTTAAAGCATTAAACTAGAATACGTTTTCTAATGTCAAACAAACCTGAATTCTAAGGCTGAACCGTCACAAGTCAAAAGGCGAATCACAGGCGCGAACAGACGAGAATTTTAATTTCTGAACTGTCTTTGAACCGTCACAAGTCAAAATGCAAGCCATTAGTGCGAACATGAGAGTAGTATGCTGAACTCGGACATCACATCACTATTTGGCAGTTATTCAAAACAGTTGGAACAGGTCGGTAAAATGCGAACCTCGTTTGGCACGTGACTTTTTGACGGCCAATCAAAAACATGGTTCGCATATATTTCGCATTTTACCGGTTTGCAGTTCGCCGGTTCATGGTCCGCATTTTACCCACACCCAGAGAAAGACTGAGACAGAAGGATGATAGGTACGATTGGATGGTGAATAATTCGTGAAGATATTTGGGCTTGAAGAATTGTTAGGAGTGTGCAATGGGACTTTGAAGACCTCCATCAAGTTGGCTTGACATTTGCATTCGGATATTGCATATTCGGTCTGGAAAGCCGCATGCCAGATTCATTGGTGAAACTTTCTATAATTTCACATTTCTACACACATTGCTCAAACAAAAACACCACCAATCAACAGTGTTTAACCTAGACAATCAGAAAATTGTCACAAACTGATTTAATGAGGTTGATAAGCAGGTCAAATTTAGGTAGAAGTATAGGGACAAGCCATTATCACACATTATCTTATAGTTGGTGAAACAATGAGTGTTTTTCTCCCTATCATGAGTAACCCACCTAGGCCATCAGAAAATAACCACGACCTGATTTAATGAGGTGGGTAAGTGGGTCAGATTCGGGTTGAAATATGGGGAATTGTCATTTTCACACATTTATGCTAAACAGTTGGTGAGTCTGCAGTTTCTTTTTTGTCCATCATGAGTAATGCACCTAGGCCATTAGACAGTGATCACAGACTGATTCAATGAGGTGGGTAAGTGGGTCAGATTTCTTAGATGGCCTTCCATTGGCACATGGTCTCACTCCAATAGGTCAATAGGTCCTATTCTTCTCAGACCTTAAGACTGTCCTGTTTGACCAAGGCTGGGCTGGGAGTGCTTCCTGTAGATGACCTTGAAGGGACGGTATATAAAACTGCTATAATAATAACTATAATAATTGTTTTTGCATGATTAACTGCATTTTGCCTGTTTTTGAATTTGTACAAGGTATGTTTTCTGTTTTTCAGATCTCAAGAAATTCTACAAACTTGCATCAATTTCAAAGACAGAAGGTGAATATACTATATAACTGAGGTCCGTGTTTTTGCTTTTATATATTTATTTATAACTTATCTTGTGCTTATCTTTTAATTAAATTTGAGGTTCCTGTTATAATTTTGCATTCTGAACTGTTCGGCATCTGAAAAGCTAACCTTTGTTAAATAGCTCATTGACCGAAAATAACTCTATGCGGTAGGAACCTGCAAAGTTTCAGTGTTTGATTCAAATACTATTGGTACGTCATTATTCCATTCTGTTGGAATATAACGTCATGTAAGGATGAACCAAAACTCGGACCATTAGGACCTCAGCTCAGCCGAGTATCGTGATAGTTGGCAAAACTCGGACTCGGTAGAACAATGGGTTCTTCAAGTTTTAAATCTTTCCGATTTTCTGATTTTAAACGAAAATCGTTTTTTTAATGCATGAAACGACTATTTTCCTAAGTTAAAATACAGAGTACTATTGCTTTTGTCTACTAAACAACAATCGACCTAGTTAAAAGCACAAATACTGCTAATATTAGTTGCTACTTCCTACAGAAAACTAAGGCAAAACTAAATAATTCATTAAAGTTGTGCAAACTATCAATCTAAAAATCAAGAGAATGAGACTCTTAAATATTAGAAACTCGGCAACATTCAAAATTCAGCTGATCTCTGTACTCAGACTCGGCAAGAAATTCAAACTCTGTTCATCCCTGACATCATGGCTTGCCCATAAGAAGTCATGAGACATTTGAGCTCTGCGCAATCGGTCCCACTGGTTTTGATCATACATGCAAACTTGTTTTGATTAGTTATTCGGATTCTTTGTGTTTAACAGGTGGTTATGAAGTGAACCTAGACAAGTTCAAGTTGAAGACTCCAATGGGCCAGCTGTTCAAAGTGCCGTCCGAAGCGCTGGCGCTGGGAGTGGCCACCGAATGGAACGCACAGCAGTCTGTCATCAAACGACATACGATGTCACTGGTAACTATCAGATACAGGCTTACATTCAAATCAATTCAATCAGTTTTTATTGATCCCAACAAAAGTACATGGGAATAAAATGCATACTTTGATAATTATAATCAAGTGGAATGGGAACAATAGGAAAGGAATGTTGGCCCTAAAGCAGGGCTTCAAACGTTTTCTTGATGGCGGCAAGTAGCAATATTTTCCAGCAAGTTGCGGGCCAGAGTGCCGAAGTCGTATGAGGAAAACGGGTTAGGGATCTCAGAGGGGGCCATATAAACGGTTCAATTAGGCTCTGAAAACGTGATTCTGATAATATGTATTATCAATTACAAATATAAAAAAACTCATGAAGCCTTAAAAATTACAACTTAGTCCTTTTATTCTCAATTGTGTTGTCTGCGATCCAGAAATATATTGTCAGTGGGTCAGAAATGGCCCACAGGCCAGCTCTTTGACACCCCTGCTCTAAAGGTTCCGCTGGTCGGGATACCCTTTGGAATACAGTGAGCAGCGGTATAACAAGACAATTCATATTGAAAAACGTAAAAATGACTAGATAAATAGGAGACGATAGGTGCACACAAGTTAACAGTTGATTTTTCAATGTCATGAGTTGTCAGAATTGTTTCTCTTTGTTTTTCCATTGAGACGGCGCTTTGCAACACAGCCATCGACAATCCAACCGGTCGTACAAAGGAGACGGTGATTGGAGGCGTTCTGGAAATGCTTGAAACAGACACCATCTGGTGAGTGAGTCGGTCTTTAGAAAGGCCATCTGGTGAATGAACCAGTTATTAGAAATGACTGTTGACTCTTACGGTTTACTGCGCATTGTGTTGTTAACTGATGTAGTGATAGCCAAGTTCTGAATGAGATGTTATGGATAGTGTTCCTGATATGTTCTGCTCTGTAAGTGGCAATATATGCGTTCGATTCCAGTTGAAATATTTTTAATAAACTGCCTGTCATGCACAGAAACAACTGACCCAGGTGCGTGAATTATTACAAGGTTTTCATCTTGTTTTGTTTATCCTGGACAGCTATAGAATGGAGGAGCCAGAACAGTTGGTGGAATTTCAGCGCAAGAACTGGGATCCTCTCCTCCATTGGTTCGATGAAAGGTAAACCAGCTGTTCCATATGCCTTGGAACTAGCATTCCTATTCTAATACCAGCGTAATTGTCTACTATAGACGTTACTAACAGCTTGAAAGTAGCATACATAGTAGGTACCCATGGTTTACTAATCTGATGTAACTACTGTTTACAATTGTAACTGTAATCTTACATTAATTTATATAGTACCAATTGAAAATTTACTCATCAGTGGTCATTGGTTGCATCATCGTTGGTTATAGCATTCACGTGTAATTGAACAATTAGATGATATTAGCTGTCGTGCCATTGTGTCATATACGATAAGTTGATCAATCTTTTAAAGAGGTTTATAGTCCGAGGTTTCATGTGTGGAACACGACATCCAATCGTTAAAGTGTTCGAATTCGAATAGCATCTTAAAGGTCAGCTAAAAGCCGTGAGGCAAGCATGAATTCCCTTTGCAATTAATTATTAGGAGAAGATCAAAAGTTAAAATAAATCATCGTTTACTTTATTCTAGAGGTTTTCAAATGGTAGTGCAGAAATTCACAAATGATTTTATTTGCTGAGTTTTTATTATGCCCATTTGTCTTTGATTAGCTATTCTACACCCTCCATGCGCTGTTTATTTTTTAATTTTCTCCATTTGTCATCAAATGCTTTAAAATACATTGTCGGTCAGGGCTCAGCTCCAGCCCTTGAGAGCACTGTTAATCTTACCCAGGGCTAATATGTTGTTGCAAGTTCTGTGCTGGTGGTAGGTCCTATGCTACATTGGATTTTTTTATCTACTGTTACAACCAAACAACGCTTACTTTAATCCATGACTAATGGAAAGTCATGTATACTTTCAAATGTAATGTAATGTAAGTGATTTAAGTATCTGAAGTTTTTCAGTGCTGCGACTCAGAGAGGCCGACTTTTTCACCAGTGTCGATTTTTTTTGCACTTTTGCTTACGAGTGATCGGGCTTGTATTGAGAGCGGACGGAAACTTTTTCAGGTGCTATTTTAGTATGTAATTGTGATATTGTTAATTGATTACCTTAATGGATACCTGTGACGTTTGTCATTAACAGGTATGGTGTTCGCCTAGAGGTGACAACCGGACTTGGTGTTCCCGTGATTCCTCATAAGTCGAAGGAAGTCTTAAAGCAGCATCTGAACTCGTACAACGACTGGGCTTTAGTAGGTCAGTTGAACACAAAATCAAGAAGTCTATATATCCTACTGATCTTACAAGGTATTAAGAAGTGGGAGGTCCAAATATCCTGCCAGCTTTGCAAGATAGTCAAAAGTGGGAGGTCCAAGTTTCCTGCTGACTTTACAAGATAGTAAAAATCAGGATGTCCAGATATCTTGTTGACTTTACAAGATAGTCAAAAGGGGAGGTCCAGATATCCTGTTGACGTTACAAGATAGTCAAGAGCAGGAGGTCCAGATATCCTGCTGACTTTACAAGTTAGCAAAGGTGGTATGTAAAGGTTTCCTGCACATAGAGAAATATCTACTGAACGCACATGCTTAATACGTAACCACGTATATTATGAGATGAGCCACCTTGGCTGGGGGGAGTTCCTCTGAGTAGTTTCCTTGAGGGGGCGCTATATAAATGTCCAGAATTAATAGATGTTTAATCAGGTTGCCATGAGGCAGCGATTGGTGCAAAGTGTTGGCGACTTCATTTTCTTGGCTTCGGCATATGACAGATGGCGGGTGACCGGCCCTTTCCCTTACCGTCTCATCTTCCCATTCTCAGTGTACCGATCGTGGCTTCGTCTGCTTGGTGAGCACGCGTCGCAGAGATATCAGAGATTTGAACCTCCGACCGACCAACCAGTGAGCAGACTAACCACTAGACTTCTTCTATGACTAATGCACCCTAAACATGCATGTAACATACATTCTCTGAGATATAATGCATTAGACAAGCGTTTCCAAAACTGCGTTCGGCAGAGGTTCCGTGAGGTGATGACATGGGTCCCGCAAAAAACTTAAGTGTGAACAATAAGCTTCAAATAATTTAAAATAAATTATATGAATATTGCAGGAGATACTTTTTGCTTGAGATCTGTGTATGACTGTAGAATTCATGTCATTAATATCTATGTTGTTATTAATCTACTCTAGGCATGAGTCTATTATTGTCTGCATTCTCAAGCATTTGTACCTGCAACAGAATATGTTTAGTTTTTGATGGCAGTTGCGCCAAAAAAATTTTAAGATTTATTTATTTTTATTTATTCCGAAATTTGATATCACCTTTATTCCAAAATTTTTTGCTCAGAAGTGCGCACGCCTTGACGGCGCGATTGCAGTTGTACTGCAGAGCAATTGTGTGCGAAGGACTTGATCAAGGTCCCTACACAACGACTGACGCCTCGTCCGAAGGTCTAACCAGCTCACTCGGCGCACACCGAGTGTTACGGGCCAACCGCTCTAATCGATCAGCCACAGATCAAAAGGGTTCCACGGTTAAAAAGGACTAGTAAGCGCTGTATTAGACAATGTACCATTGACGAATGCGTTTTGCTGTTCTGCGCTGTAGGATACCAGCAGGCAGTTGAATCGCTTAAGTCATTTATAATTGCCACGGCTGTGATCGATCGATCGATTGGCGTTGAAAGAGCCGTCGACTTAGCACGGCTTGAAATTAACTACCAGGTAATGAATGCTTTGTCCATATATGATTACCATATGATTACCATCCTCAAAATGACAGTGAATTATCTAAATGACCACACATTCCCTATATGACTGTGAGTTCCGTAAATGATTGCAGGTCCTGTAAATGACCACAAGTTCTCTAAAGTACCGAAAACTCTGTGCTCTTTAAAAATTTCCGGAAACCCTCTAAATGGCTGCAAAGTCTCAAATACTTTTAAAAACTTTTCTAAATGATCACAAAGTCTCTTATTAGTTAAAAAAATTCAATCAACAATAAATTGTTGAATTGACCTTTGAACCATGTCTGTATCTACCAAATTCTGACTTCACTTTAAGGTGAACATCAATTTTACGACCAAATCCACCCATGCATTAAATTCTTAATGCTGATAATGTAACTGTGCATTATCTCTGAGTTTTGAAGGATTGCTATTGTCTTGGACGTGTTTCAGTGGAAAGATCATTTAAATCTCGAATCAGTATGCTTAACACCATTCCTGAGGGAAATATGTAACTATTAACGGCGGATCTATCATTTTTTTTAACGTTTCAACCTATCTCCAGGCTGTGTGTGTTTACATGTGTGTGTACATGTAGATGTGTGTGTGTGTGTGTGTATGTGTGTGTGTGTGTGTGTGTGTGTGTGTGTACCATACCATTGAATATAATTTGACACCGTTTGACGTCTCGCCCAGCACGATAGCGTCAAAGAGAAATGATTTTTCGGATCGTAACCTTATTTTCGGGTGGAATTGCAAAGCTCCTCAGAGGTTCCTGATGCATAGTGTACTTTTATGGAACTCTGAATTGTTCTCTGGATCAGGGACTTGGCTTGGAGCTCCTCTGGGAACAATTTCAAATTTGGGGGAGGGTCAGAGTGGTTTGACCCCAAGCATTAGCCACACAGGCGTTGATATATGGTGCATTTTTCTTCAGATGAACAGAAATTCTCATGTGCATCTTTTTTGACATATTGGACGGTGTCTTGGTAGGTATCTTAGAAATACAATTTATAACGGATCTGAGTGAATGGGTGATTGAATGGATTGATGTGTGAATGATTGACTGAGTAAATGAGTGAGTGAGTAGCTGAACACTGCAGAACTTGTGAAAACTTGACAAGAACAATTAAAAATCTAGACCGGAGGAAGAATTAAATATACAATGCGATCAACCCTGAGAGGCATCGAAAATCGTTGGTGCACTGTCCGAGACCCTATCAGACAAATAATCGTTGATCGTCGTTGGCATCCATTAATAATTAACACCAACACGGCAGTAAATACCGAACACGGCAAAAACAGATCAATAGTTAATCAACAGCCTTGCTTTCGTCTCGGATTCTGGCCACTTCGTTGCAACACCGGATACCATCGTAGTCCGTATATTGCTGAATAACATCCTCTGGACACGGCCGACCTTGTTGAATTATCGACACAACCTCTGCCTTTTACCATTCCTGGTGGGGCCAGCGTGTTACTGGTCGTTATCACGAGGGGTCACGCGGCCTCGCAGGTGTTGGCCGCTCGATATCCGTACACACTCTACCCTAATTGAATTTACGTTGCTATGGTAATACGGTTGTTGTGGTTACAGACGAGTCTGTGGGGAGACGTGGAGTGGCATCACGGAATTGATAGACTCGAATTGAACACTCGTCTAGCCGCTGCTACGCTTTTCGTCCACCTCAACTGCAACGATTTCTCAATGACCTTCAACAAAAGCGCAGACGCTAAACCGATTTGATGGAGACTTCTCGAAATGCCGGAAGTGGCTAACGTCCTCTGCCCGCGGTGGGATCTGACTGATGATCATGATCTGTGATTGTGCTTTCTGATAGTATAGTCCAGGGACTGTTCTCTTGAACCTTGTCTCTGTATTCGTTTTTACTGGGAATAATGGAGGTGGATTATAGTTCGTCAGTGTTGCACTTTCCGATAATACTTATTCCTGGTCAGTTTGTTATTGAATTAATCCCTAACAGCTATGATGGAGAAATAATGTGTCCGACGCTTCTCGTACTTTCGGATGCAACTTCCAACGAATTGGTTTGTCTAGTCTTGATCTTTGGTAATAATTTTATATTCTTAAAGGCAATGTATGACCGTACATACGGAGCGTACGCTATTTTTAATCCTATGACGAACATTAAGCGTATATTATTTTGGCGTATGTTGACATAGGTACTTGACATTACATTTCTAATAGCATCACTTGTGACATTTCTAATTAGATTACATTGCAGTTATAATGATATGACATCACGTTTTTAATAATGGGCCTATTACATTACATTTCTAATGACATGGCATTGCACATCTAATGATATTACATTACATTTCTAATGATAGGACTTTACATGTCTAATGACATTACATTTCTAATGATATTACATTTTTAATAACATTGCATATCTAATGATATTACATTACATTTCTAATGATAGGACTTTACATGTCTAATGACATTACATTTCTAATAATATTACATTTCTAGTAACATTACATTTCTAATAACATTACATTTCTGATTAAATGACACTACAGTTCTTATGATATGATATTTCTAATAATATGACATTACATTTCTAATAACATTACATTTCTGATTAAATGACACTACAGTTCTTATGATATGATATTTCTAATAATATGACATTACATTTCTAATAACATTACATTTCTGATTAAATGACACTACAGTTCTTATGATATGATATTTCTAATAATATGACATTACATTTCTAATAACATTACATCTAAATTTAAATAACTAAACACAACAACATATAAAAAGTTGAATTACTAAGTAAAACTACAATACAATACTAAACAATTGCCTTAAAGAGAAGGATAAATGTAATGTAGAATTGTAGTCGCTGCAGATTTCATCGTTGACACAGGATAACAGGATACGTGGGTTTCGTTGTTTGAAGGCATAACCATCGCTCTATCGCTCTATGCAAATCCTCATGGGAAGACAGTCTGTCATGCCCTTATAAGAGTTCACATATGATACTGTCAGTGGCTATGGAAGCGCAATAGCACCATAGATGTACTCCAGGCATATGTTCATGTCCGCAAGCAGGGCAACTGTGCCTCCCAAGACCCCCCATCCATGTGCAAGAATCTTTCCACTACACGACCATAATTACAAGATTATAATTATAACAACAGATTTTACTTGGTAAGTTGTATATGAACGAGCAAGAGAAGAAATTAGTCGAAGTAAATTATTTGCTTTGCTTATAGTCTAAAATACTAGAGGTAGCTGATGTAGCTGATCATAATATGCGCTAAAAGATGGCTTCTAATCGACAATTGGCTGAAGATATACGTAAGGGACATGTCAACACTCCAATGGCTGACAATGACACACTGTGGTGTGGTAAAAAGAAACAGAAAACTACGAAAAAACTTACTATTCCTACACCATCGGTTGCACTGACTTCCTATTTTTTAACAAACGGAATCTAAACTTTCGAAGTTGTGAATGATAACGCTCTGAAATGGCAACTCACTCGTATGCAGTGTGTTGTTTGGCAAATGGAAGGAAACCGCTTTTTGACTTAAGAAAGACAAAGCGATCTCCAGGCAAACAATGACGTCATTTATATATTGTTCAATTACATCCGCTGAGCTCCCTTGAAGCGATTCTATCACGCTGCATTGTATAATTTGTATTGGTACGTAAGTAAGTATGTGTGCATATGGTCATTTATATATCGCCTTACAAGAACCCCAGGAATTAAGGCGCTAAGCATAGTTACTCGACATATCCAAACAAAATAATATGCGGGTATACCTGGGTGTGATTTTGTGTCCTTGAAAGGTTTGTGAGTTGCCCGTTTAACGACATTTTCATTATAGATGATTTGCGTCGCCCTCCTTCTTTCTTCAGGCTTTGGACTAGCACTACCACCGTTCGGATAGTGGCAGAGCTCTTTGGGAAGGATTTCGTTCCCGCCTTGAATACTCAAAACAATATTACTGATTACCATAATCGTCATTGTAGGTCTACTTTAGTCATATTCATAAGACGTGGTGGATAAACTGAGCCGTTATAATTATTCATCCGTCGGGCGAGGAGAGGATGTGAAATATTCTACCCCTCACTGTCTAGACCATTGTTATGATCGTGTACAGTTGTACGAACACGTGTGCCGTGCATTTGTGCATCGGTCAGTTGGGAACTGTTCCAACGCCCGATTCTGGGCGAGAGAGCCCGAGGAATGACGGATGGGGGAACATGTGGTTGGCAATTGGGCGGAATTAATATCGATTTGTACGATATATATATATATATATATATATATATATATGGCGATGCTGCGTATCATGTTAGAATCCACAGAAGAGAGAGAATCCACAAGTAGCAGATGTTTCCGGTTTTTTAAATATCATTTGCGTGTTAGGGTAGTAATAACAACATCTGTTAAAGCGTACGTTACAGTCTCTCTACGTGAGAGAATGATACCGATTCAATTACCGATCGTAGCTGTATCGTTTATTTTGATTTCGGGCTAAATGTACCACACTGTTTTGTTGAAATCGTAGGCCTATAGCATGCCCTTGTTAATTTTATAAGGAATCTTGATCTTTTTTACCGTCGCTATCCGCTTGAATGGGTGATACCCTTTCAATTCCACTTTTTCGGACCATTCTAACCGGCAATTATTTAATCGCTGTCCATGCATGGAAAACGTGATGGTCAACATTTGCGTCTTGACCACTATAATGACAGTCCATAGTCTGCATCGCTGTTGCCTTTCCATTTGAGGCCATGGTCACTTATAAAGATTCTCTAATAGACTATCGAATCGGAGGCGCAATTACCTTAGTTTTCCATTCAGGAACGATAGCAATTGACCATCATTTGAACTTATACTCGGTTAGAACGGTCGATTAGTACGGGTTAGTTATTTTTACTTTACATAATTATGTATAGGCTGACATTGATACGTTTCTGTACTGGTACTGTATGTATGGCTTCGAAGCAGTTCCTCTTTCAGTGAACTGATCGGCTGAGATCCTTCACCACCGCTGCCTGTTTTAGTGGGTAGTGTGGTACCCCTTCATTTAAGGGCCCGTGGTGGGCCGTGTTAGATTCAAAAGTCTGACAAGCTACCATCGGTATGCGATCCGGAAACCACACGCACATGGAACGTGTGCTCTTGCCAATCCATGGCTTTAATAATCCAAATTGGGTAGGGGATCATTGCGGGGGCTTAAGAGTCGAGTTCCTCTGAGGGTAGGTCATTTAGAGGCACTGGAAACCCAACCAAAGCGCCGTCCCAATGAGGAGTCGTGATATTCCTCGGAACGAGGCAATGCAAATAACAATCGCCCAGCGAACCCAGGAAGAGAGTAACTCGCCTATCGTGGCAATCGTGCGAGGCGATATTGCTAGCAGCTGTAACATCACGCCGCCATCGACCTTCCGCTCTCTGGCGCTGGTTCCCTGGTGATCGATGGATCGTCTGCTCAGCCGGAGATTTGGCGGGAAAGGGATATCGGCGGCGGATGAGCGACGTGGCGCCGTGAGCCGTGGAGAGGGTGATGACGAGGGGAAAGAAGAGAGAGCGAAGGTGGAGTGTGATGCCTCACAGTGTATTAGATCGATGTGAATGAGAGTGACAAGTGGACAGAGGGGCAGACAAACAGATGGACGGAGGGGCAGATGGACAGACAGGCAGAGAGACTAATGGAAAGACAGGCAGACAGACAGGTGGACAAACACACAGTTGTGCAAATAGATGGTCAGACAGGCTCAATGCAATTGTTGGAGGCAATTCCTTCTGTGCTGTCATTCTTGTCGTCCATTTTGTTCTCGGTCTTACTAATCCTTCAGTCGTCTAATGTTACCTAACACAATGCACTCGCGTGGATATCAGGAAGAGAAGGAGAGGGAGGAAGAGAAGGAGGAGGATGGAGAGAAGGAGGAGGATGGAGAGAAGGAGGAGGAGGAAAGGAAGCAGGAGGGGGATGAGGAATAGGAGAGAGATGATAACAGGATGACAACGAGAAATAGGAATGGAATGAGGAGGTACAGGAGGAGGAGGAATGGAGAGAAGGCGGGCTAAGAGGAGGAGGGGAAGCAAGAGGGAGATGGAAAACAAGTGAGCTGAGAGGAAGAAGATGACAAGGAGGAGGAATGGAAATAGGGAGAAAAAGGATGAGGAGTGCGAAGAGGTGGAATGAAAAATAGAGGTGGAGAATGAGGAGAAGGGAAGCAGGAGAGTGTGGAGGAAGAGAAGTTAAGAGGAACAGCAGGACGAGGTGGGATAGGAGGAGGAGGAGTGCGAAGAGAAGGAGGAGAAACAGGATGGAGAGGAAGAGCAAGAGAGATGAGAGAAGGAAGACAACAAGGACAAGGATAGAAAGAGGAGGAAGAGGACAGAAGAAGAGACGGATGTTATGGCGGAGGAGAAAGACGAGGAGGACACGGCGAAGAGGAAGAGAGATGGAGAGCGATGGGTTCATGATGCTGTCGGCGGATTACAGATGTCGCGCATGGCCAGTGCTATTTTTAGCGCCCTGAACGCCATCTGCCGGCGACTGAAGCAGTACGATTCAGTAAACAAGTCGGCGAACGGCGGTCCCGATATATATAATCTCGGATTATATATATAAATATATATATACTCTAAATTCGCGGATTATATATATTATATATATAAAACATAGCTGCGCAATATGGTCTTCGTGCTCATTATGCAGATTGATTCATGACGCCATGGCTGCATGCTAATTAGCGAGCGGCGCTATGCTGAGCTGTGCGTACCTTTAATTAGGCATATACTGTTAATTAGGCGCTTTCCAGGTCAAGCGAATAATAATTATTAAATTCTAGAATCTGCAGCACGACATTTTGCTGGCTGAATAACGCAGATAATTATAATACATTATAGATTCATGACGTCATGGTCACGTTTTCTTCATGCGTGTGTGTGTGTGTGTGTGTGTGTGGGTGCGTTGCATGTATATGTATATGTAGGTACGTGTGTATGTTTGCTGTACCTGTGTATGCTGGCATATATGCACGAACGGATGCATACATACCTGTATACCTACGTAATATGCATGTATGCACGCATGCAGTCTAGTATTCTAGATCATTATCCAGCACCGCTTTTTAGAGCCTGTCACATGCTGGCAAGTCTCGTGTCAGTCGCAAAAGGAGCTACTTAAAGATGTTTACTTGACTCGATATTTTTCATCAAGTCGGTCGCAGCAAAGTGGAGATAAAGAATCTGTCCCTGTCTGTCTGTCTGTCTGTCTGGTTGTCTGGTTGTTTGTCTGGTTCATATTTCGCTTGACATAAGACAGTCTTACATTTTTTTATTATGTTAGGTGAATTGTCAAACTAATTTTCATTTAAACAGAATTGCATATTGGTTTCTGTGGTACCTTTTATAATAGGCATACTACAAAAGCATTCGCAGTTGCCTTGTTTAATCACATTGTATATACATACATATATATATATATATATATATATATATATATATATTAACGGACAGCGTAAGCGTTTCTAGAGGAATAAATAGGCGAAAGAGCACCCTCAATAAAGAACTAAGAGAATGGAACCTCTGTAACTATTCACAGTGATGCATGCACAAATTAATTAGCTATTGATAAATAGCAAGGAAGATTCTTAATTAGAATTGTAAAAACAGATAAGTCAAACGGTTGTTTACCATAAGATGCATCAACTAGGCCTAATTATAGATATCGGACTTCTATAGGCTACCTGTCGTTACAACATCATACAGACAGACAGACGGACGGACGGACGGACGGACGGACGGACGGACGGACGGACGGACGGACGGACGGACGGACGGACGGACGGACGGACGGACGGACGGACAGACAGACAGACAGACAAACCCACAGAGATGCGTGGTTGAAAGAACTCCCAAGATAAAGAACTAAAAGACCAAAATCTCTGAAATTACTTCTGCGTTCATATATATATATATATATATATATATATATATATATATATATATATATATATATGCACAATAAATCACATTCATCGAGGCAACTGGCCAGTGTTCAGCCGACTGACAGATAGGCAGACCGAAGCAGACAATGGGCGAGGCACAAAGGATGGAGGTGCATCGGCTGACTTGGAATTCGTTCCTGGAAAGGTCTTCTTAAGCGAACCTCCGAATCAGGGATTGGCCGCATTGTCCTTTTTACACAGCTTTCGGAAAAGCCACACCTTTGTGCGTGTATTATTTATTGTATGAAAGCATACACTATGTGTGTATGTATGTATATACAGGGTGGGCCCGAAAAAAGTAGCCCCCTACGGATGTTTGCTTATATTTCGGCCATAAGTAGGATATATTAAATGAAATTTTACAACAATTCATATTTGCATATAACTGCCAAAATTGACTAACATGTTTCATACAGAACAAAAGTTATATCACTTTTAATGAGTGCAACCAGCGATTTTTAATGGTCAAAAAACATCTAACGCCGCATACAGTTATAAAAAGTGAATTTATGAAGTCACATTTCAAGTAGTTGCAATAAAACACACTTCATAATTATTTTTATTGAGAAAAGAAACTCAAAATTATCGCATATGGAAGTCTCTTTGACGTCATCTAGCAAGCAGTCGATTAAATTGATGAATAATAATGTTTTTGCGATTAATCCTTTTATGATAGCATTTGTAATAAAGTAAACATGGACAAGGTATCTATGACAGATAAAATGCGTATACAGATACTTCATGAATCATCATGGGCATGATCTTGGAGCCAAAGCTGTATTCAAAGCTCGAGATCATTGGAGCTGAGCACTTATAAAAATGTGCGTTCGCATGGATGATAGGGGTGGGCGGTGGAACGTCGAAAGGGCAGCGGAATATCGAGAATGTTGACAAACTTATTTGCTCACAAAATAGCAATATCAGAAATTATCTCAGTACTCGGCGAATTTCGTCAGAGTTGAATATCAGCCGCACGTCTGTTAGAAAATTTTTCCAAAGAAGATCTGAACCTCATCGCTTTTTGTCGTGTCCTTTGACAAATTATCACCGGTGCAATGGCCCCAACCAGGTCATCACAACTTGCCAACTAAACTCAGAATATGTGTGGCTACTGGTGGTAGACACAGGTTGTGAAACAATATGATGTTTCTTTTATTCCAATTACTTGAGACGTGGACTCCTAAAATCATTCTTGTAACTTTTGCTGTGTAAAATGTTTTTTGACTATCAAAAATCAGTGGTTGCCCTAACTAAAAGTGATATAACTTTTGCTCTGTGATAAATATTTTAGTAAAATTTAGCGGTTATATGTAAATGTGAATTAGCTTAAAGCCTGTTAAATTTCATTTACTAATATCTACTTTTGGCCGAAATATTAGCAAAACACCCGAGGGGGTTACATTTTGATGGCCCACACTGTATTTATGCATATATATATATGTGTGTGTATGCGTGAGTTTATGTGTGAATGTATGTGCGTATTCATGTACACATACAGACACACAAATATTTCCTCACACTCCTATCTCTTTTTCTCCTCTCTCTGTCTCTGTATGTTCTTCTTCTTGTCTGTCTGTCTGTCTGTCTCTGTGTTACTCCCGATCACGTGCTTTTATCCTCTTACCTCTCTCCCGTTACTCTGCATACTTAACACTTAGCCTATATACACTCACCTATGCAAACACGCATACCAAAACACATACAAACACACTTACAAATACATATACAAACACACATGCAAGCATACATACATCCAGACAATGCCACAAGTCCACAACTCTTCCACCAATGAACTGCGCGGTGACATCAGCCGATGCCAATTAACCATTAGCCAGATCATAATTAACTAGATACATCTGCAAGGCCAAAGTTCATCTAACGCCAGACAGTGCAAGCTCTTTATTCAACGCAATTTGAAATACCGGCCCTAACGAGAAAACGTTACACTCTCTGGTATCGTAGCTGGTAAAAATATAGACATAATATATATTTATAGAATTATATTTGTTTATAATAGGCTACCCAAAAAGTACGTCTGCCTGAACACGGCACCCGCCCAGCGTTCTGTCATCCACCAGTCACCCTTGAAGACATGACGTCACGCAGGGTAAGCCTCCTGGGAATCGGTACTCTTTGTTTGGCCTAGCTCGTCTTTATTCGCCGAGAAAGTGGCGCAGCCAGCGACGAGGTAGGATCACTGAAAGAGGCTCACTCGATGATGACGCATTTCGGCATGCGCTCCTTCAGGTACTGGCAGACGTCGGTATTGGCCACGCTCGGACAGTTGGTCAGTTCGAGTTCGCGTAGATTGACCAGCTGGACAAGACCAGTGAGACCGCTGGGCGTAACTAAGTTGCACCCTGAAAAGACGGATAGTGATTATTAGTAGCCGTTTCCGTTTGTCAGGCCTGATAGAAAAAAAATGGTGTAACAAGTACAGAATCTTACCATCGTCATTTATAATTTTTTCCTGGGGTATCTCAAATCCACGAAGAACTAAACAAATAAATTGTTCGAAGATACAACTCATTGTATACAACTCTGTCCTCCCACGGACTATCCGTTGAACAACCCCTCTGATTTGATGCAGCGCTCGTGAAAAAGAGAGTGCCCTGCGCTTGGCTTTGAAGTGGCGCTTTAGAAGTTTGGAGATTACGATTGTTGTTTTGATTATTACTATTATTGTTATTATCGTTATTAATAATAATAATAATATTATTATTATTATTGTATCATTATTATTATTATCGTTATTACTATTATTATTAGGCCTATTATTATTATTAGGCCTATTATTATTATTATTAGAAATAGTAGTAGTAGTGAAAGTAGTAATAGTAGAAGTGGTAGCGGTAGTAGTGAAGAAGTGTAGGCCGCGTCATCATTATTTACTTACTCATTTATTTTTATTACGGCATTAATAGTTAAGAGTCACTTTCTGGTGGCCAATCAACAACCAATGGAGCTAAGCAATAGTAAGTGAAGGACTCGATCAAGGTCCCCACGGTAACCACATCACAGGAGGAGGAGGAGGAGGAGGAGGAAGAAGAAAAGGAGGAGGAGGGTCGAGCCCACACTCTGTGTTACAAGGCCAGCGCTCTGACCAATCAGCTGTCATGTCTGATAATTCTACATCCGGTTGTTTATCTATCGATAGTCACAATCTTCAGCAATAAAACTGTGTCAATATTTTTGCACCAGATTGATTTGTGCGTTGGGCGAGCAGCCAAGCGCAGTGTAGACCCTTTTGTGTTGCATTCAGCGGACCATGAATTTACGAAACCATCCGCTATTTTGGATGAACCGAAACTCCGAGTTTTAATAAACATAGGCTTTCCGCTTTTCGGTTTGAGAACGAAAATCGGATTTTTTATTTACAAAACGACAACCAATCTAACTAAAAACACAAATACTGTAACTAGAAGCATTAAAAGGTTACTATTTCCTAGTGTAAACTGAGGCCAAACCAAAAAAATTACTAAAAATTGTGCGAACTACCAAACTATAAAAATCAAGAGAATGAGCCTTTTCTAAATATTCGAAACTCGAACTCGGTACACCTCAACTCGTAAAACTCAGAACTCGGCAGGAAATTGACACTGTTCATCCCTATCCCTTATGTAGCTCAAGTGTTGACCGACGTCTTACGGCTGCCACGTCGCCCTCTTTTTTTCCAGTCTTGGGACTGGCACCGTTGCCATCACGGCATGGAATTGAACACTGTCCGTTACGTTACGAGCATCTTTATTAAACGTACACATAAACAGGTCTCCCCTGTAACTTAAATGTCAGCATTTATGTAGCGCCAGCTTCGACGAAACTCAGATCGATGACGCTACTGAGGAGTGGTGATACAAGGAAACAAGGCCAGTCTCACCCCATCCCCCATAAGCCTGAAACGAACTGGCTCATCATTAACTACGCATTAACTACAAATCAAATTTCTACAGATATATATATATACTTTTATATCACGGTATATTCATACACTCACTGACGTAAAGACCATGTAGTGTCATATATATATATATATATATATATATATATATATATATATATATATATATATGTATAATGTATATAACGTACCATGGTACATTCGTACAGACCAGCATTGCAACTCATATTAAAACACATTTACAAATGCAAGCATAATATGTAAATGCAAGCATAATATGTAAATATTATCACTCAATCTTCCTACATAATTAAGGTATATGACGTCAGCCAAGTAAATAAACAATCGCATATATATGGATTTATTCCAACGTATCATATGTAAACATAATTTTATTGTATACATATATTAATACGTGAATGCATATATATGCATAAATATGCATATATATGAATATATAATACATAAGGAAAATCGCTTCCGAGAATTGTGAAGACCGCTGATGACATCTGGATGACATTATTACGGAATCATCAACAATCACCGCTGACGTCATCAGCGACAACGCCCACGCATGACGATTATCATACGTGTATACAGGATAGAAAATACACACATACCTGCACACATACATACACAAAGTCATGTGTACCTACACAGAGGGACCGCAGAGTACTCGATAACTGGCATTCAGAACGGAGAACGTGAGTTCAATTCCTGTATCTCACGTAAGATTGACCAGTCCTTCTTTCGCTAGGCGGGGCGTTGGTTAAATTAGATATATAACGTAATGGGCGCATTGCATGACTGGCGACAGTTAAATTCGACTCCTGTTATAGTGATGGTGCTATATAAATCCTCTGAATGAATGAATGAATGAATGAATGAATGAATGAATGATACTATGTACATTATCTATCGCCTATAGGCTAAGTTATACACTGTACAACTTCCTTATATATGTTCATACGCCGCGTATTGAATATAACGGATCATAGCAGTCTCTAAGTATGCATATTCAGGAGCTATTAATCTAACACGTCATTGATTTGCATACAAAATGCCTAGAAGAGTATACACGACAGGGCAGCAGAAAATCAAGCAGGCAGGCAGTCAGGCGGACAAGCAGACTATCAAGGAGACAAATAGGCAGAGAGACAAAGCAGAAACACAGGCAAGTGTACAAGAAGACGTTATACGGAGAGGTCTTGCGTTCGTTGCAATGTACCTGAGGCAAAAGTGTAATCATTTTCTACGAATTGGTTCGTCATCAAAGGCCGTATTTATGGTCGGGCGCCACATAAAGCAGGAAGAGAACTCTGATGGCACGCAGCGTCTATATTTATACGCAGAGACACACACATACATACGAAGCGACAGCGGAAGATATAGATAGATATCGAAGAGAAAAACTGATGCAAAAGAAAACATGCTACACGAAATAAGTTCATCCGTCCATCTTTCCTTTCTTCTGTCCGTCTATCCGTCCTTTATTTTCATCCGTTCTTCCATCCGTCCTTTCGTCCTTCTATCCATCCTTTCGTCCTGTCCTTCATCCGTCGTCCTTCCATCCGTCCTTTTGTCCTTTCCTTAATCCATCCTTTTTTTCATCCGTCCTTTGTCCTTTCCTTAATCCATCCTTTTTTCATCCGTCCTTTGTCCTTTCCTTAATCCATCCTTTTTTCATCCGTCCTTTGTCCTTTCCTTAATCCATCCTTTTTTCATCCGTCCTTTGTCCTTTCCTTAATCCATCCTTTTTTCATCCGTCCTTTGTCCTTTCCTTAATCCATCCTTTTTTCATCCGTCCTTTGTCCTTTCCTTAATCCATCCCTTTTTTCATCCGTCCTTTGTCCTTTCCTTAATCCATCCTTTTTTCATCCGTCCTTTGTCCTTTCCTTAATCCATCCTTTTTTTCATCCGTCCTTTGTCCTTTCCTTAATCCATCCTTTTTTCATCCGTCCTTTGTCCTTTCCTTAATCCATCCTTTTTTCCTCCGTCCTTTGTCCTTTCCTTAATCCATCCTTTTTTTCATCCGTCCTTTGTCCTTTCCTTAATCCATCCTTTTTTCATCCGTCCTTTGTCCTTTCCTTAATCCATCCTTTTTTCCTCCGTCCTTTGTCCTTTCCTTTATCCGTCCTTACATCTGTTCGTCCATCTTTGCGTCGCCCAGGGCCGCATTGACACTCAAGTGCACCAACTGCCTCGTTGCATTCATCCTTTGCAAAGCTCCATTGTATACACCTAATCACTGCCAAGATACCTAGCTAGACAACACACATCCTATAAAGACCACACAATGATATACTAGCAAGTACAAACACAAAGACAAACAGACAGACGTCATAATACAGGCATACAGACACATACGAGAAACAGACACACAGGAATACATACAGGTAGAAGACATGGAGATATACAGACAGACAAGACAGACAGACAGACAGACAAGACAGACAGACAGACAGACAGACAGACAAGACAGACAGACAGACAGACAGATAGACAGACAGACAAGACAGACAGACAGACAGATAGACAGACAGACAAGACAGACAGACAGACAGACCATACCTGCAAGAGATAGAACCTTGAGGTTCTTCATTGTGTACATATGCTGGAGTCCAAAGTCTCGGACCTGTGTGCACCATCGTAGAAAGAGGCGGGTAAGTGACGTCATCGTTGACAGGTACCCGATTCCAATATCCGTCACGTGACAGCACCTGTACAGGTAAGAAGAGCTCAGAGTCAATATGATGTAAGCGCAGGCGTCGATTTCGATGGGGCAGTTGAGACATGTTTCATTGATATATGTTATTTACATTGGGTGGCATCCATGTTTGTTCGATCGGTTTTTAACTTGGAGTAGGCAATCTTGAAGAGGCGCTATATAAAATTTATGTAATAATATTAATAATAATGATAATAATATTAATAAAAATAATATTAATAAAAATAATTGTAATAATAACAATAATTGTGATAATAATAATAATAATAATAATAGTAATAATAATAATAATGATAATGATTATAATAATAAGAAGAAGAAAAATTTATATGACTCTAAATCTCATCAGCAACAACAAACCAGGCACTGAATAAAGTGATATGTCTTTGGAGCCATGGAATGAAATACCATAATATGATGAAGCTAATTTTCAAAACCCTATTTGAAAGTAAAGGCAAGAACCAATATCTGATGGGGATGCGTTTTAATGAGGCTAATTTGCATGGATGTATTTAGAAGTCAAGACACTGACCACCATATAACTGAACCATGTTGTAGTGAGGCTAATTTCATAACTATATTTGGAAGATACAGTAAGAACCGCCATATGGAGAGTGTTGCAATGAAGTCAGTTTTTATGGTCGCATACTTCCAGGCCATGATAGGAACCTCCATATAATTTGACCATATTGCAATGAGGCATATTTTGGTGGCTATCTTGTCTTTGAGAGCCAGAAATAGAACAGCCATATGATGTTACTATGCTGTAATGAAACTAAATTGTGATTTCTGAAAGCAGACAAAAGATCAGTTCTATCAAATGACCAGTGCTACTTGTGAGTTCTAAAAATTACAAGCCACGGTTTATGGGTAAGTTATGTTAAATGCCTAGGGTCAGTTCTGAAGTAATGACCATTACCATCTACATTGAGCTATGGCACCTATCATTTAATAGCAACTTACCCTAAACATAATTCATGGAACTCTATGTGGACAGGTATGGTTATTGCTACTTCAGAACAGGTGCCACACCTGTCAAAGGCGAGTTCTAAATGTCAGTTCTGCAGTAACAAGAACCACATCTGTCTAAGGTAAGTTCCTACTACATGACAAGCGCCACACCTGTATAAGATAAGGCCCTATAGTACATGACAAGCCCTATACTTGTCTAAGTTAAGTTCCTACTAAATTACAAGCACCATACCTGTCTATATACCCACTATATGACAAGCCCCGTACCTGTCCAAGGTGAGTTCTCGCAGACTAGTCAAGTCGCAGGCGATATACTCGAGCGCAGCGTCTGTGATCCGCGAGCACCAGGAGAGATCGAGGCACTCGAGATGGCGCAGGTTTTCCGCAACGACCTCTATCCCATCATCGGTGATCTTACTGCACCCTGACAGGCTGAGCACGGTCAGCGACGGCAGGGACCGTATGACGTTGACGACCCCGTGGTTCGTTATCTCCCAGCACGACTGCAGCCTCAGCACCCGCAGCGAGCAGCCCTGCTTGGCGCTGAAGAGCGACAGCGCCGAGTCGGTGACGTGATATGCTTGAAGGTTGAGCTCCCTAAGGGCAGGGAGCAGCTGGGCGACGGCGCCCACGCTGTCGTCGGCAACGTTGATGCAGTCGCTGATGCTTAGGGATAGGAGCCGGGCCGGCAGGCACGCCCACAGCCCGGCCTCGGTGACCTCGTTGCACCCGGATAGCTCGAGGCTGGTGGCCGACGCGGCCAAGTCCATGAGGGCCTCCAGTCCTTTGTCGGTAAGATTGGAGCAGCGTACGCTGAGGTGGACGACCCCCGTCCGGCAGTAGGGGAAGTCGTCGGCCAGCCCGGTCACGTCCTGGTCGACGGCCCCGACAAGGCACACGGAGTCGAACCCGCGCAGTTCGATGCTACGGTAGAAGCTACGTCTCGTCTCCTCGCTGTTCGGCAGCTCCTTGCAGTTGATGATCGGGGTAACACCCGTCCAGACGGCACCCGCAGACTCGTACAGCACGTCCCTCCAGCGCCGGCAGACCTGCGCCAGAACGCACAGCTCGCTGGCCGTGAAGCACCGAAAGAAGACGGCGAGGAACCTCGCGTCCAGCCAGAGATCCGTCGTGGAGGACCTGACGGCAACCGGCGAGGGTTGACCCCCGCCGGCGCCGACCCCTGCGGCCGAGGCTACCCCGGATGTCCCGTGTCCGTTTCGCTCAGCGGCCGGAAACGACCGAACGCGATTCGTCGCCGACCGGATGACCCGTGATATGGTGTTCGTGACGCTGTCGGCCGTCACCGACGACAGGTACGTCACTTCCGGTTTGTCAGAGGCGGCGGCGACGGAGGAACGCGCGGGAGCGGAAGTCGATGATTCGGGACCGGAAGTGAAGTCTTTGGACTCGGTCGGCGATCTGCTGAACCGGAAACCCTTGATGCTCTTCGACAGCTCCATGCACGCCTTGCTTATCGATGACATTTTGCGACGATGATTTCAAACAGAAATAGCCCGGAAACCGGAAGTTGAGGCCAATCAAGAGCGGTCTATGGACGCACGTAGTGCCCAGAATTCCTTGAAGCGTAAATAGACAATGCAAACGGATCCAAACATTGTACCAAAATACCAATAGTAAGTAGCAAGTACCAAATCTCATAGAAGTATGCCCTCACATATCAAAGATGTCGCAAATGACCCCAAACGCATCAGAAAATCAGTGCATCTTTCACTAACAAACCTTCCCGAAAGTAGACGCGAAATCACACACCGAATGTCTCAGCATGTCATATTCGGTCATTATTCGGTTGATATTCGGTCATTACTCGGTCATTGTTCGGTCATCATTCCGTCAGTATTTCATACATTATTCGTTTTCATTCGGTCATTACTCGGTCATTATTCTGTCTTTGTTCGGTTATTACTCGGTCACTATTCGGTCGTTGTTCGGTCACAATGTGTTTCCCGGTTGTACCGCGTAACCTGTTCAAATATATATGAAGCTACAGCTCTCAGTCCGCCCGTTGTCCACTCAACCGTGGACAGAACGCAGCAGAAAAGGCAGATCGGGCTACATCGCCTTCTCGCAGAGCCAAAGAACACTCGACTCATTCTCTGCATTCTCAATCTTCTCGTCCTCGATTCTCAAAACATTCGAGTAGCCATCAAACACCGCCATCATACCTCTCGTCATCACCACCGTTCACCCGATCCTAGTCCAGTGGCAGAAGAGCAAGACCTGACGAATATGCCAATCCTAATGCTCGTAGGAAAAGCCTCTGAGCGAACGTTGCCGGAATAAGCCGAAGTGCCGCATCTACGTCGTGTGTACACTACACAGCGACACCGTCTACGTTGACGAATACACGCCTCTGTTCCTAGCAGCAGCCTCGCAGGCAGGCGGGCAGGCGGGCAGGCGGGCAGGCGGGCAGGCGGGCAGGCGGGCAGGCGGGCAGGCGGGCAGGCGGGCAGATTCAGGCGGGGAACGGTGGCGCGGCTTCTCGGCAACGTTGCCTGGCATACGCTCAGCTTGCTGCATCTAACGACGGGCGGCGTGGTCTCAAATTGGTACGAGGATGAAATCGATTCCGACTCTGAGACGAAGGCATAGTGATAGGAAATTGTGATAGGCGGTGCAGATGTTATTGCAGGGCCACCTTGCGCTGTGGTCATGACTATGTATTACGCCGGTGGCTTAGGCTAATGCTTGGAAGCTGGTTAACAAAATGAAGTCGTCCAACATTCGGAAATCGTTCGCTAAGACAAAGCCCATTGTGGGTAGGCCGATAATCATCATCAATTGATAAGAATTATTGAGTATCCTAACCCTAGGTTACTAAATGATTGAGCCTATTGTTGATGAATAATTTGAGAGCGTTATTCTTACACAGAGAACGAAATCACGCGAGCGACTGAGCAGAGCGGACGGATATTGAGCATAAAAGACATATAGATGGAGAGATATGTTGAGCAGAACGGACAGATGCAAGTTTAGAGATATTGAGCCAAACAGGAAGATGCAGAGACAGACAGACAGACAGACAGACAGATAGACAATTGGGAAACCTCGAACACCAGCGAACAAATAATTATCCCACAACAAATTACAATGTGAAATTTCCAACATCACATTGCATCTGGACTTTTTTAGCGTTCACTCACGAGTGCCTATTGAATCCTATGTGTAGCAACGGGAATGCGTCAAGAGCTCAAAGCAGATGTTAAGGAAAAACCTTAAACTTGAAACGAATAACGGTCTCCTTCCGGCTGTGTTCCGCGTTCTGGAACAACTCATCATGGGACAACATGTTGAAGTGTTTTTATTGACGACAATATTTTGCCAGAAAGAATTCTCTAATAAGTAAAATATAGAAGCAAGGCAAGTTTCTCATGCAGAACAATTACAAAAGTTACCGATTCAGTAATTATGAGCATCATGAGTATGTGACGAAGTTAACAGTCATATTTCACTACACTTCTTCCCATATTTTAGTACCGTTAACCATTCATCAACTATTCCCAGAACTCGCCTTGCCCGGATCTCATTTGGCACCACACCCATTGTGCCATTGCTCGGAGCACGCATGCCTAGAAACAGCCGCGATGATCTTAATTATTCCTCAACGTGCGCTGCAGCTAACGTCGGCATCTAGGTGAGATCGATAGTGGCGCCGCCGTGTGACCGGAGCGACGGACGGACGGGGGGACGGACCAGCTGGCCAAGGTGGCTGCCCGTCGAAGAGGCGGCTTATCCAGCGGAGGCGATGAGGCGAGAGACGGCTGGTTGTTGGCTGTGTATCGGCTGGTCGATTGCGGTCAGATAGGGTTGGCCAATGAGGTGGACTAAAAGCCCTCAGTACGACAATAATATCAGGTCTATGCTTACGTGTAGCGCTGTATTCTATCAAGTGCCCTGCTCTGTCCTTTCATAATCGATTCGATCTTGTCGTGTGTCTCTTCCTGTTCTCTCTCGTTCTATTAAGTGACCGTTCCAATCTGGCCGAATCCTATCAGATATTTTTTCCTGTCAGAGCCTGTCCCATTCTTATCCTACCCTTAATTCCTTATTGCTAGTGGAGTCTTCTGTCAGTCAATCTGTCCGACAGTTTGTCAGTCAGTGACTGTCAGTCAGTCAGTCAGTAAGTCAGTCAGTAAGTCAGTAAGTCAGTCAGTCAGTCAGTCAGTCAGTCAGTAAGTCAGTCAGTCAGTAAGTCAGTAAGTAAGTAAGTAAGTCAGTCAGTCAGTCAGTCAGTCAGTCAATATATCAATCGGTCAGTCAGCGAGCCAGTGTATGTGTGTGTGTGTTGTTTATAGATTATCTGTGTCTTCATCTGCTTGTTGTCTGACTACCTGTGCATGTATGTCTGTCTGCCTGTTTGTGTGTGCATGTCCGGTTGTCTGTCTGCTCACCTGCTTAACTGTCTGCCTTTCTGTCTGTCTGGTCTCCTAGCATCCGCTCCTTGGTGCACACGCGATGTAACGAGAACCCTTCATCTACTACTTCTTCTTGTTCTTCTTCTCCTCCTCCTCCTTCTCTTGTTCTTCTTGTTCTTCTTCTTCTTCTTGTTGTTCTTCTTCTTCTTCTCCTCCTCCTCTTCTTCTTCTTCTCCTCCTCCTCCTCCTCCTCCTCCTCTTCTTCTTCTTCTCCTCCTCCTCCTCCTCCTCTTCTTCTTCTTCTCCTCCTCCTCCTCCTCCTCTTCTTCTTCTTCGCTTCCTCCTCCTCCTCTTCTTCTTCTTCTTTTTCTTCTCCTCCTCCTCCTTCTCCTCTTCTTCTTCTTCTTTTTCTTCTCCTCCTCCTCCTCCTCCTCTTCTTCTTCTTCTCCTCCTCCTCCTCCTCCTCCTCTTCTTCTTCTCCTCCTCCTCCTCCTCCTCTTCTTCTTCTTCTCCTCCTCCTCCTCCTCCTCCTCTTCTTCTTCTTCGCTTCCTCCTCCTCCTCTTCTTCTTCTTCTTTTTCTTCTCCTCCTCCTCCTCCTCCTCTTCTTCTTCTTCTTCTTCTTCTCCTCCTCCTCCTCCTCCTCTTCTTCTTCTTCTTCTTCTCCTCCTCCTCCTCCTCCTCTTCTTCTTCTTCTTCTTCTTCTTCTTCTTCTCTGCCTCTTAGGCATGTTCAAATGCCCGACGTCGCCACTCCTCTCGCTGTTCTGTCTCTTCTTCAAGTTTCCCATATCCACCTGTCATCATCCAATCCGTCTTGGTCTTCCTCGTATCAACCTCCTTCACTTTTCCTTCGATGACCGTTCCTAGTAATGAGTCTGCTCTCAGCCTGTGTCCAATCCATCCCTCTGTCTCTCCTGTGTATATATGAGGATTCTCTCTTCTCCAATCCATATCCGTTGTATCTTTCTTATTGTGAGTATGAGGCAGAGGCAATGACCTAAGGGGTAGGTGGTGGGGACGGTCCGTCCCATCCGAAATTTCAGTTGGATGGGATGGAGTTGCTTGTAGCCCCTACAATATTTCAGAAATATTACAAATATATAAAGGGTTTTCCACTTTTCATCCTGTATAATGTTTGGGAATTGAAATTTTCCCCATTCTTTCCCCCAAACTTCATTTTTTTAGCTGTCCCCAAACCCATGACCAAGTATCCGCCTATGGCATCAGGGTCCTTTCGTCTTCTCCAGTCCTTCCCTTTTTCTCTTTCTTATTACGTCCGACTCTCTTCTCCAAGTATTTCCCTTCCACTCAGTTACTAACCCCAAAGACAGGCGGTTCATAGACGTCACTCATCGTATAACGACCATAATTACCCCCAGAATTGATGGCTTCGTCTGCCTCAGATGATAATGACAACAATTTCTCGCGTGACAGATCTTCGTCTGCCGTGACGTCATGTCAACGTCACGTGATTCATAGCAATTTAGGATCGTTCGGCCATATTATAAGGCCACGTGACGGATATATAAATATATTCAAAATATTGCTCGCTTTTATACAAAGACCAACGGGATTTGGGTGAACGAGAAGTGAATTACACGGATGATTGACATCATGCAATCATCTTGTCCCTTCTTAAACTGAATAGAGATTCTGCCAGCCCCCATTTGCATAGAACCATTTTGTTGCTTTTACTTACTCTGAGTGTTCTCCCTTTCACTAAGAAGTCCTTTTTGAGATCACGACCAAACCTATTACAAGAAACAATACGAGCCTTCTTCAAATTTGAATTCGTAAAGTACATTTTATGTGATTTTTACTTTATGTTAGTTGTCATTTTTATAATAAACGTGGCATTCCTGATGATTATTTGTGTCAAATAAAAAAATAATAGTAAATAGATTGTAGGCAATTTGTGAAACAGGGATTTTGTATAAGCCTGTTTTAAGATTTTGGGCAATTTGTAAAATAACCGATAGAGGGTTAGGTTTGGTAGATATAATGTTAGGGTATGGTAGGGGTTTACAAAATAACTAGGCATTTTAAAAATCCCTGGTTTCAGACATTACCTGCAACATCAATAGTACATGTCATGCGGTATCTCTTGCAAATGTAACAATATTTGCATTAAGAAATGTTTATTTACATCTAATCATCAAAGTTTCAAAGAATTTTTGTAACATGCGATGTTGTCATAAGGTTCTTGTTCTATTATACATCCTACCAATCGCTAGTAAATGTCTCCCTCCTTTCTCCCGCCTTGCTCCCCCTCTTTCTCTCTGTCTCTCTATCGGTCTGTCTTTCTGTGAATACAAAGCAGAATTATATATGCCACAATTTCTACAAAATGAGGTAATGTACACTGTACAGAGAGGCAGATGTGGACGGAAACATTGTGAAATTACTTCAAGGAGGAGCAAAAACATATTTTGCATCCATAAGTTGGCCTACATTGACAATCGTCCCAATATAAAAAAATGGAAAGAGATCCAAAAGTGTGCAAAAATGACAGAGGCATTGGTCCACATGGTACTCCAGAAAGAGTGGAGTCATAGTTGAAGTCATGCAAATTGTGCAAACTGCCAAACTAAAATCAAGAGAATGGGATTTTTGAAATATTAGGTACTCTGTACTCGGACACGGTACGACTCACTCGTAATGAAATTGTATAAAACATATTGAAGCAGTTTGTTGGGATAGCACTTTGAGAAGAGCAAACCGGGTTCACAGCAAGATGAAGCACAATTGGTCGCCCATAATCAATCGTCGCGTGAGAATTATCTTGCCGTATCTCCAAAATTAAAAAATTCCGAGAAAAACGAGTTTGAAGATTTTGGCGGGAAAGCGTCGCGTGAGAATTATCTTGGCGTTTATCCAAAATAGACACTGCTATAGGTCTACGTGTAAACTCCATACAACTCTGGTGGTACAATAAACGTGTCTGGAGATACGACAGTTAGTGTTGATGAATATCTTTAAAACGACATGTCGTATCTCTTAGTTATTTACACTGGAGAAAGAAAACATATTGCCCGCTACATATCAACTCTAAATGCATTTTCGAAAGAAAGTGGAGATACGAGAAGATAATTCTCGCACGATGCATTCACGACGAGGCAGAGGCTTTATAAACACCCAACGCATATATATGCCTACTACCCCGTTCATCAATTCATAGATTTCAAAGAGCATTCGACACCACGTGTCACAATGGAATTTGGGGAGCGATGCAAACCTGAGGATTATCAGAGCAAGAAATATATCGATAATCATCAAATTCAATTAATGTAGATAAAAATATCACTGAATCTTTTCACACGAAAACAGTAGCAAAACAACAATGTGTAAATATGTGTACATCCTTGTTTAATGAGAAACAAACTGACAATTGAACAGCAGCGCTGACGCCCTTGGAACTGTAGGCCTACGTAGGGCCTATCTCATACCCTATTTAACCTGGTGATGTTACCCATGAACCTCTGGGCGATAACACTTAAAAGTTTTCCCAAAATGATCAACACAGAGAAAGCCGAAACAATGTTGATTGAAATTTAAAAAAGATGACAATAACAGCAATAACAACCGATTAGGGGAAAATCCGTTGAACAAATAGAACAAAATGTCTTAATTTGTAGGAGAGCAAATAAACGATGATGGTAGCAACGAAAAATGACAGAGGCCTACAAAGGAGAATTGGACGCACTTCACAAGCATTTTTGTAATGCTGAGCCAGATATGGAAAAGCACAGAATTAACAAAGCAACACACGCGTTTCTATTTTACAGCACACGTGCAAATCAGCTGACACGAAGCTGTTTGCGTTTTACGACCTTTTACACTGTAAAGATGTTGCATTGCTTTCAAATGACACGGCTAATCCGTCCGATCGATATAGCACTACTTTGTCTTTGCGCAATGTTTGATCCATCGAATGCGCGATGGAAATGTTTTGCGTTGCTCTCCTTTTCCCGAGCCTTGCGTCTGGCGCCCCCTCGCCCCTGTCCCTGAGCCGCCGTCTGCCCTGCGCAGTTGCGTCGGCGAGTCTTGGTTCGTCTGTGCGTCTGTCCGGTTCGGCTGCCTACTAGTCCTTGTCTGTTTTGGGTCTAGGTCAAAGGCGATTGGCTATGGAAAGCGCTTTCAGTCATAATGACGCGATTTTACTGACACTGCGATAAGAGCTCTTCTCGAATGCTGTTGCAGAAACATGAAAAGAAGGTCACGTGAAAGATTTAGCTATAATTTGAAGCATACTCGTCACGTGGTAATATTACACAGTAGCCTCCGGTGCTTAAAGATATCTTAATTATGGATACCATCGCGCTGATAGGCCTACAGCCTTTCTCCAGACTTGGGATTAGCATAATAGCAGAGTACGAACAGCATACGTATATTCATGTTTAATATTAATTCAAGCTGACAATGACATACAGTAAAATATTGCAGTAGGATAACAAGTCATAAAAAACTGATGATTTACAAACTGTTACAGGATTCGAATTTAACTACACGGCAGCTATGCAAGGCGCTTGTCTATCCAACTGAGCCGTTCCCAACGTCATCTAGCGAATGAAAGGCTGAGTCGACCTTTGAAAGAGTAGTGATTATCGAAAACGTGTCAATGCTGATCAGCTTTTCGTGCTGAAGTACGTGTTACTAATCAAGCAAACCAAACTCAACTGGCGTCGTTTGGCCATATTTCAAAGTAATTTGCTAATATAGGTCTTTCGCACTGTAGGCCTACACACTTAACAAATGCAGACCTCTGTAAATGAAAATGAATTTGATGGATTTTATTAAATTATTGCTTAATTACGTACAAAACAGGGTGTAACTCGCTGTCATTGGACATCAGCAATATAGATTATGAGCCATAGTTAGCTATAGTGCATTCCGTGAGCTATAGTGCATAGTGAGCTATAGTGCATTCCTAAACTTCTGTATTAGGGTCACAAACGGACTTTCGTCGTCAGGTCACAATTAGACCTAGTCGTTAGCGTAATCTTAAACAGCAACAGGATGGTGCCGCTTGATGCGCTACTGAAAAGTTTGGCACACCATAGACTCTTGAGATTAGTCAGATAATCAGATTACTACTGAAGTGTTTGCTTTTGGAATGCTCGTCCAAGACGAACAAGTAAGAACAGAGCGCGTATCTTGACTTACCTTCCAAGATGTCGCTAATATATTTCCCAGTACAGTGGCCAGTTTTTATGTACCAGTCGCTTTCCATACGCCATTAAGTCCACGGCCTGCTAACAACCACAGCCGAACGTTCTGCTGTAGATGCGTAGGGCGGTCGAGTTTTGACATTGATCGCCGTCGATGGAGCTGTGGTCGTCACGTGACGCACTGTCTGGGCATGCGCACTGGGCCAAGCTGCGTTTGGGCATGCGCACTGGAGCAAACTATTCAAGATGGTGGCCGTTCGGAGTCTCGTACGAAGGCGAATAGCGTCGATCTGAAATATTTTCGGACGAGAAAATGGCGTCTCCTTCTTGAAATCGGGTCCGTCCGGTAGTGGAACTTTTTAGGATTTGTGTCTGGTCTGACCAGACGGCGAAGAAACCGACCGTAGCTGTGTTTAGAACTGGGTTTCAAAGCCTGAAATCAGCTTCGAATCTTCAGGTAGGCCATCTTGAAGACTGGCTTTTGTAACTACAAAATCAAGCTTTAAAGTACTGCAATTGATGCCCCACTGACTGTTGTCGACTATCACGCTTTCAAGAGTGACGGTTTTTTAAGTTGTTTGCGTGCTTTTAGGCGTTTTCAGTGATCGAGTGTGTGATTTTTTGGAAAACAAATATTCTTTGCCGAGATTTCTTTTTGGCTGTAGAGATTTAAATATAGACAGCCTGGTAAAGAACATCGGATCCGCGATATATTTGTTTGTTACCGTTGTTTGGTCTCGTGCATTTTTGTGCCACAAGTTTAGAACAGTTGCAAGCTTGTCTTACGGAGGTGCTTCGATCTTGGCATCTATTGGCGATGATAGCTAAAACTGCCTCAGGTGATCCGCGAGTAGCGTTCCCTGGGGATCAATCGGTAACCACAGAAGACGAGCGATCCCAAGATGGCGTTATTCTTTGCAGTCTTTCGTTTTGCTTTGGGTTACATCATAAATTTTTTGGCGAATAAATTAATTTATTAAACGTTTGCATTGCTTACTGAAATCTACGAAGAAAGACTGCATAGGGCCAGTTATTATTATTGTTACTTACTTAGAATTATTTTTCGCCCAAGATAGAATTCAGGCTCTAATTAGATATCGTGATTACTTTCATTGTTTTAAAAGTAAGCAAATATATGTAAGCATAACATTCATTATTATTATCATTTTTTTATAGATCATGTCATGCATATTATGCAAAAGAGCTAGGTCGGCCGTGTTGGCCTATTGTAGTACTTGGCGTTACTGGGACAAGTATTAGAGGGTGCATTGTTAACATTCCCGAACGCTCTGTGCAACGTGTTTGTAAATCGTCAATAGGTGACCGAAGTCATACATATTGTGCAAACTGCAATTTACTAAAAATCAAGAGAATGGAAGACGTAACTATTCCATTCTCGGTACTCAGAAAAAAATACTCAGTTCACAATACTCGGTGCTCAGATGGAATTGACACGCGGTTCATCCGTAGGCAGACCACTGGAGCCCTTGTTTGTTGGTGTTCGAAGCGAATAAACGTATCAAGAAAACCGAAATTTTGAAAAGTCATAGCATAAAGACACTTTAAAAAGCTATCATTCTAGATGGCAATATCATCATAGAATTGTCTAAATCAATCGTAATACATATTTAGGATGATTGAAAAAAAGTAATTTGTTACTTGGGCACTATGGAAAAGGCCCTCTTCCTCTGAATTGGTTGGGATGCGTTGGTAATGGATAGATGATATAAATGAGGACATTACATCATTTTGTCCCTGGACTTGGCAAATGACCGAGGACAATGGAGGTAATTTATTTGATCACTGCCCAATGACTGGCATTAGGAACTGATAATGATGATTAGATACATTTTTTTTACATCGCACCTGTCAGGTTCCTCAAGAAAGTGCTGCATATTCTTTGCACATTTATAAAATGTTTGTAATATAGTAATTACTTGTGATGTGTATGCAAATCATTATGTGTAGGATGTAATGTGTAATGTGTTATCATATCTTTATACATGTATATACTGTTGGAGAACAGTGATAATCAACTGAATTTATAATTGTTTTATCTCTTCTTTGCTTTTCTGCCTTTTCGGCAGGCTCGCATGTCCAATGTTGCCGCTTCTCTCTCTTCCGGGCCTCCTCCTTCATCCTCTTGTAGCTTTCCCCTTCCATCATCCTGTCCAAAATCATAGTTCTTGGTCTTTCTCCTGTTTTTCCCCCTTCATTTTTCCATCTTTGATGTTTCATAGTTTAAAAAAATGCCCAAAAATATTTTTTAGACCAACTGTGAAAGTAACAATTTGTGAAGTGTGTAACAATGTCGAATGTGGCAATACCTGCCGTGCCAAGGTGGTTTACATGTGTGAAGTACCAGCCAGAGTTATGGGATGTGTAAATTTAAAACTGGATGGAGTTTGTCACTTGAGTTACACATTGTGTGACACACCTGTGTATATGTGCGTGTGTGTTTAAAATTGTGAATCACCTATTGAGATGTGACGTACCAGCTGACCTCGGCAATGCAACACCGATCAAAGTTTCTAGACTAATCTGTGACATGCATTAGTTGGTGGAACATCTTGCAATTGGCTTGGTGCTTATGGAACCATTCATGAAAAAACTGGAGACACAAGAGTCTCTACTAGGGATGAACCAAGTGTTAATTTCCTGCAGAGTCCGAGTATCGATTCTTTGAAGTTGATTTGTACCGAGTCCGAGTTTCAAATATTTTAAAAAATCCATTCTCTTGATTTTTAGTTTGGTGTTTTGCAAAATTTTAAAGAATTTTTAGTTTTGTTTTGTTTCACAACTAAATACTAAATAGTAAGAGTATTGTAAATTTGGTTGGGTCGATTGCTGTTTGTAAATAAAAAATGCAATCACTCTGGCACGAAGCATTGCTCATGTATAAGCTGGTGCCCTACGTGACTCTTTTCAATGGTGCTGTAGAAATTTTGGGGTTATAGTCACGATTGGCCGACGCGTAAACCATTTATATGCATAAAATAAAAAAAATGTCAGAAAATAAACTCAGACTGTTTGGGTTTTTTTATTTCTTATTTTTGTTGCTGCCTTTGTAGGCCTTTAAAGTGCAGTAAAGTTGGCTGAACAGTATATGCTTTTGTTGAGCATTTAGATGCCTGATATGGTCTTACCCAGTTAATTTTATTTCATGAGCTGTGATTTTTTATACTGCTTGGTACACCTTTGAAGAATTGGCCTAAGAGTTTTGGTTAGCCTTTAGAAAAGTGTTTACACTGCTGAATTTGAAGTATCATTCAGAAACTACTATTTGATGCATGCTACAGTTTTTTTTACATTCGGTTGACTGCCTAATTATTATGCATGGCCTTTCTCATATGAGTTCCATTATAAAGGGTAAACTCGATCTCTTCAGAACTTTTCCCCTTTGAGAACTTATCCTTCATATCAGTTCAATTCATTGGTGCTGCCAACTGAAATGTGAATTGCTTGGTGAAAATAATGGGTAAATAATGTTAAAAATAGTGTGAAAATGAACTGAAACTGAAGTTATCCCTGAGAATGTTGACGACTTCTGTATCTTTTGTAAAGGTTTGCCAGAGTCGACACTACACGGTAGTCGGAAGGAAACGCTCGTGAGAGAAGTCGGAAGTCGGTTCGACCTCTGCCCTCCGTTTGTCTGTGATATCCAGTTGTTATCGATGTGGACAAAGCACTAAATCGACGTTGATATCGCTAGTTGAGCGGTCGGTCGTTACTACTTCAGAAAGGCAAATTATCAAATGGACTCGGTTGGCAACTGGGGTAGCAATCCTGCAGTCAAGTCGGAATTATGGGGCAACGCCAGCTCAGCCTTAGGCAGCATCAACAGCAACGGCATCACAGGGAGCTTTGCTCAAAACTCTGACAGGGCGTCGTCGGGATCGGGCAATCCGGGTTCCTCGTGGAACTCCACAGGTGCTAAGATATCGCAGGGCAGCGGCATGTGGCCCGGCTCGGAGGTCTCGTCAAAGCAGGACACGGGCAAGTGGGGCGCGGGCCTGTCCGGAGGAGGCGGAGCCGGTGGCGCAGGCGGAGGGGGCCAGTCGGGTCAGGGTGACGCAGAGCCCTCGTCGTGGAGATCGGGCGCAGGCAACAGCTGGACATCTAACGAGAAGAACGACATATCGGGGTGGGGTTCGCCGAACCGAAGCCCAGTGCCAAATGCCGGGACCGAGACCTGGGGCGGGTCCAAGGCGCTCCCACCAGACGACCGGCTGGCCGGCTGGTCCGCAGACGGAAGGTCCAACAACGGATACCTCCAGCCGGACGCCAGGCAGGCCCAGGGGTCCTGGTCGGACGCGACCGGGGACAGATCCAAGCAGTCGCAGTGGGGCACCGCGGGCGGAGGCTCGGGGCCGGGCCCGGCGTCCGGGGCGTGGAGCCGCGGCAACCCCATCATGCAACCTAGCCAATCAGTGCCTACCGCGGGTAATCCGCAGCCGCAGCAGGGCGGACCGGGCAGCTGGGCGCAGGCAGTCACGAACAAGTCTGGTGGGGGTGGAGGGGGCAACGGCCCCGCCGGTACCCCGGACGATTCCAAGGCGACCAATCAACGACGATCTCAGGAGGAGCTTATCGCAGAGGCGATCAACAGCAACGACGGCTGGGGCAAGACAACCATACGCCAGGACACGGCCTGGGTCGTAGAAGAGGCGGTAGTTGAGCAGAGGAAGGCGCCAAGCGCTCCCGAGGCATCCTCCGAGGAGACGGCCGCTCAGATGGCTCGTCAGGTGATGACAGGGACTGCGATCTGGGAGTCGTCCAAGGCAGCCGCTGCGACCCGGGCAGCGGAGAAGGGCACCGAGGACAGGGGAGCATGGAGTGGGACTCCGGTGGAGAAGACCGGGGTCGTCCCCTCGAACCCGGTCAATGGGCCGAACCCCGCGCTGGCGGTAGGAAGCAATCAGGCGTCCGCGTTCAGACCACCACTAGATAAACCACCGGGTAACTCGTGGCCCCCAGGGCCAGCGGAGAAGCCGAGCGCCGGGTGGGGAGGCGGGTCCACCTCGAGCGAGGGCTCGTGGGAGGGTGCGAAGAAGGACGGTGGCAGCGGGGGCGACGACCGCATGTGGGACCTTGACAGCAACAAGGGCAGCATGACCGAGACCGGGGTGTGGGACCGGCCGCTACGCCGGAGCTCCTCCGCCGGCAGCTGGACCGGAGACGAGGTTGAGAACGTTGGTGGCTGGGGCGAGGACAAGTCCGGACACGCCCCCGAGGTAGACGATGGCACGTCCGTATGGGGCGACCCAAGCAGCCAGAACCGCCCTCAGAACTGGAAGCACGGGAGCAAGCAGTCAGCCGGGGCATCCCAGTTTCTCGGGCAGAGGGTGCGGCCGGAGGAGCGGGGCGACGGGTTCTTTGGGATGCCGCCTCCGGGTGGGATGGGAATGAAGCCGAGCGGGTTCAGCGACCAGATGGAGAATGCAGTCGGTCCGTGGAATCCTTCTGTGCCTCCAGTAAGTCATTGTTTTATATAAAATCGCTTGCGCACTTTGATGCACTTTAAACTTTCTACATGCTCATTACAACTTGTTCTGTTGAGGCAGGCATTGTATTGTATTGTATTGTATTTGGTCATCTGTAAAGCGCTTGTCACAGCACGAGGCCTTTCATAAAAGCTCCCAGTGCGAGGTGCCCTCAGAGAAAACTAAGGATTTAGGTTCAAGAGAGAATGAGGTGGAGATACTTGCATATAATACGATAGGGTATGCTCTTGTATGGTGATTTATACAAAGTATATGCATCCATCATGTGCAATACCAAGTATAGTGTTGTCAAGGTGAAAAGCTTAGATGCTTTGTGGAAAAGGATCATTCTAATCCTCTAAGAGCTAAAGAGGGACAATATGTTCATCTTGTGCAGCTGAGTGGCAAGAGTTGCGGCACTTGACCTGTGTCATGGAGCGGCAGTGCTCCACAGGTATGGAGGTGCTAAACCCTCGATGCAGCGCTGGACCAAGACAAGGAAACGAGCGCAGTACGTCCTGCATGTGCTCGGAAACTTGACCAAACCTGGGATAGAAATGCACAGGACCAAATTGAATGCAGTTGATTGGTGCAGTTGTTTTTTAAGAAAGGGTTATTCACAAAATTCTCACTATGTTAAATCCATCTTTGCCCAGTTAGATGAGTAATGAGGAGTAACAAAGAGCCCAATTAAGTGAACAAAGAATAAACAGAAATTAAATCTGTATGTAAGTCAATGCACATTACATACGTTCAATGCTGCTTTGGCCTTGTCTAGCTTCGTGCTAGACGACCCTTGTAATATAACGCCCGATAAACGATAAACCACAGTATGCAGTGCTCTCATTCTGAGACAACCCTCTCTTGTGAACATGTCCTCAACATTTTTTAATGATCTGTAAATGTTTCCTTGGCATTGCTCTGTGCTATGCTCCTTAACAACTGTACACAACTCCACGGGCAGTTTCAATTGGGTCGTTCTCCATATTGGGTCTTCATAACATGGAAGTTGAAATTGGTTGTGTGCTCGCTTGGTAATGTGGAGAGTATGGATTTGAGCCAACTGTTCTTAGAAGGCTACTGTGTAGGGGCCTTGAGCATGTCCTTAACTCACAGTTTCTGTGCACCGATGATTGAGAGTGGCACTTAAAAATGCCAATAGTAATGATATCATAATAATAATAAATTCTTTGATTTATAGTAATGATGGATCGATTATTCCTGTCTTTGTCTTGCGATCTAGTTTTGCAGAAATATTTATGTAACTAGTCTGTTTCACTTCATACTACTCATTTCTTGTGTTTCCATTTGCCCAAACAGCATCCATGTAAAACCGTGCATTCTCTGTTGTAGACCCTAGAGTTTGGAATGGCCTTTCTCTGCAGTTACGTTTGTTCCCCAAATCGTGTAGCAGTACATTTCGTGTCCATTTGAAAGCCTTTTTGTCTGGGCTGGAGTTGGGAGTAGTTCTGAGTAGTTACCTTGTTAGGGTGCTATATAAATATATGAATGAGTGAATATTTGTCTGTGCATTGTGCTTTAATTAAGAAATTAGGCTAATCAATGTGAGTCAATCTGTCGACCTGGATAGAATACTCGGGACTGCAAGCATCTATGTCGAGCAATTAGTCTCTATGAGTCAACGGTGTTTAGTAATCCTGAGGCCATGGCTTGAAACTGATATGCCTAGAACTACGGTGTTGACTGTGTTGGATGCTGTGCAGCATATGGAACTGTTTGATGTCGAGTGTGATCAGGTGTTAGTGGCTAGTCAGGCAGAATATAGGTTGACACGAATTGATTAGCTGAGCAGAAGATGCGGCACAGTTGGGATTTATATTGTAGCTCTCCTGGTACTGCCAGGTCAATATTTTTCTGGCTTTTGTGCCTTGTTATCGACTAGCAAGCGAAGAGATGGAAGGGTCCCTTAAGGCATTGACCTATTTCCTTCAATTACTCTACTACTACAGAATGTAGGCCTTTGCCCTTGTCGGTTACCCTCGGCCTTTGTCCTCATCTTTTACCCTTGGCTATTACGCTGGGTGTTACAACATATTACGCTGCGAAATGGTGTATTGCAATTTCGGTTCGATCTAAGAGTATGGCATAATAATTAAAAGGACTATGTAGCTACACTGAGGTGATGCCAGGATTTGACCTTGGCAGCCAAGGTTAAATTGCTTATCTATCCCAGTGCCTGTAGTGACATTCACAGTTCTTGTTCAATGGCACACTGAAAAAAACCCAGCAACACTACATACATTGCAGTGTTGTTTATGCACTCTTGTGTTGTATGCCATTCTGTGTAGTGCAGTCATTTAATGTCTCTGAAAACTATTACAATGGTCAATGTGTGTAGAGTGGATTGAGGCTTCTCAAATTTAACAGAGGCCTCTTTATCAAGGCTTAGGACTGACACTGCTGGAGTGCAGACAGTGGCAGAGTTTAGGGCAAGCATGTGTGTGTTCGTTTAATTGTATACAGAACTGCAGCAGTGAAGCAGCCATACATTACAACGCACGTGTAATGTAACCTGTGTTTGATTCGATGTTACAGCCGAAACAGGATGGTGGTGGTTGGGGTGACGGTCATTGGCCAAACGTCGGCGGACAGCAGCAGCAGCAGCAGCAGCAGCAACGACCACCCAAGTCTTCTTCCTTAGGCGGTGCTTGGGATATCAACGACTGGATGTCGGCAAGTAGACGGGTAAATAGAGCGACAGTTAACCGATTGACGTTCGTGTGCTCACACGTATTGTGCTTCTTTCTTATTCAGCTTTTGTTAGAGATTACTGAGGATGTAGGTGATATTATTGGGGTGTGAGTGTGGGATCGGTTTGGGGGAGGGGGGGGAGGATGGGGTCAAAACCTGCTAGGGCAGAAATTTATTTTGGGATCTTGCACCCTGTATTGTAATGTATACTATGCAGTCAGTGGGAATATGAGATAGTGAGAGAGAGAGCGCCGACCATCTGCCATAATCTGTCGAGGCTGGGAAAATGAAGTTGCTAATGCTTTGTGGGCTTGGTTGCCTCTTGGGTATGCTTGTGGAATGGTGCCCTTCTCTTCTAATATGAAATTTCTAAATAACCTTCATAATTGATATATTTCAGTAATTGGCTATATATATATATATACATCTTTGGTATACGCCCTGGTGAATGGATAGCTCGCCGGTAATACGTCTAGCTTGCTGTAGGTGATCATTGGATTGCTAGGCTGTTCGCTCGATCCTTAGTCCATCTTTTGAAGTTTAGGCACGTCAAGGTCCTATCAATATTTTTTAATGGTGACAGTCTCCAGCTGTGTGATTGGAAATGGAAGATCGATGATGGCATTAATGCCGTTCAACATGGGGTCCTGGGGCAGGCATTTTACCAGTCATTTATAATGTATACGAACATTCATATAACGCCCCTTCGAGATGTCTACATTTGCCCTTATAGTGAATATGTTGTGCCTACGATTCAGCATTTGACCTTGGATTCATTTCTCAATCGTTGTTCCTTTTGTTATTCAAGTAAGTATGTGGATGGGCTTTTAATTGCATCACAGCGGTGCCAGTCTAAATGAAGTTAAAGTTCATTAACAACTTTTTTATTAAGCAAATCGTAATCTGGGGCGTATAGTCACCATTGAATATGCCTAGTCGACAATTGTCACCTTTTCTGATTGCTAAAGATGTGATAGGTGCATTTGACCAGTCTGTTATTTTCAGATCAAAGTGCATACAGTGCGGTATTACTCGTATTCTTATGACCCAACATTTTCTTCATAGCCAAAGAGCATGTGGTACCCCTCAAAATGGAAAGGGGAGGTTGGCTTTGCAGAATTTTAATGATAAATTTTCTCACTCGGGATTGATCAAGCATTTTTGGCAGTCTGTTCTCCACCTGACTAGCACCCAGATTTCTCGGCACTTCGAGTGTTGTTTGGACGGAGAATGTAAGTCTGTTAGTCTTGAAATTCTCTTTGACCAACGTTATTAGGCAGGCGTGTCCGGACGGGCAAGAGGCATTTACTCCCTCAATTGTTTGCATATTTTGCCAATTTAGTCATTATCAAGGTTTATTGCAACGAATGGCTATGATTTTTTCAACAAGTTTGTTTGTCCAGACTGGACAAGATGACCTAAAAATTCAAATATATAAAAACATTGAACCTTTGTACACTTCTGTTTTTTAAATAGATGTTAAGATATGGGTGAAAGCGAATCCCAGAACAGTAACAACAAGCCCCATATTGGGCTAAATGCTCTCATGCATTATATTGTTACATACCTGTTTTCTGCTGTTCTGCTGTTGTTTGGTATATTGGTATGGACCGATCTGTGGAAACCATAGTAGCATCCCAACACGAATTGCTTCAACTTTCAAATCCAAACTCAGATTCCAGTTATGCATACTGTAGTGTGTGTGTGTTTTAGAATGATTTTGTCATGACTGGTGTCGGTGGGTCGAAGGGACAGACTCCGCAGAGGAGTGTTGTCCTCCAGCAGCTTCTCAGCATGGGATTTCGAGTGAGTGCATTAATGAGCATTGTTTTCTGTGCTCTAGAAGCATTTCAGTGAGCACGAGGTGCATGCGTTGTATGACCAGCTGTTAAACATACAGTGAAGAGATTAAAGGATGGGTGACTTTCTAGAGCTTGAAGCACCCTAGTCATATTTTTATCGTTCTGCTGAAGAACCTGTGACTCTTACTTTAATACATTTTTATTATTATTATTATTATTATTATAGCATGAACTTGTCTGTTAATTGAGTTAATAAATAAGGAAATTATTTTAAAACAGCAGCTTTATTATATTATTATTGTTGCTATTATTATTATTACAATTATTATTTCAAACATTGTTGACACACACAGTCACATGGAATAATTTAAAACTGTGTATGTAAATTGCTGCATTCTGACAGCCATACATTTTCATTAAATGGAAATACAATACATTCAGTGGCAGGAATGGGAGGGGGATGTTGATATCACTATAGAAAGCAACATCAGGGGAATCAAAATGTAGGATCGATCGGTATAAATGTAACTTTTCGATGATACCAATATCTCTGGTTGAACTGTTGAATAAAATGTTTTTTGATGTAGCACAGTATTGCTGTTCTTATTTTTGTGATATTCTGAATTGGTCTTATGCACAAATAATGTATGACTGGATGGATCGACAATGCTTCCCATTCTGTCTCAGAATAGTCGTTGATAATGCACAATTGGTTTTGTGTTGAACATTATTTGGAGAAATGTGGCCACCGAGAGGTACGTTACTAACGTCTGTGAAACTGATTGTTTGCAGAAAGAAGATGCCCAGAATGCTCTCATAAGCAATAACATGAACATGGAGAGTGCTATCTGTAAGCCATTTGTTTCTTTTTATGCACAATCAAATAGATAGTTGTATTCAACTTTTAAATGACTTTGCATCTGGATTATATCATTGGATGTAGTCTTTGAATTAAATGATTTCTTGAGATAAAAGTCATTTACAATAATATGAATATTCAAGAATTTCTGGGACTTGGATTATAGCTCCAGTTGTGAATCAAGGATGTTTGATGAGCCTTGATGTTCTTGTATATATTTCCATTTAGTTTGGACTAGGGCTTAACTGGAAATCGCCTCGGACATTCGCCTCGGCCGAATATTGGACTATTTGGAAGTATTCGCCTCGGCAAATTTTACACACGCAAATAGCTAAAAATAACTTTTTTTGATAAAATTATTTTTTGGGGATAAAATAATAATTTTTCATCAAATAAATTTAGGACTAATGGACTTATTTATAAGTTATTGATTCATTAAACTAGAACTTCGCATTCCATTGAATTAAAAAAAAAATAATGGTGTTAATTTACCTATTTTAATTTCTTTTGATTGCATTACCCAGGTGGCTTCCAAATCAGTAATTTTCCCGCTTGAATTGGCTCCACCCACTTTCCGGTAAACATTAGAGAGTAAAGACGTCATTGATAACTTCATATTTCAAGTTTTATAACAAGGTTTTACATTTTTTTCGCAAGTCAAGTTATTAAATAATAAACATTGCTATAGCTTAGAGTGTGACATTACGCTGCATGAAGGATATTGCTATAGACTCTGCATTGACTATAGATAGTTCTCCGTAACTGTGCACGTGGCAGGTTAACTATGCTTTGCCTACAGATGATACTCTCTGCCAGTCGCTTGCCAGATTTATCACTACTATTCGGTTCATACCCGGATCCGGCAGATAGTTCATCCAAATACTCTGATTCGGTACCCGATGGAAATTGTCTACTCGGTTATGCCCTATTTTGGACGATCCCCTGATCACAGACAATAACTCTCATCAGATCTTAGAGATCTGCAAGCCTTGATCATCTAGGGACGTTTACAGAACTTTTATAAGAGTGTGGAGGTATTTGAAAATTTCTGATATGCCTCATGCAGTATAAGTCATTCAGAGGTGCTCTTAGCATAGTTGCCGCAAGGCAATAAAAGGGTTTTAAAACAGTGGACAGATGAGGGATGTACGCCACTGAAATCGCAGAGCATCAAGAGGAAGAGAGGCAAGGAGGAGGTACTCACAAAAGGAGAGGTGCAGGGTAATTTGATGTTATTGGAATTTTAGACAACCCCATGTCAGTGGGAAAATAACCAGATAGTTTTATGCATTCTGTGCTAGCTTCAATCCGTGCTTCATTTTCGCGCAGAGAAACTAAACGCAGACTAGAACAAGGAACCCACTTGCTAAGAACTAGTCAGCCCTCTTGCTAAGGACAGGTCAACCCTCTTGCCAAGAACGTGTCAACTCTCTTGCTAGTTAGGTAATATACTCCCGTCTGACCTGTGCTCTTTCCCGCACGACCTGTCTGGCTCTCTGTTAACTTCGCAAGACGTTGCTCTTTGACTGGGCCTGGAGGGCCTCAGAATAGTTATCTTGAAGAGACGCTATATATATTCCATAGATATTTATATAGCTGCCCTTACACGGCTCTGCTTTATTTCAGCCGAATTGTTGGCCGCTCGCCTTCGTGTTGACCCCGAGGTCGCCGATCTCCACAGAGGTCGCGGTGGTCTGCTGAGACCCAGCGACGAACTTACCTCTGACGCTTCTCTCGACGCAAACAGCATCCTGTTTGGCCTGCCATCTCTGGGACAGCTCAACAACAATCCATTCAATCTGGGGGGCGTGGGAGGAGTCGGGGCCAACGTTGCCCAGCAAGCCCTCGCCAACAATCCGATGAGACCGGTCGGACCCGCTAGTCTTCAGCAATTCGGTTCTAGTCTGGTCAACCAACAACAGTCGTCGATGCCAGACTTCAGCTCTCTACTCCAGGTAGGACGATCGTTTTGGCTCGTTTTGTGGGGTGGAGAGAGGAATGCAGACTTAGTTGATAATTATTCGCCTGTTCCTTGGTGGCATGATTGGCGGAGATATTGGCCTATTTTTGGCGGAGATATTGACCTGTTATCTGATGGATAAATTGACTATCCTTTTGTGTAGATATTAGCATATTATTTTACGTAGAAATTGACCTGTTATTAGATCGAGAAATTGACCTGTTCTATGATGGAAAGATTAGCCTGTTCTTCGGTGGAGATGTTGACTTATTGTTTGGTGGGCGTGTAAATTAATGTATTATTTGTGGGGAGAAATTAACTATTATCTGACGGAGAAAATAGCCGATGATTTGGTTGTAGATATTGGCCTATTATTTTATGGAGAAATCTACTTGTTATTTGTTATTTGATAGAGAAATTAACCTACCAATTTTTAATACTAGCCAGTCTAGCCTATTATTTTATGGAGAAATTGACCTGTTTTTTATGGAGAATTTTTTTCTCCATAAAAAACATGTCAATTTCTCCATAAAATAATTGGCTAGACGGACCTGTTATTTGTTATTTGATAGAGAAATTAGCCTACCCTTTGAAGATACTATCCTATTATTCTATGTAGAAATTTACCTGTTATTTGATGGAGAGTTGAGCCTATGTAGAATCGAGCGTCTTTGCGTTGCAGAGAACTAATCAGGTGATGAACAACTCAGTGTTCTCACCACCTCAGCAGCAGCAGCAACAACAACAACAACAGCAGCAGCAGCTGATGCAGCAGCTGGTGCAGAGCATCCAGAGCGCCATCCATCTCGGCCTGCTGCCGAAGCAGCTCATCAAGCCGCACATGCTCACGAACCACAACTTCGTCGTCAACGTCCAGCGGCTGCTCCAGCTTCACGAGATGCACCAGAAGCTCACCGAGCAGTGCCAGCTCATCCAGCGCCAGCACCAGGGTCCCGTCCTCTCCAGCGCCGTTCAGCACCACCTGCTCGAGCTGACCGTCACCAGCGTCGGGCTCCAACAGCAGATCGACCAGGTCAAGGTGCAGATTATCCAGATGGCGTCGGCGCCGGCGTCAGGCGCCGCTCCTCCACCGCCGCCGGTCGACCAGCTGCTCAAGGGCCTCCAGGTGAAGGACGACGGCACGCCGGCCTCGCGTCTCATGAGCCAGTGGAAGCTGGACAATGACGCCGACATCACCAAGTCTGTCCAACATTCCGTCGGAGGCGGCGGTGGGCTCGACATGCCGATCCCCGACGCCGCCTGGCTGCCCATGTCCTCCTCGTCCGCTTCGTCGTGGTCCGGCGTGTCGCCTGGCGCTGAGGACGTCACCTCTGGCGGCGCCTCTGCCACCGACGCCAAGGTGCCGTCGACCATCGGCACCGCTCAAACATCTACTCTCTCGTCCGCCACTGCCGCCTCGGAGAGCGCTGCCGGCGCGGCCGCCAACTCGTCGGCCCCTGCGTCGGCGCTCGACATCGAGGAGTTTGTGCCTGGGAAGCCGTGGCAGGGCCCTAGCACGAAGAACGTGGAGGACGACCCGTACATCACTCCGGGCAGCGTCACCCGCAACACCATCAGCGCCATCAACGACATCCAGGTGATGAACATCCTCGGCAAGAGCAGCGCCGGCGACTCGCGCAGCTCGAGCTCGCTGGGGAAGTCGGGCTCGAGCCAGAGCCTGCAAAGTCCGGCGACGGCTCTGTCGACGTGGCTCAACGAGCCGCCGCCATCTCTGTCCGTCGACCCCTGGAGCCGAAACGCGGCCCTGCCTCCTCCGGGTCTCAATATCCCAAGCAAACCTCAATGGCACTACAATCGAAGCGTCTCCTGGGCGCCGGGTGATCGCTCAGAATATGCATCTAGTAAAGCTTTATTTCTTCAGTCTTTTATGGATCACATCTGATGTTAATATGATCTAATGGTTATCTAATCTAAACTGATGGATATGTAATCTAATGGTAATGTAATCGAATGGTAATGTAATCGAATGGTAATGTAATCTAATTGTTATCTAATCCAAACTAATCGTAATGTTATCTAATGGTTATCTAATCTAACCTATTGGTAATGTAATCTAGTCTAATGGTAATGTAATCGAATGGTACTGTAATCTAATTGTTATCTAAACTAATGATAATGTAATCTAAACTAATGATAATGTAATCAAATGGTAATGTAATTTAATGGTCATCTAATCTAAATTAGTGGTAATGTAATCTCATGGTTATCTAATCTGGACTAATGGTAATGTAACCTATTTGGCTTAATACCGGTGTTTGGGGCAAACCGATTACCGGATTTTAAAAACCGGTTTTAAACTGGTTACCTGCTTTATAGGTGTTCTTAGAAAAATATTGTCAAGACTTTGTCAGAATTTCTGGACATAATGTTTGTGAATGTCTTAGTTACATAAAAGATGAAAAACTAGAATTACGTTTCTCTTAAAATTTACAATGATTGTCGAGCGGGCAGACTAATAAGTTGTCGGTTTTTCAATTGACTTGGGTTGGCTTTTGTTCTGAGAGCATCCTTAAGGGAAAGAGTTTAGAGAAGTTGATCTCGAACATAATTCATTCATTCATTCAAAAAATTAATTTAACGCCTCTTTAATAAACATACTCGGAGGCACTTTCAGCCAGGCTGTAGCTAAACAAATAAGACTTGAGGATATGGAGAGCGCTTTCTAAGTTTCCGTCATTTCGCTCTCTTTATCTTTCGTTGTGTATTTACTTGTGTTTTGAGAAATGTAACTTGCTGCGTTTTGCCAGCCTCTTTAATAAACGAATCTAATAATAATAATAGTAATAGTAAAGAGCTGAAATTGCTGTTTTGAAATATGCTGAAATTGTTCATTTAGAAGACTGAAGTTAATTTTGCTTTTAAACTTTTGACTCTGAATGAGGTTTGCTTTGTGTTGACAGTGATCAACAATTGGCCTGGTGCTCCTTCGAATTGGCTGATGATAAGAAATCTTACACCTCAGGTAGGAACAAAACATCAATGTATAGATCGGTAAAACATTATGATGTATAGATTGTTGGCTTACCTTATACAGAGGTGTTTTAATACAGGTGTGTGTGAACTATACTTGATCACATTTTTCCACATCTGTTGTCATGAAAAACGAACATAAAGAGTAGGCTTGTAGATATATATTTCAGAGTCCCTGTTTTGATCATTTATTGTAATATCAAAGGTTAATAGTTAGAGATGAAACTCGGTAAATAAGTTCTGATTGAATCTAAGCTTTTAGGTCTTTTGTATTTTATCCTAGTTCCCAACTTCCCAGGGCCTTTTGGAATTAGCCTAGCATAACTTTTTTGGATCATGCAGCATTGTAAAAAAATTCAAATACGGTATAGTTTTTTGATCATAGCTCAAATTTTTTTTACATTAGCTATGATGTCATTACATTGTAGTTGTCATAAAACAATAATTGATGCAGCTGCCAGAAGAAGTATTGTAACGATGATCAAGTATTGGATGATGATGTATTGTAGCAAAGTAGTATTGTATTGAAGTAATAATAAAACCAGTGTTCTAGGCCAGTGACCTTGATCAAGAAATGACTGAACCAGATAAATGCCTGATAAATAACTGACCTACATAAATGACTGGGTCGGTTTAAGGGCTGACTTCATAAATGCACGAGCTAGATAAATAATCGACCTGCATAAATTATTGCCCTAGATCAGCGCTTCCCAATCTTTTTTGGCCGTGGAACCCTTTTGATCTTAGATTTTCTTGGCAGAACCTCTGTCCAAAACTAACCATAATATTTTGTAGGTACAAACGCTTGAGAATGCAGACAATTATAGGTTTAGGCCTACATTAGATTAACAATAACCCAAATATCGATGACAGTGACATATGAATTCTCTTTCAAACAAAGTTACACGCAGATGTTAAGGTAAAAGCCTTCATATGTTCACACTGACAGTTTTCGTGGAACCCTTGTCTTTGCCTCACGGAACCCTAGGGTTCCGCGAAACACAGTTTGGGAAACACTGCCCTAGATGAATGAGTGACCTATATAAATGCATGACGTATATAAATACCCAACCTAGATAAGTGAGTTCTGAGGTTGTGCCTTTGTTATCCTACAAACAGGTTGAGAATGGCACACTGCAGGCGCTCTGCCTCCAGCATGGTCAGGTCGTAAAGTTCTTTGCGAATGTCATCCGAGGTGGTGCCATCGTCGGCTACGGCAAAGTGGAGGACGCCGCCAAGGCACAGCGCAGTCTGCATTCCTGTAAGCTCGGCAACACTCAGCTCATAGTCGACTTCATCACCGAATCCGATGTCGCCCAACTGCTCGACCCCAACGGGCGCGGCGGCGGGGCAGCGCCACAACCCAGCGCTTTCGCTCGTCCGCCCCTCCCGTCCCTCGGCGGCGGCGCCTACTCGGGCCTGCATCCGGGCCAGCTCAACAGACCGGACATGGTCGCGGCGCCCGGCCAGTGGGGCTCGTCGGTAGGAGGAGCCGGTCTCGGCACCAACTCTTGGAGCGGCATCAGCGCCGGGAGCTCGTGGCCGCTCGGGCTTGAAGATCACGGTGCTGCTTACCTTCCAGGCGATCTTCTCGGCGGCCAGTAGCGACACGAGAGCCGGTCGCTGTCTGGCATCGTCTTTCACCAGCTGTTCCGTTCATCTAGTTCAGTTCTGAGTTGCGGAGACGTTTTCAAAAGCAGCCCAGCGCTACGAAAGAAAGCAGATATAGCCCTCGTTCGTCTAAACCCACCTCCTCGAATGAAATTCCTTTCGGTTTGTTGGCTCCCGGAACCGTCGGGCAGGTGTTGTCGGCTGAAGGCATTGATCTCTAATTTTGCTCTCTCTCTCTTTCTCTCTCTCTCTCTGGTCGTTGGGGATCTGTGCTGCGAGACGCAGAAATATTTATCACGCGAAGATAATCTGCCGGATGATACCTGTCCTACACTCTGTGCTTCATTCCAGATAGTAATGAAACGATGGATTGAAATTGTATTTTAAATTTTTATGTCGACTTAAATGTGAATAATAAATATATCATTCTGCAAACAATGTCGTCGTTTCTGCAGAGCTTGTAGGTGAGGTTGGAAAAGGTGATGTGTTGAGCGGAGCGCAGCATATCCATTACAGCGACGCAGTCCGTGGTGCACTGCCCCGGTTGGGTGGCGGAAGACGCCGTCGAATTCCAGGCTTCCTATCCAACAAGAGCGAACGGGAAGGCTTAGCCGAACCAAAATCGCCCATTGGGTTCCCTTGTTTCAGCTGCTTTGCAGTAGCCTAGCTTTCCAGAACAATGTTCTAGTTTTGAAATGATCGAGACAATCTAGTTTTAAAACGAAGACAGCGAGCAACAATTGAACGTTTTTCGAAGAGCAGCGAAAATAACAAGTAACAAACATCGGAAATCTTGAACAATGATTTTACTATTTTTTTGTCTTTGAAATTAACTGCTTTGCCATGATGCTGAATTTTGTCTGTGCATGTCTGTGCATGCGTTTTAACTGTGCATATGTCAATGAGCTTATAATTATGGTTTTTATTTAAATGCGTTTATGATAATAAAAGGCCAGGTCATGTCCACTGTGGTTCTCAAACTGTAGTCATCGATCTTTAGTAGGACTTGCAGTGCAGTTCTGTGCATGCTGTCTAATGGCAGGGCCTAACCTGTATACTTGTAACCTAAAGTACATTACTCAACCCATCAATTTACGACCCTATCAATTTATAATCCTGTCAATTTATAACCCTATCAATTTATAATCCTGTCAATTTATAACCCTATCAATTTATAATCCTGTCAATTTATAACCCTGTCAATTTATAATCCTGTCAATTTATAACCCTATCAATTTATAACCCTGTCAATTTTTAATCCTGTCAATTTTTAACCCTGTCAATTTATAATCCTGTCAATTTTTAACCCTGTCAATTTATGATCCTGTCAATTTATAGCCCTGTCAATTTACGACCATGTCAATATATAACCTTATCAATTTGTAATCCTGTCAATTTATAACCATATCAATTTATAACTCCATTGATTTATAACCCATCAATCTATTAACCCATAAATTTATAGTCCATCAACTTGTATATAACCACTTCTTCCAATGCCTTGCCCAATCTACTAACTTATACCATGCATCATCTGGAAACCTGCACATAAGTAGATTCGAGTTAAACAGGTTTCTTATGATGATGACGATGATGAGTGTTATGCCCGAAGGCAGGTTCATTCATTGGCTTTACGCCACCTGGGGATGAGATGAGTGAGGTGGTTTTCCGTTGCCTTCCTCACATATATTTATGGGTGAGCAACTTGTCCAAGGTCGCTGCGCAGTGGCCTGAGTTCATATAGGCCTACTTTAATTCATGCATTTTTCAATCGTTAGTCTTTTGGAGTATTAAACGGCCAGCAATTCACCTAACATTTCAAACTCGTGTGCTGTTGACAAGCGCAAGAGCGTCTTGGTTAAGAAACGTGTTACATTGCCAAAAGTGTAATGTAAAAGTTCGTGAAAATAGAAACACGTGACAAAAGATACAAGTTCACAAGTCACAAACTGGTCAATGGCAATTCAAAAGCGATTTCATATTCTATGTGTAAAAGAAGTTCATCTACGCGTGGAGACTTTACCATACCTGGCACTAACAAGAGGTTTGGGAACCGTGCATTTTCAGTCGCAGAACCCACTGAATGGAATAGTCTCCAAATTTCAGTCCGTCAAGCCACATCCGTTGCTCTTTTCAAGACAAAACAAGACCTACCTATTCTCCCTGATCGGTGAGTAAGAATGCAGCACAGCGCTTTTGTGCAAGACTTGTCTTGTCAAAGTGCGGTATAAATGCCTAGTTGTATTGTATTGTATAGTAAGTTATTTAACTGGACAACATTGCTTAAATATATAGTTGTATCCGGAATGCTGTAACTTTGCCTCATGCTGAAGTGTTTGAATCGTAGAAAATCTAGCGTTTCATGAAGACATCCCTCTCTAGACTAAAGCAACCTCTGCAACAACGGAATAGTTTTAAGGCATCAATAGTAAATTAAACACACCAATGGTTCAAGTAGCATAATGTCTCTGAGCAGAAGCCTCACGCCGCTAGTCACGCGGTCTTCGTACAGGTAGGTAGAGTACTGCAATTTATTGAACACGAAGGAGTGCACATTAACCCCGTCAGATGTCACTTGTATTACGAGGATAGGCTAGATGCTAGATTTATATGGTTAGGTTAGATTGATCAGTGGCGTCACTGGGATTGGTGTCACCCAGTGCGGTAAACTCTTGGTGTCACCCCTCTAGACTTTCACCATGGTCTTCTTAGCTCTGAGTCTTATTCATTTAAGCACCAGACGCTCTGCATGGTGGCACCCTGTGCCTGCTCATGTATTTAACAATGAACGGTTATGAAACCCGACTAGACAGAGCTATGTCTGCTTTGTCAAATTTGCAATTTTTTTATTTTGGTGTCACCCCTTGATGGTGTCACCCGGTGCGGCCCGCACCTCCCACACCCCCCTAGTGACGCCTCTGAGATTGATATAACTGGAATTGAATTATTTTGTTTGGTTTAGATTACATTGTTCGGTTAGATTACATAATCTCTTTAGGTTAGATTACATTGTTGGGTTAGATCACATAGCTAGCTGGGTTAGATTAAGCTTACATTGTTAAGCCATTTTATTTCCATTCTGATAAAGCCTACACACAGCTTCTTGCATGACATTACCAAATCACTCCTTCTTAAGGTCTGGTTTAGCTTTCGGTGTCTTTTTCATCAGTATAAAATCCAGCAGTAATTTAGGCTCCAAGTAAGCTATACTAAGCTATGCCAGAGCTTTCTCAAAATAGTTGAACTGTGAAAATTTAAAGTGGTGGAAAGTCACCACTTCAAGTTTTCACAGTTCAACCAGTGTCCAGTTGGAAACCATGCATTCATCTATGGAACATTAAAAGCTAAAGAATATTCTGAAGGTCCATTACACGGCAGTATACAGCTGCCTTAAGTCTGGAGTTAATTGTTCCTAGGATAAATAAATTCCCTCTGCGAATTAACACTCCCGGGGAGTTAATTCTACCTGGGACAAACTGACTCCCGGAAAGTTAATTTTTCCTAGGATAAATTGACTCCCGGAAAGTTAATTCTTCCTAGGATAAATTGACTCCAATATCTAATGCAATTGGGGAGTTAATTCTACCTATTACAAACTGACTCCCGGGAGTTACTTTTTCCTAGTACAAACTAACTAAGTCGTCAATTAAATCCTTGCAAATGTCGGCAGAGTAACTTTCACAAATGTTTTCACAGATGACCCTGTAGTCATAATCTTCTTGGAGAAACTTTCCCCAAAATTCTAATTTGTTGCAAAGACTTGACACATAAGTCCAGTTACTACGGAATCATGAATCGGATAAAATATTTCATCTCTGAACTCATATCCCTTGCAGACTTTACAAGTAAACTGTTTCAACTGAAATTTGTGGATGTTTGTAGGCTTTCATTTTCTCAGTTAGCTATCTTTCTCAAAATTAGGAATTACAAAAAAATACGAAAATATTTATTTTCATTATCATTCCGCTGGAGGCAGGCTGACTGATAGAGATGAATGATGATGAATTCGATGAAAACTTTGATAAGCGAGCGATGTATCTGTCATGTATGATGTAAGTTTAGTGCTTGAAATTTTGCAACATGTTCTAGTGCTGTGCATTACAGTAATTGTCAATCAATCTTTCATTCTTACTCAAAAGTATAAGTTGTGCCGGGCCCCCACTTTGCTCTTGACGGGCCTGCATCCATTGAAATTTTGACATCCGAGGGAATATTGGCATTAGTGGAAATAATGACATCGGTGAAATAAACGAGACCCATAGAAATATTGATACGCATGGAAAAAATGACATCCTTGGAAATAATTACATTCATGGAAATAAATGCATTCATGGATGTAATGACATCCATGGAAATATTGGCATCCGTGGGAATAATGACATCCGAAGAAATACCGAAATCCGTGGAAATTGACGACATTCATGGAAATAATGGCATCCGTGGAAATAATGATATCCGTGGAAAATAGTGACATAATTGAAAGTAATGATATCTATGGAATTAATGAATGGATCCAAAACACACGGCGCCGGTCTCCATCGACTGCCATTTACTTAACCTCTTTATACATCACACCAATCTCTCCATTATCATCATCAGCAGCAGCAGCGACAGCAGCGGCAGCAGCATCGTCGGCTGCAGAGGCAGCGGCAACATCAAATGTCAAGGTGCCCAAGCTATTAAACACGAGCTCACATCACCTACACGCCCACGTAAGTGCAATCTAATGTCTAGTATCATACAGATATATATGTACGTACGTATGTGTGTATGCGGGTGTGTGTATGCATGCGTGTGTGTATGCATGTATTTATTCAGGCATGTATTTATGTATATGCATATATGTATTGTATATGTATGTATGTACACAATGTATGTATGCATGCATGTATGTATATATGTGTGCTTGTTTGTTTGTATGTATATATGTATGCATGTGTGCATGATTGCATGAGTGTGTATGTATGCATGTATGTGCAGTTGTGCATGATGTATCTATTTTGTATAATATGCATATGTGAAGTGTGTGCACCTGTTTCATTTTCATTATACTATAGCCTTACATCTATTATATAAATATATATATATATATATTTATATATGTAACATAATGCATATAGGCCTATATGTTGAATGAGATGTTTGCTGAAAAATATATATTTATACATAAATATATATATATATGTAATATATATACATATATATTATATATATAAATATATATTTTCGGTAGATACTCGTATTATGTGATACAGCGCTTAATGAACGACGCGCATAGGGCCTGCAGGTGTGGTCTGCTAGAGGAACCTGGGGAAATTTGTATCCCTTGGCGGTGTGACAGAGCGCAGGGATATGAGTGTGCAAACGATGGGTCCTAATTTGGTGTGAGTTTTGATCTGATTAATTCTCACAGCTCATAAACATCTTATTAGAAGGAAATACAAAAGACATCTACTTCAATCAATTCGCAGTCCAGGCAATGTAAATTATACCTGCCTCCCGTATCATTGTCACATGGAATGTAAGAGTGGCGTTCGTTTCCATCCCGTCTCCCCTTGTGCCGACAGTGGACGAATCTCATGGATTGGACTTGAGCCAGAGTATAGCATGACTCGTCCATTACTTCCAAGGTTTGAGGTGGATATAAATTATGCTGTTTGGTAGCAGAGATGCAATGGGCTAACGGCTCGCACAAGATGGCTGCACGGAGTCGAACCCGCAACTAATATATTACGTGATCAAGTGCATTACCAGTAGACCGACTTGTAGCCAAAGAATATTAATCAATTAATTAAAGTCATTCATTCATTCAGTCAGTCAATCATTCAGTCTGTCGTGGATATTCAATCATTCATTTCTTCGTTTCTTCGTTCATTTATAAACGCATTCATTCATTCATGAATTCATCCCATCATTCATTCATTCGTAAGTTTATTCATAAATTAATTAATTAATTAATTAATTAACAAATGCATTCATTCATTCATACACTCATGATAGTGACTTATATAGCTCATTTTCTATAAACCTATTCGGGAACGCCCTCAGCCCAACGACGGCAGCAGACGAGAGTGATTAATAGAATCTTGACTGGCCACAGTTTACACGCTAGTGGCTCCACTAGGCCATGTCTACTGCCATCTGCGAGCAGTCCAATACTTTTGGCCTATTTGATGGACGGCGAGACTGTCCTATTATCCTCATCCGTTTGTTTGGCTCTGCGTGTTTGCGAGGGCTCGCATTAATGGTATTTTCCGAGCGTCGTGTACGGTCTTATTGTAGCCGCCACCATTTAAGCTGTCGTAGGCTAATGTATGCACGGCTGTACGCATGTGTATATGCATGCATGTATGTATGTATGTGTGTATGTATGTATGTATGTATGTATGTATGTATGTATGTATGTATGTCTTTTGTGTTTGTATGTGTATATAATTATGTATGTATCTGCCTGTATATTCTATGAGAACAAGGATACAAGCAATGAGTAAGTAAGGACGAAGTCAAGCAAGTAACCTCGAGTTCCATCCAGATGGTTATGATCATGAAGCACTTACATGATCAGACACGTCATTCGGGGTAGATTTTGTCGGGACATATCATCTGTCGTCACACCATCCATGCATTATGCCAGGAGAGGAACGGAATCGGTGCCAGGACCTACGTCACGGACATGCGCAGTAGCGCCGTTGCCCAGGCGCAGGCGCAGCATCCAGGATGGCTTGTGGCCGACGATGTGGCTTCATTGGGTGGCTGTGAGCCATCGAGTGTTGCGATAGAGAGACTGCGGGAATAGCAGGTGGTCGCAAACAAGTGTCAGTTGCAGTTGTTCCCGTTAGAGATGGAGAGGAAGGAAGCGACAGAGACATAGAGACATTGACAGAGACACAGACACAGACAGAGAGACATGCAGATTGATTGATTAACTGACTGACTGACTGACTGACTGACTGACTGACTGACTGACTGACTGACTGACTGACTGACTGACTGACTGACTGACTGACTGACTGACTGACTGACTGACTGACTGGACGAGACAAAGAGAGAAAGACAAACGGAAACGGCCACAGAGGGAGACAGAGGCATACGCTGAGATTGAGACAGACATTGACGCAAAGCCACATAACCACAGACACAGACAGACAAAGGAAGAGAGAGAGAGAGAGAGAGAGAGAGCGAACGAGAGTGAGGAAGAAGGAAGAAGACGGTATCGCCTGGCGCCATCTGCCTGCCCGCTGGTACCCGCCGGTCCGCGCTCTCCGCTCTCGCCACAAGATATCTAGACGCCATAGGTGCAGAGAACCAGCTAACAGCGAAGGCGCTTGATGAAGAACAGGGATCCAGACCAGCGTTAGATAATTAACAGAGAACCAGCGTGCACAAGGACAAAAGTCACGAACAAGGTGAGCGAAGAAGCAGCTGTTGATGCTAAATTTATTATGATGAGTTCGACTGACTGTTTTCAGATTATTCGCGTATTGGGACATTTCTGACTGACCAGTGTAAAAATCTCTTGGATATTTTTCAAGCACCCAGTTAAGCAATGAAGAGAAGAATTGTTTGTTCGTCAATAAATTTCTTTGATTAGCTGAATTATAAATTCGTAAATTCGCTCCCACATTCATTCATTCATTCATTCATTCATTCATTCATTCGTTCATTCGTTCATTTGTTCATTTGATCGTTCGTTCGTTCACGAAATTCACAGAACGATGTTGTCGTTGTTGATGATGGTGACGATGACGACAACGGTGACGGTAAGAAATTGGTTGCTATTGGCAACTACGTTCAGCTTTGACTTCCATGAATTTAGAAAGTCAGTTTGGTCAACTGAAACCAATTTCGTTCCTTTGAGCGAGTTCAGCCCACTCAAGCCAGTCTCGTCCAATGAAGCCATTTCGTGGGGGGGGGTTGTAGTACGGTCCGGGTTTCTGCCCTGGATTGCCCCCTGCCTGGAGTACTAACGTCGGCGTTGAAATTGAACGGACAATGCGAACGACAGAAGCGTTGCTAGGTCTTCTAGTCGATGAGCAGAGTTAATGGCAACCGATCAGAGATAATGGCAACCGATCAGAGATAATGGCAACCGAACAGAGATAATGGCAACCGAACAGAGATAATGGCAACCGAACAGAGATAATGGCAACCGAACAGAGATAATGGCAACCGATCAGAGATAATGGCAACCGAACAGAGATAATGGCAACCGATCAGAGATAATGGCAACCGAACAGAGATAATGGCAACCGATCAGAGATAATGGCAACCGATCAGAGATAATGGCAACCGAACAGAGATAATGGCAACCGATCAGAGATAATGGAAACCGAACAGAGATAATGGCAACCGAACAGAGATAATGGCAACCGAACAGAGATAATGGCAACCGAACAGAGATAATGGCAACCGAACAGAGATAATGGCAACCGAACAGAGATAATGGCAACCGATCAGAGATAATGGCAACCGAACAGAGATAATGGCAACCGAACAGAGATAATGGCAACCGAACAGAGATAATGGCAACCGATCAGAGATAATGGCAACCGAACAGAGATAATGGCAACCGATCAGAGATAATGGCAACCGAACAGAGATAATGGCAACCGAACAGAGATAATGGCAACCGATCAGAGATAATGGCAACCGAACAGAGATAATGGCAACCGAACAGAGATAATGGCAACCGAACAGAGATAATGGCAACCGAACAGAGATAATGGCAACCGAACAGAGATAATGGCAACCGATCAGAGATAATGGCAACCGAACAGAGATAATGGCAACCGATCAGAGATAATGGCAACCGAACAGAGATAATGGCAACCGAACAGAGATAATGGCAACCGATCAGAGATAATGGCAACCGAACAGAGATAATGGCAACCGAACAGAGATAATGGCAACCGATCAGAGATAATGGCAACCGAACAGAGATAATGGCAACCGAACAGAGATAATGGCAACCGAACAGAGATAATGGCAACCGATCAGAGATAATGGCAACCGAACAGAGATAATGGCAACCGAACAGAG
>OY365811.1:2428746-2491246 GCA_959347315.1 Bimastos eiseni
CGGTATTATCGCATTGGATACAGTAACATTAATTCGTTCGTTAAGGCCAAAATGTATACGAATTACTTCGATTACTTTGTAAATCGACGCATCTTTATATTGAGTACAGATCGTCACAACTTATGTAAGCAATGAGCTCGCCAAATTTGACCACTGTAATACGCTGTTGTGCTTTCAGCCGGTAAGTTCAATGGAGAAGGTTCTAGAGTACCTCTGCTGCCCGCGTGGCCTCTGCCAGTACGTCGCCGACTGCTTCCAAGGCCTCTTTACGGCGAAGGACGGCGAGTCCGTTCCTACAAGGACTCCGTCTGGAAGGATCCGCAAGGAGGACATTGAATACCTGATCGACCGACAGCCGGTCTCCCGATTCGACTCCGTCGCCAGTCACGTGAGCGTCAGCAGCGGAAGTTGCTCTGCCCAGAATTCCCCACGGTCTCCTCGCAGCTCCAGCTTCCGGGAGCGGGTCGACTCCGACCGGAGTCAGGAGAGCTACGGCCGGGCGTCCTCCTCCTCGGGATCGGAGTACCGCCGCGTAGTAGGAACGCCAAAGCCCATCATCGACATGCGACCTATAGAGTTCTGGACGGCCAACAGGGAACCGGTCCAGCCTCGGTCGCAGCGGCGTCGCCTGCCCAGCGAGAGCGAGATCAGCCTGGAGGACCTTCGCCCGGACCTGTACGCGTCGGAGAGCGCTGACAAGGCAGACCCTGAGGAGTGCCTGACGGACGAGGAGAAGGTCAACCGCTTCCAGTTGGGGCAGGTACACTTCAGCCTCCAGTACGAGATCGGCGCCCGCTGCCTGATGGTCCGGCTCATCGAGGCCAGGGACCTGCCGCTGCCCTTCTCGCAGGACTCCAACCGTCAAGATATGGCTCACTCGAACCCCTACGCCCGCATCTGTCTCCTACCCGACAGGAAGGACTCCCAGCAGACCACCGTACAGAGAAAGACACAGGACCCAACCTGGGAGGAGTCGTTCCGCTTCGAGATGGCATTGAAGGAGGTACACGAGAGGACCCTCGAGGTGACCGTCAAGGACTTCGACAAGTACTCGCGCCACTGCGTCATCGGGCAGGTTCACCTCGCTCTAGACACCGTCAACCTCATCAAGGGAGGGCACATGTGGAAGCCGCTTCTGCCCTGTGCGTCCAGGGTAAGTGCCGGGTCTGGTGGTTGAAAGGGTGATCGCCTTTAAGAGAGGCAAGTAATTGTCAGGTTAAAAGTGTAAGCGCCTTGGGAATGGGTAGGTAAGGGCAAGGTTGAAAGGGTAGTCGATTTTGGAAGAGATGAGTAAGGGCAGCCCTGGAACTGTCGGCTTGGTGAGGGATTAGTAGGGGTGTTTAAAGGTGTCGTCTATGGGAAGAGTCAGCAAGAGTGGTTGAAAGTTTCGCTTTGGGAAGGGGTACATACTGCATAAGGGTCAAGTTGAAAATGTCGACTTGGGAATGGTTAAAATCGGATATAATAAAAATTATAATCGGATCATCGAATTCTAATCGGATATAATAACCAGCTGATCGGAGTGTCGCCTTGTGTGAGGGTAAGTAAAGCTCACGTTGGAAATGTCTCCTTGGGGAGGGATTGTAAAGGATAAACGGTGGCAGGTCGAAAATGTTGTGGATTGGTATTTTATTACGGCAGTCAAACCGGTTTTTTTCGAGACAGAGGCCTGCTGTTCGGGTTGTTAACTGGCCGTTGGGACGACTGGCCTGCTGATTGACTTGCTGGGCGATTGACTGAAAATCTGTCTGCAAGGTTTCATGTAAATTTTCGGTTCCTGGACTAAGTTTTAGTTATAAGGGTTTTCAATTTCTGCATCGCCTACTTACTGAACCTTTTTTCGGATGACTCTTGAGTTTCCTTTTGTTAGATTACTGATTTAATTTCCCATCTGTATCAACATATTTGGATGATGTTCAAAATGTAACACCGTGTTTGACAATCAGCCGAGAAATCACAAATTCAAATCCCGACCAGATTAGAAATTTGAGTCGAGGTTTCGTCACCGACAGAAATTCCGGGTTCCTGGACAGAGCAGTCACGCGTCTCCTAGACGGAGGTAACAGGTATACACACAGATGGCCTATTCTATAGCAAAACGGTACGGTTATAATAATATTAAGATGTTTAAACTGATTGTGATTACTGATCATGATATCTTTCCTAAGTTGATTTGTTCTTAATTGGAATTCGCTTTGAACACATAAAATTCATATGGTTGAACATTGGTAAAGTCATTGACTATTGACAGTGTTTTTTTTCTGTCAACTTTTTTTGATTACTAAAAAATTGTAATTGTGTAAAGACTCTGGAACTTGATATAAGACTTTACTACTTCAATTTTTTACATTATAAAATATAAAATTAAGTGTATATAATTATTGTGATCATTGAGTGCTATAAAGTTCATTTTATTTGGAAGCTATTAATTTTTGAGTCATTTCTTTCGACAATAAGCTAGAGATGCGTTACGGCACATTTTTTCTAGAAAAAGAGCATTGAGTTTTGGTTTGAAACCAGTTGGATATATAACGCAGAGAAATGTAATAATAGCTAGTTAAGGACGTTCATGTAACCAACTCTGATGTCATCGATCAAAAGAACTCGTTGCAACGTTTTCATCGCCCACCCGTTGGAGCTTAGGTCTAGCATTACAATTATTATCATGACAGCATCCAGGGTCGCCGACAGAAGTTCTGGACCTCAAGCAGAGCAGTCCCATAAATCTGGGCACCTAGGCGGGGCAGTCACGGGTTCAAAAATGATCCTTAGGCTTCATGAGAAACTAAACTGCCAGCCCGACCCCTAGAAAGTTGCCGGGCCCATGGTTATTTGCCTCTCATAAATCCCTCTCGGCTTGAATGATTTCGACGACACTTGCGCTCCCAGCCACAATGAGCACACTGACCGTACACTGTCGGTTGGAAGATGATGGAGATTACTGGGTACCCGTCGACATGTGCCGAGGGAGAGAAAACTGCGGTGCTAGCGAGCACTCCTTAATGATCGATGCTTCCTTGGGCCGACGTAATGTACATACCTTTCGTCTTTCCATCATCTTTACATTTGCTGCCGATTTTGTTCATGGTCCTCTGAGCTCTGTTTGCATGGTTATCCTGTTTCGCGTATCTGTCTGTCTGTCTGTCTGCCTGTCTCTCTCTCTCTCTCTGATTCCTTCATTCTGTTGACGCTCCTACATTGTCCAATCAATGCGGCAGCTGCTGTTACCATGGCAACGCCTGGGTCCTAAAATTAGCTTCTGGCTCGGCGGCGCAATGCTCCGCTACAATCGTCCTCTCAAGTCGCCGCTGGCTGCACCCAGATTGCCGGACATATGCGCCATGTTAAGGCGGCGTCATCGACGAATTCTAAGCCAGATTCCGGATTCAATTGACTACGGCCAGCGCTGTACTGATGGACAGACGCACGGACAAACGGACGGAAACACGGACAAATGGACGGACAGAAGGACGAACAAACGGAAGGACGGACGTACGGACGGCAGGACGTGGATGTGTATTTATCGGTGGTGGTTCCGTGTCAAATGAAGGGATTTTCGTCGAAATCTGGAACGCGTCATCGCGTGTAAAACGACTCTGGCAAACAAACAGTCGATGTCAGAGCCAGTCCTTTTATTCGTCCTAACGTCTGTTCTTCCGTCCCTCTATCTTTCCGTCATTCGCTCCATTCTTCCATCTGTCCTCGTCTCTGTCCTTCTGTGCTTCAATCATCAAGGTCATCCTTTTGTCCTTCAGTCTGTCCATCACTCCGCGTGTGTGCATGTGTTGATACTGTCTGTCTGTCTGTCTGTCTCTTCTCTCTTTCTAGGTGTCTGTGTTTGTGACTGTGTGCCTATTGTTTCTCTCTCTCTTCTTTTTTTATTTCTCTCTCTCTCTCTCTCTCTCTTTCTCTCTCTCTCTCTCTCTCTCTCTCTCTCTCTTTCTCTCTCTCGTTCTCTCTCCGTCTCTGTCTCTGTTCATCTGTCTGTCTGTCTCTCTCTCTGTGCCTGTCATTGACAACGTCATCACTCGTCCCAGCATTTGTCTTTCCCTGACGCACCTCTTTAATGTGTATCTTTTCACATATTCTTCTGTTTCTCCGCCACCAGTTTCCTCTCCAAGTAAATAGAACTCTGTATGAAATTTACTAACATAGCGCCTTTAAAAGACCACCTCCAAAGTACACAGCCTATGGCCATGATGAGCATGGTAACCAACTCGTTGAGCTCTCACCTTGTAAATCGTAGCACGGCTTCGAGGCTCCTGCGAGAAGATTGCTAAAATAATGTGAAACTGTAGCGCCATCGAACGATACTTGGTCAGCGAATGGTGGCGCTAAATAAAAGTACAAAGACAATGACGTCGGCAACAGGCTCAATGTAATCCTTTTTAAATGAACGCGTGGGCAACAAAAGACAATAATTACTTCAATTATTGTGTGTTGTTATAATTGATGCTCGGTTGTGCTTTGACTATTAACAAGGATGATATTCGCCGTCTTGAGAATTTGCTCCTCGTAAACAAGAACACGTGTTTTATGCAAATTGCTTTTCCGTGTAATTAATTTTCCGTTTAGCTGGGTGGCAGAATTGTTTCGTGTCGACGTTGGTAAAAATAGTAATACTCTGCATCTGTGGGCTGAATTCTATTCGGGTATATTGTTAGGAGCTATATAGTTTCAGGATTTATAGGTATGGACTTTTCAACAATCCTTGAACATATAACCAAAATGGCTTTAAAAATTAGAGCTGTTTAAATAATAAGTTGCCAATTTTCAAAAGGACGCGGATGCTTGGCCCAATAGTTGCTATTTCTGAAAGAATATTTTCACACCGAGATTTTGTAACACCCAATTATTGGCGATATCAAAATAATGACCTCTTTACAAATAGTTAATTAAGATAATGTTTATTAAACAAGTTGACAATATTCCCAAATGTTATAAATTGCATTAAGTACATCGCAAATGTGCTGAGTTGCTGACACCATACTTAATTACATCACAAAGTGACACTGTTAAATAATTTTAAAATAGATTTAATTTGTTTATTTAGTTTGACACATTATATGCCATATATTTGAGTGCCGCTAGTCATGACAATATTATTGGAATGTAAGCATACTTTTGGAAAGTAATTATGTACCCATTTCCAGCAAATCCCGTGTGGTAACATTGCCTTAGCTTGGGTTGTATTACATCTACATATGCACCATTACATGCGTTGTATACATGTCCGTTGGGTTATGGTGTTAGGTGAGTGCGGACCTGGGCGAGATTCTCTTGTCCCTTAACTATCTTCCGACGGCTGGGAGACTCAACATCGATGTCATCAAGGCACACCAAGTCCTCCAAACCGACCTGATCGGTGGAGCCGGTATGTCCTCCTCCTCCGTATCCGCTGACTGCTGCTGCTGCTGCTGATGTTGATGATGACAACGATGACGACGGCGACGATGATGATGATGATAATGACGACGATGACGAAGATGACGATGATGAGGATGATGATGATGATGACGATGATGATGATGATGATGACGATAATGATGACGACGACGATGACGACGACGACGATGATGATGATGATGATGACGATGATGATGAAGACGACGATGACGATGACGACGACGACGATGATGATGATGATGATGATGACGATGATGAGATCTGAACTAATCTGACTAAACATGAATAAATTTGAATACTTTGAATAAATTTGAATAAGTTTGAATAAATTACAAATAAGCTTCAGAGGACGCGAATAAGTTCCTTATGACAGCGTTTCCCAATCTTTTTTGGTCGTGGAACCCTTTTTGATCATACATTTTTTGGCGGAACCCAATTGTACATTAGTTTGTTGTAGGTACAAGCGCTTGAGAGTGCTGACACTGCTAAGTAATTGCCTAAATTGGATTAATAACAACACAAATATCGATGAAAATAACCTATTAATTCTCTTTCATGTAAAGTTATACACAGATTTTTAGGCAAAAAGCCTCCTGTGGGAAAATCGTATAATTCATTTTGAATTGTGTAAAACTTTTTGTTCACACTGAAAATTTTCCGCGGAACCATTGTCTGAATTTTGCGGAGCCTTAGAGTTGGGAAACGTTTCCTTCTGGTTGCAGATCCATTCGTGAAGGTGGCGCTGGTGATGGACCACAAGGTCGTTAAGGTGAAAAAGACGTCGATCCAGAGGAACACCATCGACCCAGTCTTCAACGAATCCCTCAGCTTCAACGTCGTCCAGGACCAGCTGGGGTCCTGCTCCCTCGTCGTCACCGTCTGGGACTACAACTCCAAGACCAAGGACGAGTTCATCGGGCGCATCGTCATGGGAAAGCAGTCGACGAGCCACTTCGAGGCCGCCCACTGGAACAAGATGGTGCACTGCCAGAGGTCGCCAATCGCACAGTGGCACACGCTACTCTCGCGAGACGAGTGCGACCGCAAGTGCGACATCTCGTCCATAGTCTCGTAGGCGCCGGCGAGATCTTGTGGCGTTTCTATGCGCAGGTTATTGGCGAGACTGGTTCGGAAATTATGATTTTGGGATTGAGCTTGTGAGGACGGTTTTTGGGTGATGCGTATGGCTAAGCGAAGGGGATAGGTTTAATAGAATTAGAGTTTGAATAGGGTTTGGGGGAGTTTTGGGGTTTGATTAACATTTGAATTTTAGGTTTGGAGTTTTGCTTATGGGTTGAATTTCAGGCTCAGGATTTTATTATTATTATTATTATTATTATTATTATTATTAATATTATTATTATTATTATTATTATTATTATTATTATTATTATTAATAGTATTGCTACTACTATTACTATTATTATTTTTTTTATTATTATTATTATTATTATTATTATCACTTATGGTATACTAATAGCAGTGGTAGTGCTGTCGAGTAGTAGTAATGGAAGTGGAAGTGGAAGTAGTAGTAGTAGTAGTAGTAGTAGTAGTAGTAGTAGTAGTAGTAGTAGTAGTAGTAGTAGTAGTAGGAGTAGTAGTAGCAGCAGCAACAGCAGCATCAGCAGCAGTAGTTGTTGTGGTACTGGTTGAAGTAATGATAGTGATAATAGTGTATTAGTGTAAATGGAAGCAGATGTATTAATGGCGGGGATAGTTGCTGTATTAATAGTATTAGCAGCATAAACGGCGTTTTATCAGGAAAAATAATTATTGCTGAGGTTTTGTGCTATGAGGCGGGTGTTAGGAAGCGGAAAACAGGGTCATCATTATATTCAGCTTGCAGTTCTCACCCCTCCCTGGTGTGGGTAGTGAACCTACCTCTATCACACAACGCACGGCGGTCACTCGAGTCTGCGAAAAGCTGCAGAGGATTGTTTATTGGAGTCGTTGCCTAGGTTACCGGCTGATTATCCGACGAAATACACACACTGACGTCATCGCTGTTGTCGTCGTCGTCGTTTACTGTGACGTCACGCTATTGTTCGGTCGCGCGTTTAACTCTAGGCTGAAACGTGAAAACTGTTCGTTCGTTTTAGGGCTAGATGTCGCTAACGGTATTGTGTCATTGAGACATCTCGAATTGTTGCCAGTCTTTTATTGACTCCACTCGAGTCATTGGCTTGCTACAGTACTGTACTGTAGAGAAGCTCTTGTGCAGCAACCTAGTTCATAATGAGTGTGTCTATCTGTAAATTGTGTTTATCCGCCTGCGTTCAACCGTCCATTCTATCGCCTTTTTTTCGTGCATTTCCGCTTTCGAGACAACATCACGCGACCTACTGATACTTCTCTGGTAAAGATATCGTTTGTTTTCAACACCATCGAGCCGTCATTATCCAAATGTTCGCATTTTGAAAGCCAATCCATTGGTAATATATTGCCTACGTTGCCGTGTTTGTGGCTCTATTCATTTCGATGCTTTGCTCGCAGTATTTTTAGGGTAATTTTGTGTGATATAGTGATGGGTAATTTGCCCCGAATGCGGTAAGGGCGTTGAATGATGCGAATATTTACCTACCTGCAGATGAATGAGATATGGTATAGTCTTTTATGTTGGTCAACTGCTGTAGACAGATTTTGTTGTTATCGGCTTTGAGGCTAGCAGCGAACAGTTTTATTGATAGTTTGACTGTTGTGGCTGACAGCGTACGTCGTTGGCAGTTTACCTGACTGACAACACCCGTGGCTGACAACATGTGTGATTGAGAGTGTCACTGCAGACTGACATGAGTTGTGATTGGCAGTATCAGTGGCTTAGAGAATTCGTGATTGACAGCGTCAGTGATTCACAGGAATTGCGAAGGACAGTGTCAGTGATCGGAATGATTTGGGATTTACAATGTCAGTTGTTGACACGAATACGTGACTGACAGTGTCAGTAGTTGCAGGTCTATTGGATTGCTGATTATTATGGTGTTGACATTTTAAGTGTGTATATAGTTAAAACTTTTGAGTTGTCGAGATTTCTTTTCGTCATCTCCTATCTACAACGGAAAAAGCAGTCCTCCATATTGAGCGACGAATTAAAGTGCGTTGCGCGTGGGTTCGTTTTTTAGAGTGAAAGCAAATTTTTCGATTTTCGGAGCTTGTCAATGACATAAATATTTTGCTAATTGTATATTTGAGTAAGCTTTAAGACAGTTGTTTTCGATGTTCGTAAATGTGTTTGAAGCTGCGTATCGTGTAATTAAGCATTATAATCGCATACACGCTGCAGATACATCGAAAACTTGAGATTTTACTCCAAGGTTTGTGATGATAGTCAAGTAGTTAAAATAACGTCGTCGGGCTATTCTTTATCCAAATGGCTCTAGATAAATATAGTTATGAACTCCTTATCACCATAGAAACAGTAAATATACCGGAAAACAAGATCCATGTCGATACTCTACTTTGCAAGATACGGCAGTTTATAGACAATCTGGTTTCGGTTTCAAGTTCATCTCTTGTTATACAATATCAGAGGGAGAGAGGAAGGATAAAGTATTAGGCAACATGCGAAACTGAAAAAAACAAGAGAGTGGTAGGCATAAAAAGAGAGAGACCGTGTCACAAAGCGAAAGAGACAGTGACAGTGAGACAGAGAGACATAGAGACACACAGAGAGACAGAGGCAGAGTTTTGTGATCATTAGCTCGATTAGGTGTAGTATCATACACCAAAAGGACCGCTTCAACTATGGCAAAAACAGCATTGGAGCAAACCAGAAACACGTCTGAAAGATAAAGCCTTTCTGCTTGTCGAAACCAGCTAAATGACAGTGTATTCAAATTCGCATATCCAACTATATATATCGTATGTCATTCGTGCTATTTTTGAATACTTTTCAACGTATATAACGATATTTCCGATATGACTGATTTTTTTTATGTTGACGATAAGTGATATTTTTGCTGCTTCTTGTTTTAACTTTGCCGACTGCTTATCATTGTGATGTTGATGTAAACAAGGATGATTGATGACAATATCAGCTTCAATTAAATTTTTCCTATTATTTTAAATTCCAACGAACTTTTTTGGTCTGTTGTTTCTATTAATCAGGTTTTCATTAAGCGTGGAGCTTATGCGGCCGTATTTTCGGCTTAAAAATGCACAGAAAAATTACTTCTGCGGCCGATAGTTCTTTGTGTGTTTCTAACAACAACACTAACCTTAACTAACCCTAACCCTAACCCTGACCCTAACCGACCCTGACAATGCCTAATCTGCAGACTCTAAAGGAACCTCACTACGGATATTACAAATTTCAGACGTTTTAGCAGAGCGCATGAGCCAATGGTAGCGCATGCGCAGAGGTCTTCACGCGTTAAATTCTATATGGGTTCAGCCGTAGAAGTATAATATTCATTTGTTTTGGGGCCGAAGTTTCGGCCGCAGAAGATTTGTCCTTAAATTAATAATTGCGTTACTTTATTAGTTCTGTTGCTCTAAGACGTGAGTTTCGGGTCGTTTGTTAAGAATTCGATTCTTTTGTGTTTAAACATAGCTAGTTACTATTTGCTACTCTGATAGTCGAAAACGAGGACTTAATTAAGCAAAATTATTTTATTGAAAATTGTCGAACACTAATCATTTCATGCGCTCTGACGCCAAAGGGAAGCACGTCTATACGATAGGATGTCAGCCTCGTGTTTATTTTAAATATGACGACTTACATGTACATGTATATAGGCCTACCATACAGTCCTACACGTATATTGTAAAGACATAATCATGAAAGAGCTGAGGGTCGTTCACGTTTACTAGGGCAAACAATGGCAGGTCAATTTCTAATGATTATGATTATTACCAATCAGTTTTCGTTAATTCACACGAACGTGGTCGCGTGGATTTTAATTGATCCAGTTCAAAGTATTTAAATATCTTAAAGGAGCGCTATTATAAATGCTCCATTACATTACAAAGGATGTTTTGTGATTTTTAGATCTGGTTTTGCTTAAAGACGACCGATCGTCTTTCATTGATGACTCTTGTATTGCGATGGAAGAACCAATTGCTGGAATAGCTCGAAACAGATGAATTCGTCCGAGATTTTCGATTTCTGGCATAGATGGTAACTGTGGTCTGGACGCTATCTGGATTTCCGTGGCCTCTCTATGAGTCCCAATCGCCGAATAAGTCACCAGAATAATATTAACTCTAGATATCTAAGGCGCTGCTCGATAGCTAAGCGCTGGACACCGTTTACCAACGAGGGCCGTTTAGTTACAGAGGGGTTGTTCGGATTGACAGTCCAATGCAATGACCGCTGTTGTCCTAATGAAATTGTTATCACTGAACATTCCGTCGTCGTCACCTTATAACCAATTGCTATTCCTATTTTATATTGTATCAAAGGTTAAACGGGGAACCATAGCAAACGATTGTTATTTCGATGCTCCATTGTCTAAAACGCTAAAACTGGAAACCGTAGCAATCAATAATTGCTATTCCTATGCAATATTGTCTCAAAAGTAGGACTCAAAACCATGACAGTCAATTCTTATTCCTACGCGATACAAGCTCAACAATAGTTATTGTTTCTAATGATAGGAACCTACAATCCTAATAACATTACATTTCTAATGATATTAATTTCTAAAGATATGATATTACATTTATTATTAAATGACTCTATAGTTCTAATGATATGACGTAATAATTATTTCTAATGATGAGACACTACATTTCTAATAATGTTACATTTCTAATGATATGACATCACATTTCTTATGAAATTACCCTACTGTTCTACTGATATGACATAGTATTTTTTATAATAGGACGCTACGTCTTTGATAAACATTACATTTCTAATAATATTACATTTCTAGTGATATGACATTACACTTCTAACAACATTACATCTAAATTTAAATAACTAAACACAACAACATATAAAAAGTTGAATTACTAAGTAAAACTACAATACAATACTAAACAATTGCCTTAAAGAGAAGAATAAGTGTAATGTAGAACTATAGTCGCTGCAGATTTCATCGTTGACACATAACAGGAATCGTGGGTTTCAATTTTTTGAAGGCCTAACCACCGCTCTATGCAAATCCTCATGGGAAGACAGTCTGTCAGGCCCTTATAAGAGTTCACATATGATACTGTCAGTGGCTATCTTAAGCCATGGTTGTGTAACAATGGAAGCGCAACAGCACCATAGATGTACTCCAGGCTTATGTTCATGTCCGCAAGCAGGGCAACTGTGCCTCCCAAGACCCCCATCCATGTGCAAGAATCTTTCCACAACACGACCATAATTACAAGATTACAATTATAACAACAGATTTTACATTTTATAATATGCGCTAAAACGATGGCTTCTAATCGACAATTGGCTGAAGATGTACGAATGATAAGTGTGAAAACAGCAAAGCCTGACAATGGAAACATTTATCCCGGAAGGCAAGGCAACCGCTATTTTGAGTAAGGAAAGGATAAACGACTTCTACGTAAGAGTGACGTCATTTACATTGTAATATTGTATGCATGAGTATAATAATGTACCAAATGAACTCCGTTGAGTTCCATTGGCACAATTCTTTCGCGCGGCATTGTATACGCTGCATGCCTACTGTACTGTATTGGAGTATTTATGAAGCGCCACTATAGGGTGCCCTTGAACCGTTCAGAAGCGCCGCCAGTGTGCAAGACCCCGGCTCGAAGGAGTAGGTTTTGAGAAAAGCAAAATAAGATGAGAGACTGCCAGGTAGAATTTTAGAGCAAACAGATGGAGAAAGTGCATTCCACAGAGAGGGATCCATTGAAGCAAAAGATCGAGACTGAGACTTAGCTAGGTCTAGCTCGAGGAACCAAAAGGTCTAGTCTATTGAACGAGCGAAGTGGACGGAAGGAGGAAGCTAAATTAAGCCGAAGTATTACGCCATTGCAAACAATTGATGATAACTCGCTTAAAATTGGCTCGAAATTATGAATGATAACCAAGAGCAAAATAATTTATGCCCGATTTTTTTGGTTTCAGTACAGGACTAAAAACCATGGCAACTAATTGCTACTTACAACCTGTTCGACGTCAACCGAGTGTTGCCCATAGCCTTCACTAGAGGCGCTGTCCACCTGCGATAATTATTTTACAATGTCTTATCTTAATTAAACAACTGAAATGGTCACAATAAAAATAATTATGTCCTGAGTCCGATGATCGTTTCTGCGAATGATGATCACTACTGGTCCCTTTCAGTTCACACAGTTGACCTCCTCGGACTCTGACCTGGCACCGGATCGGACAAAGCAGCCTGGCTATTTCAACTTGATTTGATACAGTGGCTCCGGTGTATGAGGTCGCCTCTCTTACGTGTCTCTTGTGTGGCGCAGAGAAATTTCGACGGCTAGATTTAAATTTAAACCTACATTACGTTACACAGGGTGTTATCCATAGTGGTCATCGCGCTGAAGTGTAAAGCAAAGACTTGACTTCTGAGGTAAAGGATTTGATCCCTTGTAGAACGGTTACCTCAGTGAACCCGTCAATGACTTCTTCGCAATCGTAACCTCTAAACTAATGCGAATTCTTTTTCTTCTTCTTCTTCTTCTTCGCATTCTATTTTTTTGCGTTTTTACCTTACTTGCATCACATTCTTCTACTTGACATTCTTCTTATGCTACCATACGGGACGCCCTTTCCTCATCCCTGCATGTTACCAATCTTTCTGGGTCTCATCATACGTCGGGTGGTTCTAGATCCGCTCTCGCTAAAGCCGTAGTATCGACGTGCATCGTGCTTGCAACGTACGACTGAACCTGAGATACAGTTAGTCCATAGTAGCAAATGCATAGTTCGTTTAAATGTTGCATTTGGGCTCCAAACTTAAACATGCAGTTAATGTAGTTGCAGTTTAACGACACCTTGTGATAACAAAGATCATTGGCGTCGCCTTCCTCTTTTATCCAGTCTTGGGACTGGCACTGTCAGAGCGCGAACAGTTAAGAGGCCGTGCACAAGCTACGTGCGTGCATTTTTTCGTGTATGCAGTTTGTGCATTCGTACATGCGTGCATTTTAGAACCTGAGAAATTCGCGCATCGATAATCCAAAACAAAGCCTTCTGCACGATTCTCATTGTCTTTCTCGAACGTTTTGTGATTCTGTCGCCCATGCTAATAATTTCGAACGCTTTCAACGTCACCGAGAACGGATTGAAAGAACGAATCGATCCACGAGCTCCCCATTGTCTTGTGAGCGCCACTGATGAACGGGCGTCAGAGTGAAACGAGATTCAAACAATGGGTTGCCAGTGGCAACGCCTGTAAGCAGACGACGCCATTGGTTTTAGGCGGGAATCACATCAGGTGTGCGTCAGCAACTGGTGAAGGAGCCTGAGTTCTCGAAAATTCTTATCTGCCATTTCTTTGCAGAATATCAGTCGTCTGAAAAGTTGATGATGACGGAGGCGAGAGAATGATTTACACAAAGAATAAGATGATGAGTCAATTTTGGTTCGTGACCTTCACGGTGACGGTAAGAGAGGTCGTCGACGGTTCCGTTAAGAATTACATAGCATTCATAATAATATCAATCTAACACTAACTTTTTTATATTCTAAACATGTGTTGTTGCTATTACTTGAGTTCTAATTAAAGTGAGAAGATATATAAATGTTAGATTAGAAAGAGGAGCCATTTTGCCTTTTTTGGGCTCCTGAACAGAATTTATCTTCAAAGAACCTCTCGAACAGTAGTGCTTCCTCATCGATGATAATCGCACATGCCTTCGAGGTTTATCGCTCTTCCACGCATTTGAAATGCTGAAATAACTTAGGACTCTATGTATCTGAGTGGGTCGTTGACTATCTCTGGTATAGTTTGCCTCTAGGCTCAGCTGTTGTAATAACAATAATAATAATAATAATAATAATAATAATTATTATTATTATTATTTATTATTATTATTACTATTGTTATCATTATCATTATTATAATTTTTTTTGTCCGAGGTATTAATAATCCCTCAGGCGATACAAACAATTATTATTATAATCATTATAATAATAATAATAATAATAATAATAATAATAATAATAAGTATTATTATTATTATTATTATTACTATAATTATATTTATAATGATAATGATAATAATACAATCGATAAAGTGGGAATGCATTGCTTAGCTGTGGATATCATCTACGCTTCAATTATGTTCGGAGACTTTCCCTTTTCTCCAATTTCCTGCTATATTGAAATCCTTGATTTGAAGCTGTTCAAAATTCAGTTAATGCTGGAGTCCTTCTCATTATTCATTGTCATACCTTTCAACTGTTGCAGGTCTTGATGAAAATCGCGCTCATTCAAGGTAAGATATCAAGTGAAACGTCGGACAAAGTATCCTTAGACTAGGATATAATAATAGTGTAGTATACACACATCCTATAAGCCTATGCATATATGTATATATATATATATATATATCCTATAAGCCTATGCATATATGTATATATATATCCTATAAGCCTATGCATATATATATATATATCCCATAAGACTATGCATATAGACCATGGCTGTAGAATTTGATTTTAATAACCTAGGTTTTCAGGGTTTTTTAAACTCAAATGTCAACATTCTAGGTCTTTTAGGTTTGTTTACCTTTTCAGTTAGATTCATTTTGAAATATCGTGTTGTGTGAATACGCCTCGCATCTGCATTGTCTGCAGCATCTAGCGGTGGATATCTAAAGATCTAAAAATCATGAATATTCATGACGATCCCAGGCTTGATCTCCGATCCCTGATCTCCTTCCGGCTTGAATTGATTAGTTAATCATTAATTATAATTAGGTCTATATATATTTGGTGACTGCATTTGCCATTTCCCTCCCTTCAAAGTTCAGAAGTTCACAATCGATGGAACATCGTTGGCACTGAACAATTACTGAGCGTAGAATTGGTTGAATGGTAAGACACGGGACAATGGAGGACGGGTTCGAACCCCGCCAGAGTCCAATAAGTCATCCACTCCATAGGAGGGACAATAAAAGGTGCACTAGAATAGGTGGCGACCTGCAGCCTGCCAAACAGCAATCATGAATCCAACTCATATTAAGCTTCTTATATATCACCTGTTGCCACTGCATCGTGTAATCCAACTGCGTGCTATATATATATATAAGAATTCAATGAGCGAATATTAAAAAAGGACTTGCTCAACGGCCCTATGCAGTTACCGCCTATGTAGTGACTCAAGACAGTAGTAGTACTCAATGCATTGCAAGAGAAGTGCTCAAATCAACCGACTACTGCGTTCTATCAAAACCTATTATTGTATGGTTGCTTTGCCTCCTAAAATCGCCCAGCCAGGTAGAAGCCATCTCATACATTATCCAAATGCATGAAAGAAACGCGTGTATCCGCGCGCTATTGATATAACCGAACATTAGCTATTGTGCCCGCATGACAAAGAATGACTTGTCGACAAAGTCAGTCAGAACAAAAGAATGGCCAGAACAGAACAGAATAGCCAGTCATAACAGAATAACCAGTCAGATGTGAATAGCCAGTCAGAACAGAATAACCAGTCAGAAGGGAATAGCCAGTCAGAACAGAATAACCAGTCAGAAGGGAATAGCCAGTCAGAACAGAATAACCAGTCAGAAGGGAATAGCCAGTCGGAGCAGAATGGCAAGTCAAGCATGTTGAGAAATGAACATTGTAACATAAAGAATAGCTCCAGGGACGTCGAATGGGACTCACATGAGGTTTCGAGCTTACAAACTTTCATTTAAGGTAATGAATTAAGTTCGATAGTCGGATTAGGCCTCATTCAAAGGCCAGGAAGTTAAGTCAATTAATCAACCTCCTGGTTACTTTACGAAACGATCATGAAAGTAAAATGGAACAATTGCTCACCAATACATTGCGCAAAAACAAACGAAGGATGTACCTAGTAACATATGTGACGTAACAGACTATGTATATTAATTTTGAACTTGGTTGTTTAACATATATCTATACTCCATACGTCAAAATACTCTAAAGACAACGATTAGGCCTACTTCTTCATCAGAATTGTGTTGATATATCTCAATAAATCACAAAAAATACATTACACGACACTCACTGATTTTGCGGGGGCGCAATATAAATTCCTAGATTTAAATAGCTCCTTGTTATGGAGCCGCAGATCATAAAGCAATCATAATCGGCCAATCGGACTACAACATGAAGCAGACATTAAACGGCGATTTTCATTGATCCGAGAGTAACAAAGGTGATATAGTTCCTCGCTTTCTAAGCTGCGCAGTAAAGCAATCAGAGCAAAGAAGCACAAACACCCCCCTTCCCTTTCCCCCAGAAAAACAAGCCCAATGTTTGTGGGCATGTTACCATGGTCACAGCATGTGGATAAACCGTCGATCAAATTGCTTTCCACAGTTTTGCTTCTACGGATCTATATCGTTTCCCTCCACCGTCACGCATATTAGCAATCTCCATCCTTGGTTGACGATAAACGCTACCAATTGTTCAGCAGTGCTTTGGTCAATAGCGCTTTGTCGTGGCGTCGTTCTTCCATTGTCTTGAATAGACGGAGATAAACCTCGTGACAACCGCGTCGATCCATATTAAATCGAAGCAACAATGGTCCAAAGACAAACGATTGACGTCATACCTGTGACGCACTTCTGTCCTTATAGTTCTGGTAATCCTCCGAGCCGACAAGACCGTTTCTTTTTGGAAGTATAACTGGAGGACGAAACCTGAAAAACATTATATAACAACCAATCGTGCCCACCTGCCTCTGTCTTCTGCGATCTGATCTTACAGCCCCAATCAGGTTTTAGAGCCAATCACTCAACTGAAACTGCTCTTCTTGCTCTTCTATCCGACATCTATTCAGCAATGGATATGTCCCATGTCACTCTCTTGGCACTTTTTGATGCATCTTCAACATTCGATATGGTAGACCATGATATACTTCTTCATCGCCTTGAAACGTCCTTTGGTCTTAGTGGTCTCCCTCTTCTTTGGTTTCGCTCTTATCTTACTGATCGTACCCAAATGATCATCCTAGGTGACTCTCGCAGTTCTTGGGTATCTGTTCAATTTGGCGTACTTCAAGGATCCGTACTGGGTCCACTTCTATATGTCATGTTTACAGCTGATATTTCTCGCCTTTTTGAAAAGCACTCGACGTCAGGTCACCTTTACGCTGATGATGTTCAGGCCTTCGTGCATGGCTCCACTTCCAACCAACTTGTTCTTTGCCAATCTATTAAATCACTCTCTGCTGATCTCAACTGTTGGATGTCCTCAAATCGTCTCTCACTCAATTCTTCCAAGACTCAATTGATTTGGTTTGGCACCCACTAGCAGCTGCTTAAACTTGATTACGCTTTACTTGCCAAGCAGTTCCCTCAGTTTAGTTTCTCTACAAATGTCCGCAATCTGGGCGTCACTCTGGACAGTACTCAATCTATCCTTCTCTGCACATATCTCTGATCTCTCTCGGTCCCGCTTCTATCATTTGCGGCGACTACGCGCCATCCGACGATCTGTGTCTTCGACCATTTTTTCGACCATGGTTCACGCTTTCATCTGCTCCCGCATTGACTATTGTAACTCATTACTCATCGGCCTACCAAAACTCCACCTCACTCCGCTCCAGTCTGTGCTCAATGCAGCTGCTCGTTTGATCACCCGTCTTTCACGTTTCTCACATATTTCTACTTTCATGACTCATCATCTTCCTTGGCTTCCCTTGACTGATAGAATTCATTTCAAAGTTCTCTTGCTTACATTCAAAGCGTTGTTGGGTCAAGCTCCACTCTATCTATGTGAACTTATCAGGAAACCTATCTCAGCTACCACCGGACGTTCTCTCCGTTCTTTAGACCGTCACGATCTTCTAGCACCGCAGTCTAGAACTGTCACAGCTCAGCATTGTGCCTATGCCTCTGTTGGCCCCTCGCTGTGGAACAGCCTTCCTGCTGTGACTCGTGCTGCAATCTTATCAAGTAGCACAACTGCTTCTGCTCGTTCTCTTAAGACTTTTCTTTTCTCTAGGCTTTCCTCTTGATAAGGGTTTTTCGCACTGGGAGCGCCTCTGATTAGGTTGTACTGTGAGAGGCGCTTTATAAATCCGTAAATAGAATAGAATAGAATAGCCCCAGTTAGATCGTTCGTGCTTTCAACTCCATTTGTCTGATACAAAAAATGTGATGGGCCCTGAAGGTTGAAACCAGTGGTTGCATTCAACCGGATCCCACCGGATCTGAGATCCTGAAACTCGAATTTGAGATCAACCATGAGATGCGCTACCCACTAGATAAGATCCACCACCTAAATACCGTTTTTTTAAATCAACCATACGCACATTGTAGCACACAGTCTATTTTATGATTATACCCGAATAGCAATTATCGATCATATCTCTTATAGATTCGCCACTTAGCATGACTTGTATTAAAGTTTTTGATTTATTTATTTACGGGGAGATCCGACGTCCCTGGATGAGAAAGTTAACCACTTGGTTGCAACAGATAACAAGAAGCGAATATCCCTCTCTCGTGGCCATTTAAAATAATATCGAAAGATCGCTGTAATGTAACCACGGTTTCAATTGTCAAATTTGAACAAAAGGGGGGCAGTTAGGGGTTGAAAATTTTCACATGTCGAGATATCCAGACTAAAACTTTTATGAACACGAAATCAGTATTTGGCCTAAATTGTGGGTGTGGGTGCCACTGAGAGCTGATCTGAAGTCTCCTTAACCATTAAAGTAATTTTTCAGAAATACTGGCGGGGGGTTGAAGAGCGAACTGGGGAGCGGTTAAACCCTCCCAACCCCTTGGCAATTCAATCACTCACTGAATACAACTGATCGATTTATATAGCATATCAGTAGGTGATTCCCGCCAGCCTCAACGATGAATTACTTCGCTAAAGTCGAAAAATTCATTCGCAGCCGAGACATGTTGAAAAATTCTCCATTAGTAGTTTCTCACAAGCACGTAGAGCCCACTGAACAGAGTCTCCTCTAACAAGAACGCTGAGTCTTCGGGACATTATCCGAATAAAATGATTCAATCAATTATCTCAAAGGATCCACTGCAAAAGAATCTTCGATCAGATGCGTACGTAATAATTTGGTGAATAATCTTCGTGGTTCTTTCTGGCGATTTAGAGAGCGAGTAAGTCTTTCTTTTACTCAGCAGGACCTACTCGTTTTATTATCATGTCTCTGAACCTTAGCAAAACAATTGTCAGTTGCAAATTCTCGACTATTATGATTGACCAATTATTTCAGGCATGCTTCTCGATGCAAAGTTTTGCAATAAAAATAACAATGATGATGATGATGATGATGATGATGATGAAGGTGGTGGTGATGATGATGATGATGATGATAATAATGGTGATGATGATGATGACGACGACGACGATGACGATGGTGATGGTGATGACGATGATGATGACGATTGTGATTACCATGATTATTATGATAACGACAGTGGCAATGAAATAATTAAGCAATGAAACAATATCACTAAGTGACAATGTAACAATATAACGATGTACCCCTTCCCATAGGATCCTACATCGGATGTTTCAAGGAGAACCTTGGTAACCGGTTGTTCACCATTTCCGCCGGTACCTACGACCCGGACAACCTCAGCCCAGCCATCTGCTCGACCACCTGCAAGACATGGATGTACCGCTACGCCGGTCTGACGGAAGGCCGTTTCTGCTTGTGCTCCAACATCGCTCCGTCCATCGCACCCTCTCCAGACGGGCTTTGCGACGAGACTTGTTCTCAGTCAACGGACAAGTGCGGAGGTCTAACCTACGTCAGTGCCTATGAGACGGATGTCCCTACGTCTGGCCTGGACTTGAGCATCTTCGGCCTGCCCAATCCCATCGTTAAGACTGGAACCACCATCTACTTTAACCTCAGTCGGGTCGAAGGTCCGTCTAACGTCGCCTATGCCGTGGATTTTGGAGACGGGTCGGGACTGACGCCGTACAACGACACGCTGATGCTGCAGAGGAGTTTCGCAACGCCAGGAGAGTACATCGTAACCGCTCAGGCAAACGACACAGGATCAACGGTAATCCTATTTAATCAAATCTAATCATATGTAATCAAAACTAATCATATTCTATCAAATCTAATCATATTTAATCAAATCTAATCTGATCTAATCTTAATCAATCGGTGTTTGCTTCAAGTGAAGCAGAAAGTGGTAAAATCGATGTATCGAAGCGCACATACTTACTAATGTGTAAGTTCCCAGAGAATAATCCAAGTGATAGATACATAATAATATGCATGCACATTGCACACATACAAACATGCATACATATATACATACATACATACATACATATGCACACACTGCAATATTGTAATATTATATTTATTTTATTCTTATCCCTTCACCTTGTCACGTTGTGCTGTCAGTTCGTTGAATTCTAGCGACCGTCATGATAAACCTTCTCCATTGCTTTCTCTCGGCCCTTAATTCCCCCAGATTCATTCCGGTTCTTTCTTGTATCTCGTCCATCCATTTCTTCCTTGAGCGCCCTCGTTTTCTCTTTCCTTCTCCGCACGCCAACATCATTTCCTATTTCATTTGCGCTCATAACATGTCCAGCAACCACAGCTTACTTCTCAACCCTGTCTGTTGTAACGTCTCATCATTCCCAACTCAAGTCGTCCTGCGCATCTCTTCGTTTGTCTTCTTCTCTGTCCATGATATTCTCTACATCGTCCTCCATATCCACATTTCGCATGCGTTGATCTTCTTCTCCATGTTCTTTGTCATTGTCCACGTCTCGCATCCATATAGTACTGTAAGGATCATTGCCCTCATTAGCCTTTTTGTGCGCCCATGCTCACATGTTTGTCCTTCCTTATCTCTTCTAATCCACTCACTGCAGCTTTTCCTATCGCTATCCTTCTTTTTATTTCCAGGTCACAGTTTCCCTCTTTTTCTATTAATGATCCCAGGGACGCGAAGCGTGTTACCACCACCTCTATTTCCTCTCCGTCTATCTCAAAACTGTCCCAGTCGACTGTTGTCATTATCTTTGTCTTCATTACATGTAGGTTGAAGACCGGTCTTCTCATTTTCTCTCTTCAGTCTTCTAATAAATTTTCACAAATCTTCTTTCTTTCCTGTCATTAGTGCTGTGTCATCAGCGTACCACACATTAATTTGCAATGATGTAGTTGATCCACGGATTTGTTCGTGTGAATTATAGAAAGCAAGCGTGGCAGTGACCGTGCAGGCCCCTGTGAATTACCTCGACTTCTACTGTCCGCCAGAAGCAGCCTACATGGAAGAGATGAGGTGCAACGCCTCGATCATCGCTGGAACTTACTTGAATCTCACGATCGACTATGGAGACGGAGTTACGGAAGTCTTCGCAATCGCAGGTGTGCATTACCACTGAAAAGATCACTAGAATAATATGTTTGATTGCGTTTAAATATTATTGCACCTCCAGGGTAATTAGAAATGACATCTGTTGGCTCAAAATACTTTGGCAAATGATACATGAATAAATGTATAGTGATAATGATGAAAATAAAAATAATATTAATTTTCGTTCAATTTCAAACTGACAAATCCGAAGTATTCGATGAAAAGCACAGTGTGAACGAATGATGACGAGTTATTACAGGAGTCGAATTTAACCGTCGGCAGCCATGCAAGGCTCCATTACGTTGCATAACTACGTAAATAAATGATCATTTGACGAAATGCATACGTAAATTATATTAACTGTCAAGTGAGACATATGAGTGCCTCGCTTGCTTTATTTTCGCATTTTCGTTGAATAATCTTTTATCAGCTTAAAATATAGAAGTGTTATAGATCATTTTAAAATAATTAATTTGTTAATTAATTAATTAATTAAGCTATTAATTTGGCAGTTGGATTTCATTCATGTAGCGTGTGTACAAGATAGATGGGAAATAGATAGATGGGAAATAGATAGATGGGAAATAGATAGATGGGAAATAGATAGATGGGAAATAGATAGATGGGAAATAGATAGATGGGAAATAGATAGATGGGAAATAGATAGATGGGAAATAGATAGATGGGAAATAGATAGATGGGAAATAGATAGATGGGAAATAGATAGATGGAGGCAGGATAGAAACTTGTTTAGAAAACATTACAGGAATAGATTTGTAACCAACTGTGTAGATATTACTTATGACAACATACCAACCGTGGATTTTTTATAAATGGTAGGTTACTTTTATCTGCTTTTAGATCCGTACTATTTCACGGCGGGGCCTGGAATACCTCACTGGGGCCCGTGGCCTGTGGTTCCTAAAGCGGACTTTAACGGCGCCGTCTTCATCATGCCAAATTCAGACTTCAGCAACGATGGGATATTGCTCTCGTTTGAATTCTACGCAGCCATAGGTGGCCCGATAACGTTCCTGGTAACATTACATCGATACTACAAACTTCTTCTTATTATTATAATTATTATTATAATTATTATTATAATTATTATTATTATAATTATTATTATTATTATTATTATTATTATTATTATAACAAATTTATTTATTCGCAAATCATCGGACATGGATATACACTCATCTGTTCATCATTGTTCAACACAGGAGTCAATCAATCTCATTAGTCTCACTATTGTTCCAGTCTGAGTCTGAGGAGTCCAGAATTGACTTAGAGTTTCCGACTTATTACTATAACTAGCTATTAACCCGTGAAATATCACGGGTCATACTTAATTTTAACGTTGCTAGAGTATGGGTTAAGACACTGGGACGCAAAGCTAAAATACACATAAATTTAACGAAATGGCACAGGCGAATAATGTGCGTCGCCTAAACATAGACCTACTGCAAGTTCGCCGCGGTCATTACTAAAATACGCCAAAAAAGCACACATTGCACGTTAAGACTCCATTTAAGTTTCATAACCGACGATCAATGCGCCTTCACTTAAAATTGCACAGTGCCATCGACTGATACCTGGGCCCTTGAATAACAAGCATCGTATCGTAATCAGGTGCTGTCTATTTTTTACAGATATTAAGCCCCTGCGCTAATTCTTACTGCTACGACACGAACCGATGTACAGGTTCCTGCATCGCTGGTGAGAAAAGATGCAGTCCATCTGGCGACGTCTTCTGCCCGCTAAACCAGGGATGCGTGGCTGCAGCCAGCGCCTCAGCAACAACCAATTGCTCGAGTGGAACCACTCGATACTCCGGATCTATGACCTACCAGATCGTACAACAAATTGCCGGTCCAACCGCCACAATCGGACTACAGACCTTCCAACTCAATCCCACCGTTAGCCCTGTGCATGTCCACAAGGGCGACATCATCGGGTACATACCGTCCACCACGGCGCGGATCGCCACCAGGGACCTTTGGCCCGGCGAGGCGTCCGACCTTAAGGGAGGGACATGCGGGCCGACACCCTGCCCTCCAGCTGGACCCATAGACCCTATTGAAGTGCGACATCTGCTGAGAGCTACTGCGTCAAAGCCAACTACTGTCCTCTTCTTTCATACCTACACGAACACAGAAAGGTTGGTTTAACTTTGGTTCAGTCTGAAGACGGCAGAATATACATGTACTTAGCAAATTGTGGATGTTTAATGATTAGACGCCTCTACATTGTATGCGTAGGTGCGTATATGATTGCATAAATACCTAGACAGAGGTATTCAATTGTCGACGGGAATCCGCTGGTTGGTTTCACGTTTTGCGTGGGCCCACCACTATCGACTCTTTCAACTTACCGTGCAAACTTTTGCTAACTGATGTAAAGTATCCGTTAGTAATGACTTTTAACTTCTTTTCGACTAGCACAGAGAGCGCCTCTGAATAGATGTCTTAATTAAAGGTGCGCCATATTAGAGTTTACAATGGGTTTCATTACACTATAATGCATCACATTATATTACAATGTAATATTGAATGGATATATGGATGGATAATTGGATGGATGGATGGATGGACAGACGGATGGCTAGCTGGCTGGATGGATGGATAATTGGACGGATGAATGGATGGGTGGATGGGTGGATGGATGGATGGGTGGATGGACGGATGAATGAATGGATGGATGGATGGGTTAGTGTGGGTGGGTGGATGGTTGGATGGAGGGATGACTGGACGGACGGGCGAACGGATGGACGGACGGATGGATGGATGTATGGATGGGTGGATGGATGGATGGAAGGACGGATGAATGGATGGGTTTACTACGACGATAGTATCTTCTTCTTCTGTTAGATTCCCTGTCCTGTTGGAAGTGAAGAACGACCTGCTGCCAAGCGCTCCACATGCTTACGCCAACCAATCGGTTCTCGTTGCCATTGGTATCAACATCAGTATCATCATCCTTCCAGAGTTTGCAGCCACCAATCAGGTCGTTCAGATCCTACTGGAACCACATACAGGTACGCATGTAACACAGAAACGCGTATAATACAAGAACGCATGTAACACAGGAACTCTTGGAACACTGGATCACGTGCAAAACTGGAACGTATGTAGCATGGAAACGCAACGCGTGTAACACAGGAAAGGATGTAATACAGGAACATGTGCAACACAGATGCGCATGTAACACAGAGACGTATGTAACACAGGAACACCCACCCACTCTCACACCCACTCCCTCGCTCACTCATTTGCTCATTAATTCACTTATTACCCCACTACTTGCTCACTCGCTTACTCACTTACCGACCCACCCACTCACTCACTCGTCTACCCACCAAACCGTTTACTCAATCGTTCACTCAACCTCTGCAGGTAGCAATGTGACCTACCTGTGGACAACGGGCGATGGAAACGAGCTGAACACGACGACCCCTTACCTCAACTACACTTACACGAGACGAGGCTGTTTCTGGGTGAACAACACGGCCTACAACGTCATCTCTCGTAAATCGTCCAATGCATCAATGATCTGTATCGAGGATCTTCTGACAAACCTCACCGTAGCCAACAATATCTCGGATGCCAGTACAACGACACTCTTCTGGTTTACGATGCTAACTGGATCGGACTACTTGTGCTACTGGACGCTTGGAGATGGAGCAATTGACCGGTAGGCGAAGAAAATTAATCGTTTTGTATAAAAAATTTATTCAGTGCCTGCATTTGGTTGATTGATTGGTTGATTAAATGATTCATTCATTTACTAATATTCTAATTTCTTAATTTCTCAATTTCTTAATGTCTTAATTTTATAATTTCTTAGTTTAATAATTTAACAATTTATTAATTTATTTATTGATTACTCAATTGATTGACTGATTGATTGACTGATCGATTGACCGACCAATCGATCGATCACATTGATTGATTGATCCAATCTCGTGTCGTCGTCTCTTTAGAACTGACATGTATCTTACTCCAATCACTGGCTCCATCTGGAGCCACAGTTACGCCAGCGATGGCGCCTACCCAGTCAACGTTACTTGCTTCAACAACATCAGCTCACAGACGACCGAATTCATCCAGTACGTCGAATGGCCGATCACGAACCTCCGTCTTCTCAAGAACGGAACGTTGGCCGACTCCCCCTTCACCATCACCTACCTCATCGACAAGGGTACGTCTCCCACCTTCAATTTCACCCTTGTCGGGACGCTCTATTCCGCTCCATACACTGGGGCCACAAAATCGGGCACCACGGTCCAGCTGGGTGCCCTCCCAGTGGGTATTTACGAAGTCGTCGTCCAAGGCTGGAATCACATCTCGTTTGTGACGCTTGTCGTTAACTTTACAACCCAGCTGAAGATCGTGAATCCGAAGTCGTCCTGTAACCTTCTGGAGACGGTCAGCGACGCCCCCGTCACCTACACAGCTTCGGTCGACGGCGGAAGCAACGTCAACATCACCTGGAACTTCGTCGATGGTACAGCTGTTCTCGACTACGAGCAACCCTGGGGACAGTCCGCGGCTCTAGTAGGTGGTCTCAGCATTCAGAAGACGCATGGCTTTCCACGCGGTGGAGAATTCGTGGTGCAAGTAAGTACTCGTGTTGAATAAGAATATTGAAGCCCCACTTATACCATCCAACATATAGTAGACCTAATCTGAATTTAAATCTAAAAAACTCGATTCGCTGCTCGTAAGTCAAGCGCAGAGAAAAAGCTTATTCACGAGGGTTGTGATGAGTCGGAGGGCTTATCCAAATGGTGGTAGCAAAGAGGGCCGAAGCCCGTTGCGTTCCTTTCAAAGGGCCAGGATAGCTGTTAATGTGGGGCCTGTGGGCGTCGTTTGGGATTGGATGGTGGATAATCAGATGAGTCGAAGTAAGACATTCTTGAGGAGGCGAGACTTCCTTTGGATTGGAAAGTACGAGGAGTGATAGATAATGGAACTTATGGACGATGATGATGATGACGTGTTATTGACAATGATGGTATAGGAACCGGCAGCGGGCATCGTACGGCACCCTGGAAGGAGCATGACGCCGAGTGATATATTCATTGTCATAGATAGAACTACAATTCAAAAGTTCACCAGCTTCAGATGAAAATTCATTGTAGCCAATGGGGCTGATTTGTAATAGTTGTCTTTAAGATATTCTGTCGTCTCTGCAAAACTGGAATTTTCTAGGTTGTGTTTTGATGACGATATTAGGGATTGCTCTTTTAGTTAATACGTACAAGGTTACTTAGATTGAAGAATTTTCCTTTACCAAAAATCTTACTTATATGAATAGGCTAGTTGCAAACTTAAAAACTTAGGTAGCTAAGCTAAAAGGCCTGTACATGATCGTTGCCTGCGATCATCAAGTACAGGTCTTTGGCTGAGCCAAGATGCAGAACAATTATGCACTCTCGTGTATTTCGTGCCTCTTCTCCTAAGGAATGGATTCAAAAGGCCACACACACACACACACACACACACACACACTCTCTCTCTCTCTCTCTCTCTCTCTCTCTGTCTCTCTCTCTGTCTCTGTCTCTGTCTCTCTCTCTCGCTCTTTTTCTGTCTCTCTCTCTGTCTCTCTCTCTCACTCTCTCTCTCACTCTCTCTCTCTGTGTTTCTCTCTGTCTGTCTCTCTGTATATATATATATATATATATATAATATCTCTTTCTCTCTCTCTCTCTCTCTTCGTGGCTCAAATTTACTTTTTTCCTTCAATAATCGGCTGAAACACAATTTATCTCATTGGCTTTCAAACCGCTGGATTCCTAATTGCATCTTTACATTTTCGGTGTGACCTTGCGCGCGTTACAGGTTTAATTAATGACTTAATTAGTAAATTAGAGAATTAATAATAATAATTTTTTTAAATATAATAATAAAAATTTTAATAATAATAATAATAATAATAATAACAATAATAATGATAATAATAATAATAGTAATAATAGTAGTAATAATAATATTAACAATAGTAATAGTAATGATAATAACAGTGATAATATTAATAATAATAATAGTAATGATAATAATAATAATAATAATAATAATAGTAAAGATAATAACAATGATAATAACAATAATAGTAATAATAATACAGAGTAACTGAGCTGAGAGCATTAGTGTTGCTTTCAATCTCAAAACAGGTGGTCATTTGCAACGAAATGGACACCTACCTCTTCACTCACTCCATAGTCGTCTACGGTAAGATCGAGAACGTCACCCTCCTGAACTCTGGTCCTGTGGCATTCCTCGAAGGCGAGGGCAACGTCAACTTCTCCTTCGAATCGTTGACTCCTCCGGCCAACGTCGTGGTTTCCTTTGATTATGGCAACGGTCAGAAGGGACCCAGTGTACCATTCGACATGAACCAGGTATTTATATGAATTCATATAACCATTTATATATAAGTATGTATGCAAGGCATAAATGTTTTACTCCATACTGTTGCTTGGCCACTAAATGAGTAAGGGTGGGTTCCGCTAGCGGGACCTTTATAGGTCCCTTAGGGGCTTCTTTTTCTTCTCCCATTGATCCCCTGCTGGTATTTTTTTATTGTTACCCTATCACAATTTAATCTCCTTGTTTTTATGTTATATTGGTTTAGAGCCACTAAATAAAATAGTTGTTCAATGGTTATTGGTCAATGTATGTATGCATGTATGTATATATGTATGCAACCTACGCATATGACTATATGTGCATGTGTGTGCATATTGCAATGGTACCACACGCATTTAAAATCAATCTTTCAAGTAGAGACCCAATGTTTGTATATATATATATATATATATATATATATGCCCTCTAACGTCGTCCATTCGAACCCAGAGCTCCTAACAAAGGCTCTGCACAAATTTTAACTAACGTTACATTACCCATCCCTGATCAATCATCTCCGATTACCTTTCAGCTCTATCCGTTCACCTACTTGGCCGTGGGCACCTACCAAGTCGTTGCCAACATCTCTCACAAGATGGGTTGGGGTATGGTCGCTACGACCGTGATAGTGGCGGTTCCGGTAAAAGATTCGATGCTAGTGACCGAAGAAGGTAAACCGCACGCCTCCCTGAACGTTCCGTTTCTCATCGGAATGGCTATGGATCTGGGAACTGGTGTCACCCTGGATTTCGACTTTGGAGACGGCAGCCCCATCATCACAAAGCCAAGACTGTGTAAGTGGTGATGTTCTTGCAAGTGATAGCCCTCACTCGGGACACGGTAATCTGTTTAATATTTGCAGAGGTGGTCTATTTACTGGTAGAGGTTCTGGATTGATAGCTGTGGTGAGATCGCGGTTGAGGTTTTGATAAAATTGCTTTGATCAAGTTGACTTTGATCAAGTTGACTTGATCAATTTGTCTTGATCAAATTGCCTTGATCAATTTCTTTTGGTCAATTTGTTTTAGAAATTTCTATTATCAATTTGTTTTCATAAATTTGTTTTTATCAATTTGTATTTATCAATTTCTAGATAGCTGATTTGACCAAGTAGTCTTTTCTTGTGTTGTTCGATTCTATTATTGATAATGACACGAGCCATTCTGTTCCGTCTATTGTCTATCGTCTACCTCAATGACCCGATGAATCAAAATCCAATCCAAGACTTCATGTTATCAAACCATCCCAGACAAAGGTCTTCCTTGAACTTCCAGACCTTAGACAATCCCCCTCCACTAGTTCCTCCTGCTTTTAAACAATGCGATGTGATCATCATCAGCGTTGACATCGGCTAAATTTTATTTAGAGAAACGTAAGCACGCTAGCATTCATGGCCGGCCTTAGGTGAAGGGAAGGGAAGATTATGATTCATCGGGTTAGTGAGAGGAACCATAAACCGAGGCGAATGGAGCAAATTTGTTCGTGGTACGATCAATCCTGTAAATGAGGATGACTTATGATGACTTAAGGCAAGAAAAGGCTATTGAGCTAAATTAGCTACTAGACGTTGATAAAAAGAATTTGGTCAAATGAAATTGATATAAATAAATTAATAAAAACAAATCCATAGATACAAATTTATAAAAACAAATTTATTAAGAGAAATTGATGATAACAAATTGATGAATGCAAATTGATGGAAAGAAGTTCATATAAGCAGAATCATTAAGATATATTGACGAAAACACAACGATGAAACCAAATTGTGACTTGGTTGTGTTTTCAGCTAATAATGCCTACATAGCAGACAACGCGACGCACACATACACGAAGGAGGGCAGTTACATGATCAGCGTGACCGCCAGGAACGACCTTGGGAACACAACGATGTCCTACCTGGTTGTTGTCCAACGCCCTGTTCTTCCGTTCTTCACTCTGACCTCTAACTCACCGGTCGCCTTTCCCTCTGGTAAGCGAAGCAAATTCTTTATTTAATGCTTAATCTTGTTTCTCTAAATCACTCTTCTTCTTCATTTCTTCTTCATTTCTTCTTCATTTCTTCTTCATTTCTTCTTCATTTCTTCTTCGCATTATTCTTCTGTGGTATATTTCTCTTTGTATGCAATATTCATATGTGCCATCGAATAAGAAAAAGCTTAAATGCTTTTGAAATACTTGTAGCACGAACCCCAGGTGCCACCGCATTTGCCGTTGTAACTAATTGTTGATCCAGGGTTGGTCCAGTACACTCTGAACTACCCAAGCAACGAGACACTGCCCACCAACGCCACCGTGCAGTTCTTCTGGGGAGATGGAAACTATTCGGAGCTGATTACTCTCGACTTATCAACACCTCCCTACGTCTTCAACATTCCCTACACGTACAACTCCCCTGGAAACTTCATCGCTCAAGTCGTCATCAAGAATCTGGCCTCGAATCTGAATTTTACCGTGGAGGCATGTGGTTCCTGTTTTTCTCATTGCGTCATTTGTTGAGTCATTAAGTCATTTTTTATGCATAGTGTCACTTTTATGTATAATGCAGAGGCGGCGATCTCATCTGAGAGGTGGGGGGACACCCAATGAGAGGGGCTAGAAATAGGGGAAGTAGGAGAAGTAGGGTATAAACGTGTAGCGTGTCCCCTCTCTGTAAAAGGTGGGGACTTGTCCCCCTCGAACCCCCTCGGATCGCCGCCTCTGGTAGAATGTCATTTTTATGCATAATGTTATTTTTCGATTAATAATTCATTGGTACTAAGACATATGGTTATTTTTATGTGCAATATAATTTATGGAGTAAAATCATCAATTGTTAATATGTAATGCGATATGATATTGAGGCATAAGCATCATTGTTGATGCATGACGTCATTTGTTGATATGTAATTCAATTCATTAAAACGTCAAATGTTGATCCATGATGTTATCTTACGTTCATTTTCGTGTGCTCTTCCATACTGTCATTTGCTGTTCCTTAATGTCATTTGCTGTTCCTTAATGTCATTTGATGTTCCTTAATGTCATTTGATGTTCCCTAATGTCATTTGATGTTCCTTAATGTCATTTGATGTTCCTTAATGTCATTTGATGTTCCTTAATGTCATTTGATGTTCCTTAATGGCAACCTGTCATATTGCGCTGTATATCTTGATCGCATCTTACTTGACTACTCTGAACTAATTAATTAACTAAGTAATTAATTATTAATTAATGCCCGCTTAGGCTTAGCATCATCTATTTGCGGAATATATGTCAGGATCCTTTGACCGCCGGCGCCTTTGACATGATCCAGTCTCTGGCCATGACGGCGATGTATCGGCCAGAGACGCCTCCCGGGAGTCCGTTGCAGCCAGGCTTCGGGGAAACAGAGCTAACCTTCCCTCTCGATCAAGACATCGTCTTCTCGGCCGACGTAACAGGTGGGCATGTCATGCAAGATTAACGGTCAAAGCGGGGAAAACCCTATCCCACAAATACGGTGGCAGAGTGGTTAGAGATCTAGCCGTGTTCTGCATGGCTATTGTCAATGCGTTACGAAACTACATATATGACGAGTCCATGCTCTGGCGTAATTAGTTAATTGGGCTAGTTAGGAATCATTAGTTAAGCAAGTTATTTCCTCTTTCTGGTATCGCTATATTATAATAGACTCAAGTTACCATCTTTTTGGTATCCCTAATTTAGTGGATGAATTGATAGATAAGAGTCATAAGGAGACCATTCAAGATCGAGGAGCCCACCATCGAAAAGGCACGACTCTGCATGTAACATAGAGGGGGCTTTGCTCAATCGATCGAAGGGAGAGTAAGCCTCGAGTACTAATGGTAGGGATGCGGAGTTCAACCAGGTAGGCAGAAGCGAGGATTAGAAGGCATCTATTTATCTATACTTTGATTCATAGATTGACGGATGAGTATACATGCGCACACATTTAACCTTCTATATATATTCATGTAATTTCCTGCCTTTGATTACGTAATGTAATGTAATCGAATTGTGGTTTTCTCTTGTTTAATGTGCGCAGGTTACGTCAGCATGTACCAGGTCCGCGTGACAGACATGAACGGCAATGTCATCACGACAGTTAACGAGACGACAAACCCATTCAACCTCTCGTGTCTGCGTAATATGTCATCGGTAGGAGATCCGAAGCCAAGCAGCATTTACCTCTTAAGATCCAGAATTAGAATCGTTGTAGTAAAATTTCGTCACCCAGGCATTAACCACTTACATACCTCTTCCTAGGTTAGCCGCAGTTGGACTCCGCCAAGCATTGAGGCTACCTCTTACGTACCTCTTCTTGGATGGTAATGGTGGTCGTGTGTGATCGGAAGGGAGTAATGCTTGTGGTGTTACTGGCGATGGTGATATTAGTGTCAGTTGTAATTATCCATTACGATAAAGGTTCTAATGAACCTTCCAAATTATATTGGATCACAGTAATTTAAATTGGAATAGATTGGAATAGAATATAATATATTTCATTTCATTAGATTATATTAGATTAAATTTGTTTAGATTGTAATCATATTGAATTGTGTTGTATTCTATTCTGTTCTATTGTGTTCTATTCTATTCTATTCTATTGGATCGGATTGGCTTGGAATGTGTTATGTTATGTTCTATTGCAATGTAAAATTCCAGAACGGTCAGTACAAAGTCCAGATCGTCGCCTGGAATCCTCTCAGCAACAAAACCTACGAATTCATCGTCAACGTTAACCGTACCATTTCCGGTGGCTCTCTCGTCGTCAGCCCCACTTCCGGTGCATCAAATACGGTCTTCAACTTCAATGCTTCTTTCGCGGACGTCGGATCCAGCACCTGCATCGTGCTGGACTTTGGCGACGGTACTAAAGCTGCCTACGGTAGTCAGGCCGCCTGCGCAAGGGTGACCTCGATACCAGCGTCCGGGGCACTGACCAATCCCATGGTAGTGTCCCACAAGTACGCCAGCTCCAATGCCTTCACCGCCATCTTGTCCGCATTTGACCCCATGGGCAACAAGACTGTCGAACTCAACGTAGTCGTATCCGCACTCGACTGTACCCTTCCAGTAATCGATATCTACAACTGCAAGCCGAGCTTCAGCGATCCGCTCGTTTGGAACCGCGCTGACCAGCTGGACATCATCGGACTGACAAACATCGACTGCCCACAATCGCTAACCAACAACAAATCCTGGTCAGCATATCTGGTGAGCGAAACATCCGGGCAGCCATCGACTCGCGTAAACAACATCTCATCGCTCCAGTCGTCCTACAGTTCCGTGCTGTCTGTTCCCTCGCGGTACCTCGCCTACGGACTCTATAGGTTCACGTACAGGGTGGCAATCAACGCCACGGCTTTCGTGTCTGAGGTGGAGACGTTCGTGAGGATCAGGCCGACGCCCCTCGTGGCTCTACTGGCCGCCAATGGGATGTCGTTCATTACTAGAGGATTTGGAGGGATGATGACGATCGCTCCGGAAGTCTACTCGTACGATCCGGATATTGGAAGGAACGAGAGCCAGGTGGGAGTCTATGCATCCTTTAATCCATCCAGTTGTCCATATATCAATCAATCAATCAGCAGTCAGTTTATCAATCATTCATTCACATTTATCAACAAATCGACCAATCAGTCTATCTATCTATAGATATGATTACCTATCTGCTATTCATTCTATCTATCAGCCTGCCAATCAGGGTAAACGTCCTTGAATAAATTAAACTATCAATTAAACGCAGAAGATCACTACACGAAAGCTTCCTACTATGCGTAGTGAGTTTTCGTAAAATTATACGAAATTATTTGACAGACGACATTAATTTAACAAAAGACAATAATTAATTATAATTATTGGTCAGTTGACAGAGAGCAGAGGCCATTAATTGAGCGGTTTCTCTTCCGTCTCCTCCTCCTCTTCCTCTTCTTATATACTACCATTTCTGCTACGGCTACTTCCACTACTCATACCACTACTGCTACTACTATTTTCACTTCCAGTACTTCCACTGTCACTACTGCTACTTCCACTACGACTTCCACTGCTACTATTACTACTACCAATGCTTCCACTTCCACTACAACTATTACTTCTACTCCTCCTATTACTTCTACTATCGTCATCATCATTACTACTGCCTTTTCCTCCTCTTTCTCTTCCTCCTTCTCCTTTTCCTCCTCTTTCTCTTCCTCCTTCTCCTTTTCCTCCTCTTTCTCTTCCTCCTTCTCCTTTTCCTCCTCTTTCTCTTCCTCCTTCTCCTTTTCCTCCTCTTTCTCTTCCTCCTTCTCCTTTTCCTCCTCTTTCTCTTCCTCCTTCTCCTTTTCCTCCTCTTTCTCTTCCTCCTTCTCCTTTTCCTCCTCTTTCCCTTCCTCCTTCTCCTTTTCCTCTCTCCCTTCTTCTTCTTCTTCTCCTTTCTCTCATTCTTCTCTGTAATTATAACGAATGGTCTAATAATTGCAAAACGTCGTTTTTATTCGCTTCTCAGTCCTTCGACAACTTCATCTGGTACTGTCGCCAAATGGACGAGCCCTACCCATCCTATCCAAACGGGACTCTCCTGATGGGCAGAGCCTCCGTCGTCTACACGGACGCCCAGCTGGCCGCGCTGACCGCTCCGTCGAAGGGCGGATGCTTCCGCCAGGGACCGGGGTTGGTCGATTTCAACGGCGGATCGCTCACCTTCAGCACGAAGAACATGAGGGCCAACGACACCTACGTCTTCAGGGTGACCGTCGTCAAGGGTGGCAGGATGTCGACCGGTGAACTGCAGGTTGACCTCGTTGATGGAAACCCACCGACGATTGAAATAGGGTCAGTATGGTCAGTGGGGGTCAGTGGGGTCATTAGGGCTAGTTGGGTCCGAGAGTTCAGTAGGATCAGAGGGGTTAGTAGGTGGAGTCAGTAGTGTCAGTGAGGTAAATGGTGTCGGTGAGGAAAGTGGGGATAGCGGGCTGGCCGTCTGGCTTACCAGCAGTCATATGGCTGAAAAATTGGTCTCGCTGATTAATGAGCAACGGGCTCCAGCTTCATGAAGGTAGTTGCCTGGCAACGTCCTTGATCTTACTTTTACCTGTTTTATATTGGGGCTTGGAATCTTCATTTGTTTGACTCCGGTAAGTTTTCCTCATTCAAAAGTGGCACTTTTGAAGCTTGCGGTTTCAATCGCTGTTGGAATTCTGGGTGCAGAAGGACCTTTGGCGTGGAGAATTAGTCCTCTTTGGGATAGATTAAGTCCGATTGGTGCAGATTATTGATAATAAACAACTATCAATGTCAAGAATATCTAGATAAATGTATAAATTGCTGGATTAATAATAATCAAAATAAATATATAAATTGCTAAATTAATAATGATCTAAATAAATATGTAAATTGCCGGGTTAATAATTATGACGATAAAAAAATAATAATTATATGATGATGATATTAATATTCTTAGTTATGAAAGACGCTGCAAGATGGCGCGATGGGATGGTTGTAAGTAAGTGAATCATTTCTGTATCTCAGATGTATCGATAAATTGCTGTGCACTCCTCTAACGAAGACCGTTAGGATTAACCCAACGAACCGAGTTTCTCTGTATGCCGACTGCACGGAATTCTGCCAGGGTCCATTGACCTACCAGTGGGTCATCTACCGTCTCGGACTGAACGGGGCTTGGCTACCGCTCGACAACTTCGCAAAATACGTCTCAGGTACACGACGCACATCTTGTTCTTGCTTTCCTCCTCCTTCTTATCCTCCTTCTCCTCCTCCTCCTCCTCCTCCTCCTTCTTCCTCTTCTTCTTCTCCTCCTTCTTCTTCTTCTTCTCCTCCTCGTCCTTCTTCTTCTTCTCCTTCTTCTTCTTCTTCTTCTTTTTCTTCTTCTTCTCCTCCTCCTCCTTATTCTTCTTCTTCTTCTTCTTCTTCTTCTTCTTCTTCTCCTTCTTCTTCTTCTTCATCCTCATCACCATTCTTCGTCAAAGAGATATCTTCCATCATTGTCCATTGACATAACAGTTCAATTACAATACAACAACAAATACGTTACAATAACATTGCATAACTGTTAAATGACTTTACATCAACAACAACATTGCATTGAATTTAAATCACATTTCGCTTAATCCCTTAAATTACGTTTATTGCCTTCGAGAGGCTCTTATAAAGCTCTATATAAATAGCCTTAACACATACATACATACATACATACATACATACATACATACATACATACATACATACATACATACATACATACATACATACATACATACATACATACATACATACATACATACATACATACATACATACATACATACATACATACATACATACATACATACATACATACATACATACATACATACATACATACATACATACATACATACATACATACATACATACATACATACATACATACATACATACATACATACATACATACATACATACATACATACATACATACATACATACATACATACATACATACATACATACATACATACATACATACATACATACATACATACATACATACATACATACATACATACATACATACATACATACATACATACATACATACATACATACATACATACATACATACATACATACATACATACATACATACATACATACATACATACATACATACATACATACATACATACATACATACATACATACATACATACATACATACATACATACATACATACATACATACATACATACATACATACATACATACATACATACATACATACATACATACATACATACATACATACATACATACATACATACATACATACATACATACATACATACATACATACATACATACATACATACATACATACATACATACATACATACATACATACATACATACATACATACATACATACATACATACATACATACATACATACATACATACATACATACATACATACATACATACATACATACATACATACATACATACATACATACATACATACATACATACATACATACATACACAGTTACATTACACCATCGTTAGATCATAGTGCAATGCATTAAATTACATTACGGCGCAATAAAGTGGAAATGAGATAAAATGTTTGTTTTGCTTTTTTTCACACATGCGCGTCACGATGTCTCGCACTCGTGTTAACAAAACCACCAACAACAACCTCTTCCTCTGACATGATGCTCTAATGACACCTGTCACGCGCGCTGCCTGTCACGTTGGACACCAGGCGTCAATGGTAAGACGGATGATGACATGACGGCGTATCAGTGTCATGTCAAATGAGTGCATGACACCGATTGATTGTGACTGCAAAAGACTAGACTGCTGTAATCGAACATTTATATAGCGCTACTCCAAGAGCAACTCAGACAACTCAAGGGCGTTAAATGCCACTATCGAAATATAATCGACAACAACTGTTGAGAGCATGACACTGACGAGTTTGTCAGTGTGATATTGAGCGATATTTTATTGTTTTTAGTAGTATCATTATTATTATTATTATTATTATTATTACTATTTTTATCTTTATCATTATTTATTATCATTACTATTATACGTATATGTTTCACATTATGCTGTTATCGCCCATGATGAGCTAATGGGGTGTTGGCAATGTCCCGAAGAGGCAGACTGCGTTCCCACGCTGAAGAACAACTGAGATACGTTGGAACAGAAATGACGTCTCCATTGGATCGTGGGTTGCAGCACTCGTTCGACTACCCAACTCTGAGATGAACTCCAGTCCTTCACTGCTCCAAGCGCCGCCGGATTCCAAGGAGAGGGCTACGAAGTCGTGGGTGTTGGTTACGGTGGAATACTTGGCCCTCTTCGTCTTAGCTGCGCGTTCGGCTGCTTCGCCAGCTCTGATAGATGTGTCGACAAGATGTGACTAGGCGTAGGTGTCGGGCACTGTCACATCCCATGCCAGACATCGACCACGTGTCCAAGGAATGAGCGTGACGCCGTCCGGTCGCTTTCCATCTTCTCTTACCAAGCCGAGAGGTTCCTTTTGCGCTGGAATCTTCGCTCTGCCAAGAGCTCTCCAGATGACATCGTTCAACATGTTATGTCGTTGATGTTTTCCGCTGCCTCTTCTACAAATTAGTCCATGGAGACCTTTTGCGTCGACGCTCTCTTGACATTGGTGACACAAGTGTGGCTCGCAGAGCGTCGTTCCTAGCCTCAACCCGGCTGCAATTCGTACATCCTCGTTTGAGAGGCGCAGGCCTAGGGCAGTCACAGGGGGCGCTAGCATCCAGTCTCCAGAATGAGGTGCTCGTAAGGCCAGCAGGCGAGCACGGTCACATGGATTGTTATTGGACTCCAGCAGACCTTTCCATGCCTTGTCTGTGAATCGGAGGTCCCATTCTTTCTGGCGATGACTCGCTGATCCTGTTGGTGGTTCTGCATCTGTCAGGGTCTTCCAAGCGTTGAGTGCTGAACTTGCAAGTTCATATGGTTCCTCCGCAGACTCTGTTGGTAGGATGCATGCCTGGAGTTCGCTTGTACTAGCAGCAGAAGCCAGAAAGGCAGAAAGTGCCAGCGTAGATGCACAACGAACTCCCAGACCACCATCTCTCACCGGCAAAGAAGCCTGGAGCCAACGGTCATTGTCAAGGTCCACATTTAAAATGGTTGACAGTCCTTCTCTCAGCAGTTGATCAAACCGTGCCAAGCCCGGGCAATCAGCGCAGACGGCTGTACGCAGACTGTACAAGAGTTTCGGTACACTTAGACTGTTTCTCAGCAGAACCAGAGCGTCATGTGTATAAAGCAAGGACAATCTTCCGATTGCCCTCTCGAGGTCATTAGCCTTTGAATTAATGACCATGTTCACAGCTGGACCTGGAATCAGAGGTGCACCCAACAAGGTCATGTCCTCGAGGGCTATACTCGTGAACTCTTGAAACGCAGGGTCATTGTTCGGCATCTGGGTGTTGTGACACGCGATTTCGCATTTGCTGCGGTTCAATAGCAATCCCAGATTCTTTGATTCCTGCTCGATTAATTTAACGTCGTCGGCCACTGTTTCCTTGTTACCTCCCAATGTCAGGTCATCTAGATATCCGATACGCAGATCCGATCGAAGCTTCATCAGAATCGGTTGCAGCACAAGACAGAATTCCAGAGGTCTCAAAGGATCGCCTTGCTGCGTTCCTTCTTCGGATCGAATTATGTTTGAACCATAGCGCAACAGTGGACGGTTTGAATAGGCAGCGTGAGCAAAGTGGTAGAGAGTTCTGGGATCTCTCTAGCAACTGCCTCCAGAAGACAATCTCTGCGCAGAGTGTTAAAGGCATTGGCGAAGTCGAGCTTCACTAGGACGCTGTCTTCAGGCATTGTGGTTATCCAACGACGTGTCGCATGGACAGCTGCCTCAGCGCCTCCTGGAATGCCTACCCCAAGCTGAATGGGGGCGAGCAGTTGAGACAGCCTTGTTACCGCATGCGAATTAGCGCACTTTGCCGCCAGACGACGCCATGTGTAGCCCACGGCGATCGGTCTTATGCCTCCGTCCTTCTTGCTCAGGGCTAAAAGGTTTGCCCCATAGATGACCTCATTCACCTCTTCGGATAGACCTCCCTTTAGGAGCAGATTGACAAGGTCAGATAGATGTTGCCCGATGTTGTCATCTACTCCATAGGCTATCAGATCCTTTAAGTGTTGTGGAGTTATGCCATCTGGACCACCAGCCGAACCCGCCGGGAAAGAGGAGATTGCCTTAGCGACATCTTCTTTAGAAACTTGAAGCGGGATGAAGCGATCCGAACTGTCTGGATCACACGGTGTTCTCCTGTCCACTGGCGCAGGCGGGTGCTTTTTCTTAAGCGCAGCCAGAGTTTCGGGTGTGTCCAGCGCCGGCTTATCCTCGCTGCAGATGAGACGGATGGCTGCTTTGAAATTGCCTTCCTCCAGCTTGCTTGCAACTGTTGAGGCTAAATACCTGGCGTGGTCGCATTTAGCGGACTTGAGCTTACGACTTAACGTCGATGGCAATTTATCGTTATTATTATTATTATTATTATTATTATTATTATTATTATTATTATTATTATTATTATTATTATTATTATTGTCATTAACATCATCATTATGAATATTTTTATTATTATCATCATCATCATCATCATTGTCATCATTATGACATAACGTGCTCACACCCATTTTCGTGAAGGAACCGCCTCACAGCAGCTGGCCATCAAGAACCAGATATTCATCGATGGTTTCAACCTCTATAAGGACCTTCTCGACTACCGAGTGGGTGTGAATGTGACGAGCCCTGGCAGTGGTTCGGTCGCTGGGTCTTCCTTCATGGAGCTGCATCTGAATAAGCCCCCAGCTGGGGGCTCCTGCCTGGTCACACCTGGGACTGGAATGGCGGCCATCAGTATGTACACCGTCTCCTGCCAGGGATGGACTGACCCTGATGGGATCGACCTATACCAGTTCTACGGTAGGATCATCGATTATAATCCAGGGTAAGCTATGCTGAACTCCTCTGCTGCTTGCAGCGCCAGTCCCTAGCCTGGATAAAGGAGGAGGGCGACGCTAATGATCTTTGTTATCACAAAGTGTCATTAGATTTCAACTAACCAGTCAGCCAATATGATCGAATTACATCAAATATAGACGGATCTAATTGATTTATATATCTTGTCAATCAACTCAAAGCAAATGAAATCTCATCTTGAGTTGTTGATTGAGTCGCTTTTTGATTTATTGATTCGTTGATTAGTTGGATGATTTATTGACTGATTGAATGATTGAATCGATGATTGAGTGGTGATTGATATGTTGGTTGAGTCGTTTATTGCTTCATTTATAATGCAATTCATTAATTGATTGATTGATTGATTACGTTGATGGATTCATCGTTTGATTCATCAATTCATTCGTTAATTGTTTAACAGATTAATTGATGATTGGTTTCTCTAATTGCCCGTCACATATCTATGTACCTATCCTACCATGTGGCCCTTACTTGCGGGACCTTGGTTCCTAATTGGATCTCCTGGGCTTATCTCAGCCTCCTTGCTTACTAACTCCCATGACTTCTTCTCTTATTTTTCAAACACACTTAGACGCGTCGCTATTATATTGTGGAATCTTTGTAAATTGTTGCCTGCACATATATGCTGATTTGCAAATACATTTATTTGATTTCTTGATTGGTTGGTTGATTGATTAATTGATTGATTAATTGATAATTGATTGATTGATTGGTTGATTTATTGATTGATTGATTTATTTATTGGTTGGTTGGTTGGTTGGTTGGTTTATTGATTGATTGATTGATTGATTGATCGATTGATTGATTGATTGATTGATTGATTGATTGATTGATTGATTGCAGTGCACAGTGATTGATCACTTGTGACAGGTGTCTTTCCGGACGATCCAATGAGCGCCGTCCAGTTGGGCTTCAGTTTCACTGGTGAGCTCCAGCCCATTCTTCTGCCTGCTGGATCCCCTACCAACGACTCCAACCTCCGTCTCTACGTCCGCATCTTTGACACATTGGGCGCAGTCACCGATTACAACATCTCCACTATACAGGTACATCCCATGCCCACGAGGCACGGTAGCCGACTCGTTATAGCACTCACGGAATACACCTTTAAGGCGTTGCATGGAACCCATGCTTCGTAGGCATGGAACACAACAGGGTAGCCGATTCTTTGGAGCGGTGAGTCACTGCGTGTGCTTTAAGCCTGTAATGAATAATCTCAAGTCGGTTTTTTATCTTATGTCTTCAGTCCAATACAACGCCTCTGCATGGCGACATTCTCATGGGATCGTCAGGTAAAATGACTGACGGACAGACAGAGGCAGATAAAGACAGAGACACAGAGAGCCAGAGACACAGGCAGGGACACAGACGGAGACACACATAAAAAGAGACAGACAGAGAAAGAGAAATGTACAACTTTGATTGACAATAAAAGATCACAGTGCATTTGGAAAGTCAGATTGTCGATATCTCGACATGAAAGGCGCTATATAAATAATAAGCTTCGACTGATCGATTGTATCATTGCCTGCTGACCTTTGCCCTTTTAGGTACTTCCCATAACCGATGCGGAGGCAATCGAACTTGTTAATCAGCTTCTTAAAAACAAGACGACCTCTAACGTCCTGGAATCGGCCATCGCCGGAGGAAACCTGGCAATCATGGCCCCCACGTTCCTAGCTCTCGCAGATGCCCTCAACGCAGCAACTACCTTCAATAACCAAGGTAGTTATACTTCCATCTTGTCATTACTTCGAAACCTGACTATGTGTATACGGACAATATCTGGCGAGAAATACCCTGAAAATTGCTGATGATTGTTTTCATAAAGGGGAGAGTATTGCATTGTATTTACTATTTACGTATTTATATAGCGCCTCTCCAAGTACAACCTAATCAGAGGCGCTCTCAGTGCGAAAAATCCCGTGGGAGAGTGTCCTTCGAGTAAACGGATAAGACACAACGCAATGCATTATAATACAACGCAATAGAGGTCAACGCTAACCCATTCATTGAAGTACAACGCGATATTTTAACGCAAAAGAAGTCGCGCACTTTGGAAAGTATTCAGGCATTGTTATTGAATTAGGTGCGCATATTGTTCTAAAACATTTACGCTATAGATACTCTAAGCTAAGTTGCTGCTTGAACTTAACGAATATTGAATTGAATGAAACAAGTTTGATTCCCACAACCCCTATGGCTAATCTATAACGTGATGGGCGCCTTGCATGGTTGCCGATACTGCCCGACTTTTAAATCATACTCCTAGGGTAACTTGTCAGCAATAGTTCATGCAATACGCCAAAATCATACTGCGGCTTGTCAGTTTGAAATCAAACGAAGATATTATCATATCGTGATAATCGTTTTTTAAAATAACCCATACGATGACGAACGATTCTTAATATGCGTTGATTATGTCATTATCAATCAATCTTGCGCTATACAAGGTATCCGCCTGAAATCTTATCCATTGACTGACTCAGCGTGATAATGTAAAAATTTTGATGTCTTTCAGAGTTTGGAAATGGTAGCTCGACCTATCCGAACACGTTACTGACTGCAAGTGTAAGTTTTACATACAATGCAATGGTTCTAACTTTTTGGACAATAACCTCCCGGACAATTATCACACTTCAAACCTAGGGATGTCTAAGAGGAATGCTCATCTTTGAGTACTCCTGTCTCTGTCTTTGTCTCTGTCTCTGTCTCTGTCTCATTATTTATCACTGTCTCTATATAGGTCTGTCCATCTGTCTGTCTGTCTTTTTGTCTTTATGTCTGTGTCTTTGTCTTTGCCTCATTATTTATCCCTGTCTCTATATCTGTCAATCTGTATATTTTATCTGTCTGTGTCCGTGTCCCTGTGTCTCTGTCTCTGTCTCTGTCTCTCTCAGGCACCTTTTAGCGCAGTCCTTTTTACCGCATTTCTAGGAGCAGTACCAGACCACAAGAAACGACCAGGCGGGCCTGAGAGGTAAGATGATCGTCGCCCTCAACAATGTCACCCTTACGAACATCGATTCCATCCAATTGGTCGCAGGAACACTCAACAAAGTTACACAGGAAACGTCGCAGATCAACCGAGTCGACCAGGTACATGAACCAATTGCCAATAAGGAATCGTCTGGTATGGTATTGTATAGTATTGTATGGTATATTGAGTATGGTAGTGCAAGGATAAATGTTTAACCATGCAAGTCCGATTGAGAAAGGTATGCTATTGGCAATCAAGTAATACAAGCACGAGAGCTGAAGGGTGAAGTTACGTATGAAAATGACAGGTGTGCTAATTTATCCTAAGCTTGGAAGGATACATGGTAATCGAGTCAGGTAATAGAATGTAAGATTGGTGTCACCTCTCTTACTCTCCGTTATCTGACTTTACTTTCTTCCAATGCTACTCATAAATAGCCAAGTTACGGTAGAAAGTAACAAAACAGTGGCAAAAGTGGCAAAATTTATCCCAAGCCTGGACAAAGGAGTAGGGCAACGTTAATGGGACTTCTGTAGTACAACGTGGCTATTAATGTACATTGACACCCTTCAAATCTTTCAAATATAGAATATACGCGTTCGTGGAAAACACGTTCACATGACTTCCTTCCATTTGTTGCAAGGAGCAAATTAAATTTTAAATTTACGAATTCTTGCTACATCAAACAACGAAATCAATTTAGTGCCTGAAACATCTCCTCACGTGGCAATAGCCTTTCAATTCCTCCCCCTCCCCAGGGACTTACACTGCATCGCATTCTCTGCCGTTTAACAGGAGACGGCCGTCAAAACCTTAGAAAAAATGTACAAGACAATGGACGATTTAAGCGCCTCCACTCCTCTGGAGGAGTGTGTTCTGGCGACCACATCGATTGCAGCAACCATGGGAAACCTATTCCAGGTGATGATTAATTACCTGTGATCACTCTCATTATTCTGATGTCTGCTCCATTATAATTATTATTATTATTATCATCATTTTTATTATTATTATTATATCATTATTATTATTATTATTATTATTATTATTATTATCATTATTATTATTATTATTATTATTATTATCATTGTTATTATTATTATTATTATTATTATTATCATTATCATCGTCATCATCATCGTCATCATCATCATCGTCATCATCATCGTCATTTTTATTATTATTATTATCATCATTATCGTCGTCGTCATCATCGTTGTCGTCATCATAATCATCATCAGTAGCAGCAATAGCAGCCGCAGCATCATCATCAGCAGCAGCAGCAGCATCTTGACTGTTGAATTAATGTATCCAGAAGTAATTACAAAGCACTGCAATTCTTGACGTCGAATGTTGTTTCTGATCAACATTTGCCAAATGGCAATAGGCAAGAGACGCTTTGGTGTTTATCGGTCAATATCTTGTTTTAAGTCGTCAGAGTCTGCTGCCAAGAACACGATACTCTGTTCGTTGCTGAAAGTCAAACATCCTAAAGCGAAAACACAGTCCATGCTGTCTAACGCCTTCTTAGAGTCACTAAATAATTTCCTACTTTACCAAATCGAGTGCAAGCAATGCATTTTTGGCAATCACAGTCAGGTCTCTCAGCGAATCGTAGCCGATGTAGCATCGGTCGCATGACATAGACTTGTCTTTACACCCTTCTGAAGAAATTGCTCTTTGGCTACCACACAAGCGAACGGTCGCTCTTCTGCCTCTCGACGGATGCAGAGGCAACAGGAATACGAGCGGATTGATTGATTGATTTGCTAGTGAATTTACCTGTTTTACTTGTTCAGGATGTAACGCTAATGTGTACCTTCCTCTTTTCTTGTTTTCCAGGGTATAAACAACGCAGCGGATGACGGAACTATCTCTGACATTGAGCAGTCAAAGAGCTCTCAGTTCTACTTCTATGATGCTGATTGGGAAAGTTCGAGAAAGGGTATGTTTAGCACATTCCTTGCTGATTGGGAAAGTGATGTTAAAGGTATGTTTGGCACATTCCTTGCTGATTGGGAAAGTTAAAGAATAAAAAGGCGTGGGTCTGTATGGAATGTTTCTGATTTTGGGAAACGGTACGTATGACATTGTTACGTACCACATCCAAGCGTCGGTCCTTAGTCGATTGCTACATCTGCTACAGTGGCCGATTGGTTAGAGCGGTCGGCCTGTAACGCGGAGAGTACGGGTCTGATCCTCGTCCGAAGAATCACAGCGCAGGCACCTTGAGCAAGTTCTTTGCGGACAATTGCCGTGCAGTATAACTGCTATTGCGCCGTCGAAGCGTGCACATAAGTGCACTTCTGAACTAATTCTAAGAAATGCAATATCAAATTACGGTTGCATGGTATTGCATTCCATCCCGTTGACTACGTGCGTGGCAGAATGGTTGTTGGATACGACCTCGAAGCCACCGAGACAGTTTCACGTATACACTACTCTGAAACTGCTGAGAATATAGTCAGCCTTTGATTTTTTTAGGCTTCATGGGACAGTCTGAAAGCGCTATGGAAAAGGGATTTCTTGGTGAAACTAACAACCTGGCTCAGAAGGATTCGGTAATTGGAGAAGCAAAAATTAATTTTTAATATTCTGACGTACATTAGAGCACCTCTGACTAATTAGGCTTTACTTTAATTAGTCGCTATAGAAATGTGTAAATACAATGCAGTATACAATGCAATACGTTAAGTTATCAGCTGACAAGATACCTACGTAACGTTTCAACCTTTAGGGCCTATATCTATCAGCCTATTATCTGAGTAAACACTGGTCTCCAGTGGTTAAAAATTTCGTTTATCTTTCTCCATGTGTGTCTTATTTTGTTTCACTAGTATTTTACACCGAAATGTTTTATTCGCTACGTTATTTACCTATTTACTTGTGTGTTTTGTTGCTTTTAAATAAAAGGCGTCCTCCACGGTGGGAAGTCTGTCGGATACTTTGGACAAACTGGGAGACCTACTCCTTAAGAAGCTCGTTGCTGGAGAGACTCCACAGAACATCTCCACTCCCCTACTTAACCTCTTCCTACAGAAGAACGAGCCGTCCAAGGTCGCTGGACAGTCAATCATCGTCGGTGGAGCCACAGTCAAGCTTCCTGATTGGTGCGACATTGCTCCGTCCAACATCAACTGCTCCGATCAAACACCAATATCCATCAAGGTCTGTTAAAGAGACAATGAACTTCCTTGTCTTTGTATAAATGTTTTCTTCTTCTACATACACTTTAATTAATCTTATTTATTAATTTATTATTTTATTCTTGGCATAAGTGGTTCTATGTTGTAAGGTAAGAATAATGATGGTTCGTGGCTCGTCCATCTTTGCCATCGTTCACTGAGTCTCACTCTAACCGCTGTCTCGTCACTTCGAAGTAGCCGACTACACCTCAAAGCAAGCCTTGTGCCGTAACAAATCAAACTTCACTGTTAATTAACATGCCGCACCATACCTCGACGTTCAATACATGTCATATTCAAAGTACCATAACTTTACTTCATCGTACTCTACACGTTTTCAACCTTACCTCAGCCTACCTTATGTGGTCTCAACATACCATGCCATATAATAGACCTCATCAAACCCTATTTAGCCTAATAACACCATCTATGATCTTAGCGTGCCTTGTTCAACCTCAGGATCCGACATTACCTCACAAGCTCAAGGTACCTTGCCTTCCCTCAACGTTCCACCTCAACGTACCTTTCCTCAAGGCACCAAACATGAACTCTTTATACCTTATCTTCCCTCAATGTACCATAGATGATCTCTCCTTATCCTATCGTATACCTTAAAGCATCCGTCCTTACCTCGCTGTCTTAACACACGCTACATACAGATGTCGGTCACTCCAAGGAGCATCTACAATTACTTCAAGGACCCAGACGTCTCTCCATACTCCGCAACGGTGACCTTCGACGCCTGTGACTCCACAGGGAGCGAGATGCGGATCAGCGGATCTCGCAATCCCATCGAGATCGACATCCCAAGGAACGGCGAGCCCATCCCGGTCCCCACGGTCGAGGCTTCCTACATGTCGACCAAGGACACGGAATCGAGTCTCTTCTACTACAAGTTCAACGTGACGGCCAAGGGAGCGTCGCTTCACGTGCGGATAATTCCTGAGAAAAACGGGGTCCAGTTCCTCGTCTTTGTTCGGTACCAGGAGTTTCCGAAACTAAACGGATCGAAACTAGGGTGGGACTTCATGCAGAATCTGCCCGAGAGCATGGCCAACTTAAGTGAGTGTTGCTGGTCAGAGTCTAAAATTGTCTTAGTTCTTAGTTATTATCTTCGCGTTCTCAGAAGGAGGTATCTCCTAGAAGACATTCTAAACTGAATTGCTGGAATCTTTCCTATATATATATATATATATATCATTTTTTAAAAGAGTCTGTTCTTTTCCGCCAGGTTGAGTCGAAAAAGTATCAAATCTTAGAAGGGGCCTTTATAAATTTTTTCGAATGATTGTATCATAATCACTATTATTATTTATTATTATTATTATTATTATAATGATAATCATTATTATTATCATCAGGGCATGGCGCTAAACAGAGCCGTTTCAGCGCGATGAGCATTTAATTGTCGAGACGATGCAACACACAATTTGACACTTCTCCAGTGCGCCGTCCACTTCCAATACCAAACCTTAAGTATATATATATATATATATATATATATATATATATATATATATATATATATATATATACCCTTCTTATAATAAGATTCTTCTGATACAGGTCTGTACCAGGCACGCGGTCAGGATCCCTACGTCGTCTTCCTGGATAACACTGTCATCCGGGATCGAGTGGGTCTCTGGTACATCGGACTAAGGCAGCTGGAGCCATCCGAGTACGACCTGTACAACGACACCAACACCCCTGCCCCTCCGACTCCAATGACCGGAAGGTTCACCACCAACTACACCCTGCTCATCTACACGTCCGGTTGCTACTACTGTAGACCTGGAGATAAAGCATGGTCGAGCGATGGCTGCGTGGTAATTATGACAATAAGAACAATACTAATTATAATGATGATGTATGATAATTATGCAGAATAGTAATTATAATAAATTATAATTATACAATTACCAATAATAACACAAGCAATAATTATACAATTTACAATAATAATTCAAATAGCAATGATAATAATGCAATTATCGTAATAGTAATAATGCACATATAAAAATAATACAAATGAAACTCATAATAATGCAATAATGATGACATGATGAATTGATGATTGTAATAAAAATAGCAATTAATAATTATTATAGGATTTATATTTTCGTGGTGATGATGATGATGATGACGACGATGATGATGATAACATGAACACCAACAATAGATTAACAGCAGGATAATCGCTATCATCAGCACGTGCGCAGGTACTGTTGAGCGGTTCATTTGACTACCTGTTGACATCAACAGGTGAGCCCGCGAACGACCGTTAGCCAGACGGTCTGCCTCTGCAACCACCTGACGAGCTTCGGAGGAGGATTTGCAATTCAACCGAATGTCATTGACTTCGACTTTGTGCTAGCCAACTCAGACTTCCTGAAGAATCCAACCATATACATAACAATGATCATCATCGCAGTGGCCTACATTCTACTTTTCATCTGGGCAAGATGGCAAGACAAGAAGGACCTTGTCAAGGTACCACCGATTAAGTCATTATTATATTATTATTATTATTATTATTATTATGATGATTATTATTATTATTATTATATTATATTAGTATTATATTATTATATTATTATTATTACTTTATTATTATTATATTATTATTATTGTTATTATTATTATTATTACTATTATTACTATTATTATTAATATTATTATTATTATTATCATCATCATCATCATCATCATTATTATTTAGGCCCTGAGGTACTTTGTTCCCTCAGGGACTTAGAAACTACTATTATGGTGCCGAATTATTTGTCTCGAGGGTCAGGCCTCGTCTTCTGGGATGGAAGAAAAGGCGCTATTAAAGTCCACAAGATTATAGCGCTGGATGCAAATTGACAAGCGCTGATATAGAAACTTCATCTCGTGCTTATCACCAGTCATGGAGGAAATTCGACCTCCAATCTCATTGATAAATCAATATTATTATTATTATCATTATTATCGTTATTATTATTATTAATATTATTTATTATTATTATTATTGATTATTATTATTATTATTATTGTTATTATAATTATTATTGTTATTATTATTATTATTATCATTATTATTAATATTATTATTATTATATTATTATTATTATTATTATTATTATTATTATTAGACTATAGCTGCACGAAAGAGCCTCTGAAGGCAACTGCATTGAAGCGCTGGATGCAAACTGACAATCGTTGGAACAAGTAGCTTGTCTCTCTAGGGTATCTGGTGACATGTGTCAGAAGGCGACCCAAGTCTTTGATGAAGTCTATTCCGTCGTTGTTGACTGGGCCCATGGTCTCATTATTATAATAATAATAATAACAATAATAATAATAATTATTATTATTATTATTACAATTATTATTATCGTCATTATTATTATTATTGTATTATTATTATTACTGTTATAGGTTTTCGTCCCCATCGGGCTGAACAAAAGAGCCTCTGAATGGCCCTGCATTGATTATTATTATTGTTATTATTATTATTATTATTATTATTTGGTTAAACTACAGCTGCACAAAAGAGCCTCTGAAGGCAACTGCGTTGAAGCTCTGGATGCACACTGACAATCAGCTTGTCTCTCTATGGTCTCTGGTGACATGTGTCAAAAGGCGACCCTTTCGTCGACATTCGATGTAGTACCTACCGCCGTTTGTATTCGCACCTAAAGGCTGTGCTAAGTCTAATATGCTCATCAGGCGATTTCATTATGAATTATAGTTATTATTATTATTATTATTATTATTATTATTATTGTTATTATTATTATTATTATTAGATTTGGTTTGATCAGATTGGATTATTTTGGATCTGATCACATTATAATGTATTTGATTAAAATACTATTCGAATAGATTATCTTTTATAATCGATTATCACTTTGTCATATCAGCAGTTTTGTATCATACAGTGATGAATCTTTTTCTTTTACATTCTTGCATCCGGTGTCATTCAGGTCACTATAATGCCCTTGCATTCAATTGCGAATACTTGTCAACGACGTCAGAAGATGCCATTTTTTCGATATTTTTAGCTTGGCGTCACTCCACTACCGGACAACGACCCACGTGACCGCTACCTCTACGAAATCACCGTGTCAACAGGTCTGCGGAAGAACGCCGGAACAGAATCAAAGGTATCCGTTGCATTAAACTCTCTTTATTTGTAAGGTACTATATAGGCGCTATAGAAAGATCTGTTCTCAACGTACCATGTACTACGGTACTCTATTATTAGTTTCGACCAGATCGTTTCGTGAATGTGTTACAAACGTATTTTTTATTTTAGTTTTTTTGAACATTTTTCGTTTCGAATTGCACAATTCGTCGACATTCGATGTAGTACCTACCGCCGTTTGCATTCGCACCTAAAGGCTGTGCTAAGTCTAATATGCTCATCAGGCGATTTCATTATGAATTATAGTTATTATTATTATTATTATTATTATTAATATTATTATTATTATTATTATTATTATTATTATTATTAGTCAGCATTTCTTTTGCGCTAGTGCATGATTCCAAGTGCATCAATCGATGGCGTGTCAAATCCACACCGCGGTCCGGTCAATTTCAAATGGCCAGTCCGTCAAGACATAGAGACAGCCTACAGAAAAAGGAAGATCTTGAGTCGAGATCTAAACAAAGAAAGAGACTGAGCAGACAGAAGAGGCACGGGGAGGGAGTTCCATAACCTGGGTCCAGCAACCGAGAAAGCTTGGTGTGGCACAGTGGCCGATCGGTTAGAGCGGTCAGCCCGTGACGTTCAGTGTGCGCTGAGCGCGCGGGTTCGAGTCTCGTCCGGGGCGTCACTGTGTAGGGACCTTGAGCAAGTCCTTCGCGCGGCATTGCTCTGCAGTACAACTGCAATTGCGCCGTCGAAACCTGTATATGCATTTCCGAGCAAAAAATGTTGGAAGAAGGACGGTATCAGATTTCGGAAATGAATTAATGAAATGAACCAAGAGCAGTCTTAGTCCGCAAAGTTTATTCGTGTGGCCATAACTTTTCTTCACTTTCTATTTTTTGTTCTTTAAGGCTCTTTTTGACCATATAGGTTCTTTTCTGATTTGAACATTTTTGCCAGGAAGGTTTTCTGCTTATGTAATTTCATTTTGCCACAATTTTATACGAGTGGTAAGAGTGAAAAAAAGAGGATTTTTAAAAACTGAATGTTACTAGGTTCACATCATACTCTGCGGAGACTACGATGAAACCGACGCCAGGACTCTGGAGGATGACGAGAGGAAAGTTCTAAAACGAGGATCGACCGACGAATTCCTCATGGCGGTTCCAAGGTAGCTTATCAGAGGCGACGATTTCGTTTGAGAGGTGGGGGACACCCAATAGGGGGTGCAAGAAATGTGGGCCAAACGTATAACGTGTCCCCTATCATCTTCCTATTGAAAGAATTAATGAATTGTATGAAGCCAAGATAAATTATGCTCGTGTCAGCTAGCTTTGATGCCATAAAATGCCGTTAAGCGCAGAGAGACTGTCGAGAAGGCAAGGCTATTTTTAGACAGCGTTTAAACGGTATCGACAGACGCTATATATAGCTGGACTTCCGTAGGAACTTCCAATCTGTGGCATTATCATCCTTATGAAAAACTTGCTTACACGAACTTGTGATCATCTTGGCAAATCTATTATGATTCTTGGTGGCATTGTTTGAACGCTAAGTGCTGTATTTTTTTATCTCTTTGTGGATTCCAGGCCTCTTGGACCGCTGAACTACGCCCGTATCTGGCATGACAACACCGGGAAGGGAAAGTACGCTTCGTGGTACCTCAACTGGATGATAGTTCGAGACATTCAAACGGGACAGAAATTCCATTTCATTGCTAACCAATGGTTAGCTGTGGAGGAGGACGATGGCCAGGCAAGCGCTGCATAAATGGGGATATACATAATGGGGAGGGATGACCGAGGAAAACCTAGGGGAAGGGTTGAACCACACCCCTTCTCCAAAACGACCTCAGAAGAAAAGTGGATATTCTGCTTAAAAGTGTCTGTTCATTAACTGATAATGAGCGATAACAAAAGTTGATAACAAGATTTTGCAAGTTAGTATAATCATCCAATTATAATGATAATGTTTATAATAACAATTAAATTATAAAAAATTAGCACAACAATTACTGTTGTAACAATAATAACAACAATAATAATGATGATATTCAAAATGCCAACAATATTCATAATAATAGGTCTAACACTAAACACAATTATGATTGTGATAAGTAATGAGAGAATTAGACACCTTCTTTTCTCTGTCCTCGTACGATTTAAATACTCAAATAACTTTTGGTTTTGGTTGAGTTGTAAGTTACCGGTTTATGTGAATCGTGTTTGGTTCCCAGCAATTTTTTGTTGACGCCAACCAACGGCCTCTGTTGTCATAAGCTGTCGTTAAACTTTATGAACGATTCAAACAGCTGATAAACTAGTTTTGATATTATACGTAGCCAAATCATGATAATAATGATAATGATAGTGATTATGATTACAGTTAAGTTGACAAAAACGATTATAATAATTATTGTCTTCACAGTGATGACAACAATAATGATGATGATATTCAAAATTGCTAATGATAATCATAATAATAAAGTATTCATGATTGTCATAAATGATAAGTAAGATGGTTCGACACCTTCTTCTTTCTGTCGTCGCTTGCCTTAAATAATCAAATAATCCGCATTTCAATACTTTCTGATTTCCACCATTGTCAAACCTGTTAGAAGTAACTGCAAGTAAGAGTTAGAGATGGTACGTAATGTAAGAAATGCAATACAGTTAGTCGGTCATTCGGTCAATCAGTGAGTCAGTCAGTCGATCGGTCGGTCGGCCGAACGGCCAGCCATATATCAGTCAGCCAGTCAGTATGTCAGCCAACCAGCCAGGTAGCCAGCCAGTCAATCAGTATGTCAGCCAGCCAGCCAGTATGTCAGCCAGCCAGCCATCCAGCCAGTCAGTATGTCAGTCAGCCAGTCAGTATGTCAGCCAACCAGCCAGGTAGCCAGCCAGTCAGTCAGTATGTCAGTCAGCCAGCCAGCCAGTCAGTTTGTCAGCCAGCCAGGTAGCCAGCCAGTCAGTCAATCAGTCTGTCTGAACGACATTGAATGCCACGATGTTTTTAGATAAGTCGACTGGTTCCAGTCTGCGGACGTGAGCAGATGGTGGAGACTGGTCACCTGTTCAGCCAGAAGACGAGCAGAGGACTGGGTGACGACCACATCTGGTTCTCGGTCGTTGCTCGCCCTGTGACCAGTCGCTTCAGCCGCATACAGCGTCTGTCCTGCTGCCTCTGCCTCCTCTTCACGGCCATGCTTGCCAACGCCATGTTCTATGGAATCGTAGGAAGCAGCTCACAAGGAGGGTTCAGCATCGGACCATTCACCATCACACCTGAACAGGTAGGACATACCAAACAGGTCTTAAGCTTTTAATGATAACGTTATGAACAGACAATCGTGTCTGTTTGCTATCAAGAAACCTAAGCAGGTAATACATCCAGCGTCACAGAGGAATAGGTTGCCTATATATTTGCCTTCACTATACCTCAACACGTAATAGGAAATCAAACATTCAAACACCTATGCGGATATAGTAGGCAACCTATTAACCTACCATTAAGCACGTGTACAGGTATAATAGGCAATCTATCCAATTACCATAAAACATTTATACAGTTATAATAGGTAACCTATCCATTGACCATAAAACACCTGTTACATCAATCCATCCAGAATCATAGAGTAATAGGTAACCAATTTAAACATCTGTACCTGTGATCAATTTAATACACTGTTCTACCTGTCTCTGTTGTAGATTTACGTGGGCATCATCAGCAACCTGATCGTCTTTCCAGTCAACTTTGTCATCGCTTTTCTCTTTAAGAAGTCTCGACCCCGTCGTAAGCGTCCATCGAGGATCGGAGAGGCCCTAAGGAAGATGATCGCCCGACAGAAGACCGAGGACGCCGACGCCTATGTCCGTCGTAGGGAGGCTGCCCTGCCTTCCCTGCCTCAGGTAAGGATGGCCCGTCACCGACCGGGTTGCTTGGGATTGTAGAGTAAACGCTGGAAACGCTGGTGTAGGATCGTTCTGGTGCGCTTTGGAATTGGCATGTACTAATAACGCCTTGGAACGATTTACTTTGGTTGAAGAACTTAGACAACCTGGAAGTAAAACACTGTTCAATTTATTTCCATACCTTTGTCTGTATTTCATTATCTCCGTCTATCTATCTGCCTCTTTCTTCGTTTCTATCTTTCTCTTTCGTTCTATCTCTCAATCTGTCTCTGTCTCTGTTTATCTCTCTTTGTCTCTCTCTCTTTCTGTCTTGCTCTTACCTGACTCTGTCTGTCTCTGTCTATATCTCTGTCTCTGCTTCTGTGTTTTTCTCTTTCTCTTTGTCTGTCTGTCTCTCCCTCTCTTTCTCTCTCTCTCTCTCCCTCTCTGTTGCTCTCTATCTCTTCCTTCCCTCTGTGTCCATCATCCTGCCTCTCTCCATCTCTCGCACGCTCTCTCTCTCACTGCGCTAACAGCACACCTTAATCGCATTCCCTCTCCCTTTCCTCTTTCCTCTTCCATTGCGCAAACTCAGACGTCCGTTGAGAGCTATGCTGATTAGAGCGGCGTTATAAAAACGCGTGATTAAATTACATTACATCCCTTATAGAGCGCCTGGCAGGCGACGCCCTACAACCACCAAGAGGAGAAGCAAGACAACCGCAACTGGAACGATCGACCACAGACGGCAAGAAGCGTCGACTTGGAGGAGGCATCGTCTAGCCCTACCGCCCGGCTGACGGCGCCACCTCCGCCGAAGAAGAAAAGGTTCTCTCTGCCCTGGTGGTGCGTCATCATCGGCTGGATCCTGCTCTGGGTGACGGTCGGAGTCTGCACCGCATTCATCATCTTCTACGCCATCATGTTCCAGGATGATAAATGTCGGAAGTGGATCACGTCCATGCTCATCTCTTTCGTCACTTCCGTTTTCCTTACCCAGCCCATCAAGGTCATTCTGATGGCGCTCCTGTTTTCGCTCATCTTCAAGAAGCCGGATGATGATGAGGAGGATATGGAGGACGAGGAACAGGTGGCCTTGGAGAATGATGAACTCTGGCTACACCAGTACAATGCAGGTGAGATTGAGTCATACAGGTGATCATATACAGGTAGGAATATTCATCACAGGTGAGAGAAACGAGTAGTAATCGCAATTGTAATCGTAACCTCCAAACTTCTAAAGTGCCACTCAAATGCCAAGCGCAGAGAACCAACTTTCTCACAGGTATACATACGGAAATATTATTGTTAATCTTATTATCGGTATCATTGCAATTATTTTTGTAATCGGGTTCGATGTTTTTATTTGTACTCTAATTGTTATTGTTTTTGTCACTGTTATGTTATTGCCCTTGCGATTATTATTATTATTATTATTATTATTATTATTATTGCTTGTATTGTTGTTGTTGGTGGTGGTGGTAGTTGCGGTGGTGGTGGTGTTGGAGGTGGTGCTGAGGTTTGTTGTCATTAAAAAGCCCAATCCACGTGTTTGCCTTCCTCTATCTCCTCATGATATACCTTCCCCCGAATGACCTTCCCCTTCCTGACCTCATCCTCGTCTCTGCCTAGGTCCACCGCGTCAGAGACACGTCCACTACGAACCTCCTGATCCTCTGATGTTGGAAAGGGCTCGCGAGAAACGACTCAAGGAACTGAAGATGTACGAAATCTTGCGAGAGGTTATCATCTACGTCTTCTTCCTCTGGATCGTTATCGTCATCAGCTACGACTTCCGAGACCCTCGAGCCCAGCAGGTCAAGGCCAATCTCCAGATGATGTTCGTCGACGGCGGAAGAGGGGTCAACGCCACGCCGAACACCAGCATCGACCTCGTAAGAACCTCGCTGTCTGTACTATCCTCTAGGGGGCAATGACCATATGGGCGACGGTCCCATATTGGCAGATATACCACATTCAAAGCACTCTGCTGCTAAACTTTCTGACACGGTTTAAGCGCTGCGACTTTGGTACTTTATGGCATCCCAGAATACGCACTGCTTCCTTTAACTGGAACACTGCACCGGGCTGCAAGACTTTTTCTTGGACTCTCCTACCGAAACCAAACCACTAAGTAGGGGCCATACTGAATCACTTTATTAAATTCAATTAAATAATTAAATTACTAGACTATTAAATTATTTAATTTTATTAAATTCAATTGCTAGATTACTAAATACCTAAATCACAAAAATTAAACTAAATAATTCGTATAGTTGGGGATTACGCTAAGAATCATTACTAAATTATAGAAAATAGATAAGTTACGTCGATCGATACACAAAGGATCGTTTCAGGTGAAATCGATGGATGACTTCTGGGGTTGGTTGAACAACACTTTCGTCCCTGGCCAGAGGGCAGACAACTGGTACAACGGACAACGACCAATCGGACTACGAGGATACCTCAACGACCTCGTCTCCAGAATCATGGGATATGCCACGATGAGGCAACTCAGGGTCAAACGAGGTCAAGCCCCCAGTCTATTTTTAACATTCTGAAATGTTTGATAATTGCGAACTCCTCCATTGTTCGCCTTCAGACAGTGCCAGACCCAAGACTGGTTAAAGAAGGGGGGCGACGCTAATGATACATGTTATCACACAGTGTCGTTAAACTGCAACTATAATATTGTTTATTGTGGGTGAATTAAAGACTATACAACTACCGAGGTCCTTAAAACTTCCAATCTTAATACTCAAAGTGACTATATGGTAACTCCCGGTGAAGTTACTATGCATTGTGTTACATTGCACTTTAAATACTTGCGAGTATTCAGCTTTTTCATTCGCTGGTGGCGTTGGTAAAACGAGCAGTTGGTAAGATGGTCACCACGCGTGACTGCCATACAGTTAAATGCGATCTCCATGATAATTTCTTATCGTCCTTTTCTTACTGTTACAATAACTATATCCTATGTAACAGTATGGTAAATGACAGAATAATACTCTGAATGCCGTTGTAGAGATCTTTAAAATGGCGCTATATAAATTTCAATTGTTTTTTTGTATTGCATTGTTTGTATTGTATTTTTTTTAATTGTTTTGTATTGTACTGTATTTTTTATTGTTTTATATTGTACTGTATTGTCTTGCAATGTATTGTATTGTCTTGCACTGTAATACTAACAATAGGTCGCTGCAAGGTAGCGTCTCAGATGCAGACCTTCGTTCACGAGTGCAACGTTCCCTATTCCACACACGACGAGGACCAGGCCGACTACAACGTCGGGTGGGTCCCCCGAACAATAGCCGACACCAACACAACCGTCGAACCAGAGTACCACTACAAGAAGGCCAGCGAACTGGACAGCTACCCTTTCCTCACGAAGCACAACCTCTACGGCGGGGGTGGCTACGTGGCCGAGTTGCGTGGTGACAGGAATGCCCTCTTCAACAAGGTAGCCAGCCTCAAGGCGGGTGGTTGGGTCGACCGCTACACGCGAGCAGTCTTCCTGGAGTTTTCAATCTATAACGTCCAGGCGAATCTCTTTGCCTGTGTCACCATCGTGGCAGAGTTGTTGGAGAGTAGCGGGTTCGACTGCTATTACTACGTTGAACCAATGAATCTTATCGGAGATGTCTCGTCGGCGGCCATGTTCACCAGAGTGTGTCAGATCGTCTACCTGGGCTTCGTCGTGTTCTTCATCATCCGTGAGGTGCGGAATATCTGGAAACAGCGTCGAGGGTACTTCGTCCAGTTCTGGAATTGGGTGGAGCTGTGGATCATCGCGATGTCCATCGGGTCACTAGTCATCTACGTCTATCGATACTTCATGACCGACACCTTGCTCAAGATCTTTGCAAAGAGTGGAGGAAACGCTTATATGAAGTTCCAGAGTGTCGCTTACTGGAATGAACTCATGCTTTATATGATCGGTTGGTCGTTGCGCTTGCATCTTATTCGTCTTGCTCTCCGTCTATCTAGCTAACTCTTTGCCTGTCTGTCTGTCTGTCTAACTGTCTGTCTGCCTATCTGTCTGTCTGTGTGTCTGTCTATATATCTATCTATGTATCTATCTACCTATCTATCTAGCTATCTATCTATTTATCCATCCATTCATCCATCCACTCATCCATCATTCTATAAAATCCATCCATCCATTCATCCATCCATTCATTCATCCATTCATCCATCCATCCATCCGTACATGAATTCATCAAGGAAGCAAACTAGGAAATCCTTCCACTTATTCTTCCATCCATCCATCCATCTGCCGAGTCTTGCACTTATCCACTCGTCCATCCACCCATCCATTAACCAATATCTTTAAGAGAACAAACATCCATCCATCGTTCCATCCATCCATCAACCCATCCGTTAATTCACCAATCAATCCATCCATCTATTCACCCATTCATCCGTCAATCCATCCATCCGTCAACCCACATATCCGTGAACCCATCCATCCAATCATCCAATCCACCACCAACCCACTCAGTCTCCTTCAATCAATCAATCAATTCCTTTGCGTAGGACTTCTCGTCTTTTGGGCGACGATGAAATTCATCAAGCTGCTTCGCTTCAACAAGATAATGGGTCTGCTGGGATCGACGCTCCGCTACGCCTCCGACTCCCTCGTCTCCTTCTCCCTTATGTTCGCCATACTCTTCTTTGCCTTCGTCCAGTGCTTCTACCTCATCTACATGGCCAGCCTCGAAACCTTCTCGAACGTCATCTTCACGGCCGAGGAGTGTCTGCAAATGATGGTCGGCAAGTTCAACTTCGGAGAGATTGTCCAGGCCAGTCCGATCCTCGGCACCTTCATGTTCTTCATCTACATGGTCGTCGTCTTCTTCATTCTGCTGACAATGTTCGTGACGATCATAAACGAGGCGTTTGCGGCTGTCAGGGACGACATCAACAAGCAGTCAAACGAGCATGAGATGGTTGAGTTCGTGATTGGGAGGTTCAAACAGTGGACGGGGATCAACTCGTTGGTGGCCGGGTTCGGTCGCAAGGGAAAACAGGAAAGGCTGAATAACACCAAGGAACTGTCGCACGATCCAAAGGTAATTGCATGCCTATCACCTACCCTCATCTATCTAGAGGTGCCTGAATTAGAGGAGGAGGGCCCCGTCAATAATCACTTTTATAACGCATCGTCGTTAAGCAGGTACCACCTACCTTCTTTGATCGAAATTTCAAATTGAACTGGAAGTGAGTGTAAAGATTATAGTTTAAGCCCGTTCTGAAGACTTGAGCACAGAGCATTCTGTGTGGAAAAGACTCACTCTATTTGGAAGCCAGTGTAAAGAATCGAACACCGAAAATTCTATGTGGGAGCCATTGTAAAGACTCAGGTGGTGACACTGTACGTGGAAGCCAGTGTAAACACTTGAACACAGATCACTTTGTATGTTATTTAGGTCATTGAGGCTCAGATCAACAACCTTCCGCAGCGTCTCGATCGCTTCCTCGACTGTATCAGCCAGGTCTACTTCCAACACGACAACTTCGAGAGCATCATAACCCAGCACAATGCCACCGGGAAAAACCTCCTCAAGGATAACAACCTCAAGGCTGGAATGTACGGGAAGTTGGGCGCTGGAGGGTCGAAGGTAAATCCGAACGACCACAGCATGCCAAATGTCAGCATTTAAAACGAGATTCTACCCTTTAACAAACACGCTTTGGAAGCAGAAAAACGCTGTTAATTTAGAACAACTCTGTTATTTTAGAGCAACTTGTTATTCTAGAACAACTGGTTTTAGATCCACTCTGTCATTTTAGATCAATGCTGGCATTTTAATTTGAGAAAAATTGTCATTTTAGAAAAAAATTTCATTTCTGAGAAATTCTTTCACTTCAGACAAATTTTGTCATTTTTAGAAAACTTGCCATTTTATAAAAAATTGTCATTTTTGAAACATCTGGTCAAATTAGAAGACCTTCATCGTTTTTGGAAAACTTTGTTTTGAATCCAATGTTGAAACTTCACAACAACTCAGCTATTTTGAAACAACTATCTTAACTTTGGAACAACTCTATCGTTTCAAGGGCACCGTTATTCAAGCAACTTTGTTTATTTTGGTGACCGAAATGTAGCAGCAATGTTCGCGGCGATAGAAAATTAGTAATGACGACGCTGACCCTAAGGTCGGTCACATCCTTAAATTAATAAACATTGTCTTTTGTAACAATGACTCTTTTGATATGTTTCTTCTGGTCAACTTCTTCAGTCACGAGATTGTTACTGATTATTGTGACATGATATCTATTCGAAAAAGATTCAGACATAATAACACTTCCATCAGCGATGAAAATTTTATGAATTCTTCGATGTTTGCCAGTGACGTACCACTACAATAATATTTGTATCAGTAACGTTTCGTCAGTGGATGACGTCATAATAATTCGTAATTAATTCAATTGTTAGTGATTCAGTGTAGCATCAGTATATAGAAGCTCTGACATTTCTCTGTTATTTTGACACGCAACTGTTGCTGTGATTTGTGTAGCGTCATTTAGATTTATAGGAAAGCCTTTCGGTGGAGTATAACTGCTGAAACTACTTCTTTAAGGACATCTTTCTCCCCAAGGAATCTACAGTGAACATTGACTTTTACCAAGATATCACTTGAAGCGCCATCGATTGATGTATTGATTTATTGAAAACTGGATCCGTTGAAAAACTTGAAGTCATTCGTTTTAGAAGCACCAAGAATTATTGCTTCTTTCGAAAAGCATTAACGCCTAACAAATCAGGGTTTGAAGTGGTTTAAGCTATTGTTGGAATTGAAACTCAATCTGTCGTGCTGCGAATAGTGTAGAAATATCATATCGAATATCGGAAAATTTCTCGTGTTGTCAAATCTTTCGGTTTCTTCCACAAGACTTCGTCCGGTTAGCACGAGGTTGAACCACATCCGAAGCGGTTACTGTTCTTAGATCCCGAGTAATCGTAAATTACCCAACTCGTAAAATATTTACTTACATCCGACCCGTAAACGCGGGTACGGGTCTAGTACGGGTCAAATCCGGGTTATCCGCCGATCCCTAAGATTCGTAACTTTATAGATATCAATGGAACCTAGAGATTACACAGGATATGGTGAGACTTCACTCGTTTACAGAAATACGGGCGGAAATTTGAGTGAATCGTTCTCTGTGCGTCTCTCTCTCTCTCTCTCTGCCTCTCTGTCTCTCTCTGTCTCTGTCTGTCTGTCTGTCTGTCTCTCTCTCTCTGTCCATGTCGCTGTGCATCTATCGCTTTCCATCAGTCCATCATACCCTTCCTTCCTCCCTCCTGTCCGTCCTCCCTCCCGTCCTCCTTCCCTCTCTCTCTGTCTCTCTCTGTCTCTCTCTGTCTCTCTCTGTCTCTCTATCTCTGTCTGTCTCTGTTTCTCTATCTGTCTGTCTCTCTGTCTCTCTCTCTCGCTCCCTCACTCTGTCTCTCTCTCTCTCTCTCTGTATATATCTTTCGATAATTATAGCTGGTCTATCACTATCTGTTCCATTATCTCTCTGTCTCTC